>JACEGR010000252.1:0-325656 GCA_014170235.1 Listronotus bonariensis
GGTAATTTTCTAGAAAATGGGAGCAACTCCGATTTTGACGAAATTTGGTATACGGGGTTTTTGGGGCGCTTATCACGAATCTGAAAGAATTATTTGGCGGAAACGTTTCGTTCTCGAGATATCCATCATCAAAATTCAAATTTGAACTAAGCTTATTTTCACTATATTCCCCCTTCTTTTTGCACACAATTCTTGATTTAAAGCTAAACTGTCACACAATATTTGATTTTCACCTTTTAAAACCCCGTTTTTCTACGTTTTTACATTATTTTGCATTAAACTGCATAGCTATACTTTGAATCATTTTAATCCCAGTTTGCCATGAAGCCCTATGTGTATGTATGGTTGCCGGATTATCAAAGAAAAGCCACACAATTTAATTCAAAAGTAATGTAAAAGCATAAGCTTGAGGTTACAAAGGTGAAAATCAAATATTGTGTGACACTTAGCTTTAAGTCAGAAATTGTGTGCAAAGAGGAAGTAGTGAGTAAGCTTAGTTCAAATATCAGCTTTGATGATGGATGTCTCGAGAACGAACGTTTCCGCCAAATATTTTTCAGATTCGTGATCAAGCCCCGTACAAATTTCGTCAAGATCAGAGTTGCTCCATCTACAGAAAATGACCTATCCTGTTTGGATCCGCAGTGGCAAGAAACATTTTTCAGATTTTTACGACCTCGCGCAGTAAACAAATTGACGGCTGGACGAACATGCGCACTTAAAATCCGTGGCAAAATACAAACACCGGTCTGACCGTGACGCTCATTAGCTACCGTACTTCGAACAGAAAACCAGGACGCCGTCGACAAATTCTTTTCGATAATGCGGATAGTCTGTTTGGCGCCATGCGCGTTCACTCTCGATTTACTTGCGCACAAACCGGTTTTTGCCCATGAAATGTAACTTTTGTTTCGCTCAGAGTGACTTTCCAGTGACGCAAATAGAGCGCTCCCGAGTAGCTCAGGAGCATTTCGTTCTACTTTATGGCGTTCCAGTGACGGAAAGTGTTATGCACCTGAGCTACTCCGTTTTTCTTTCCCCTTGTTCCTCATGCACCAACCCCTCTTTTGGTTTTTGTGCTTCAATCGAGTTTTTTATAGTTTAGGATGGATTTTTAAAATTATTTATTTAAAATGGAATTAGATATTAAAAGAGATTATTATTATAAAGCCAAGAAAGGTTAAAAACAACGAAATTTTTAAAATTTCTTAAAGTATCTCTCTTTCTATGTCTAAGGATGCGTTCCAGTGACTAACTTTTAGAGCAGTTCAAGAGCTTCAAGCCCTGGAGCGTTACGCACAAAAATTTTCGTCACTGGAAAGCCACCCAGGTAATATCATTAGCAATCCATCGAGATCAGTGGGATGGACGAACATGCTCACTGGGAGAATACAACACCGGCACTCCGTGCCCTCCGTCCGCATTCTGACGGTGACGCTCATTAGCTATCGTACTCCAAACAGAAAAGGAGGACGCCGTCGACAAATTCTTTCCGATAATGCGGATAGTCTGTTTGGCGCCAAGTGCGTTTACCCGCGATTTGCTTGCGTACAAACCCGTTTTTTCGCGCAGGTAATAACATTGGCAATCCATCGAGATCAGTGGTCAAAACTTTATACTAATTGGCACGCGTGCCATTGGTTGCACGCCTCATAATATTTTGGGCATGTTACTGATCACAGAATTCATTATGCCCTACAAAAAATGCGACGTGGTTTTCTTATTATCAGTGACAAAGACCAAATTATTTGATGGCACGTCTATGACCTAAAAAAACATCTCTTAAGAAAAATGGCGCGTTGAAAAGTAAAGGTTTGCGATCCCTGCAATATAGTAATTTAAACATTATGACTCTAATTAAAACTAACATTAACCTAAATAAACGTTCCTTTCTCTCTCTCTCTCTCTATTTTTTTTTCTTGGTTTTGGTCCTTTCAGGTCCAATCCACCACTTCCCCCTTCCGGACTATGCTTTCCAGGGCTTCGTCGGCGGAAAATCTGGATAATCGAGCTCGTAGCTCCCAGAAATTCCAAAAGAAAACAAATAATTCAACATTCGATGCAATGCATAAATTGTCGGCTGTCAAACCAAGACCTGCTACTGGTGTTATGTATAACCTTCACTTTCACTACTGACAGTTCCCATGGCACGCCCATCTATTTCCCGCCATTTGAGAAATACCTCGTGTTCACCACCAAACAGGATACCATCAGCTTATAGGAATCTTCGCTTACAGCGCTTAGATCCAGAAGAAAGATGCCGCCAATTTAGCGTGAATCTTTCCTTGATCCCCGAAGGTAAAAACGTTCGTACGGCACCTCTAACCGCCACTCCGGGAAGAACTTTGTAGTCCTCTACGCACGTCCGCACTGTCCGGAGGTCAAACAAAGAGTCTAAACGTTCCTAATTATGGCTTTACAGTAAAATTGCATAGCAGGCGGTATAATATAGTAGGTATATTATACACCTGTTTTAACAACACCTACAAACTTTTACAGGGATCTTTTTAACAAAAATAACCTACCTTGACTAGCTCCTGTCACCAAAGCCCGTTTTCCTTTAAAATTTATCTCCATTTCACTTGCTAGAATTTAAATTTAAATCTTAGGATTGATCACTAAAATGATCTTAAATACTGAATGAACTTACTCGAGGTATCAAGCCCGGCAAGTATTCATGTATTATTAATTATTGCCAAGGTTAATTTTATGCCCAGTATATCTGGTTAGCGATAAGTCTGTCGGTTAGAATAACCTTAACCTTATGTAAACAATTAAATTGTCGAATTTGATTGAAATTTTTGCTTTATTTCAGGCGATTTATTTTTAAAAATATTTCTTGTTGTATTTTTTCTATGAAACTTAAAGTTTAAAAAAAATTAAAACACAAGCTTACAAAAACTTCGTTACAATATGTGTGATGCAGGGTTAACTTAAAGATATAAAAACTGGCCTTACAGCGATAACCACTGGTCAAACTATGATAGAGATTTTAAATATCTTATCACCAGTATTACAAAATAACTATATTTTCAAAATAGTTTATTAGGTTTATTTCATCGTGTCGAAAATGAGGCTTCATAAATTTATTGGGGCTGTTATGATTTATTATTTTGATTAGAAGTTTACAATCTTTTTTTTATAATAGCCGTAAAAAATGTATAAGTGCAAACAAAATGATTAGTATTTATTTATTTTAAACATTTTTTACACAATTTGTAATTTTTGGTGTAAGTTTTGAAAAATTGGAATTAAAATTTATTTTTCTTGTTTTTGAAATCACCAATTGTTTTTTTACTGTAAATAAACTAATAAAAATAATAAAATTATACCATATAAAAGACATTCTTTATTCGCCAATTTGTCAAGAAGATTTGGCTTCAAGAAATTTCGTAATTTCTTTACGATTTATACAACACGCATTACACTATTTTAAAAATTATAATTACTACCAAAGACAATTTATAGTTTACTACTATAATAGTACTGCCAAAAGATGTCAGTACCTGTCGTTATTTTAAATTGCAAAGAATATTTTTGGGCTGTTTTTACGGTTTAAAAGTTTTCTTGCACGGAATTTTTTTCTGCAATTTTTCTTGCAATTTTACAGTTTCTGCAATTTTTTTTATAAAAAGGCTTACCAAAATTTGAAATTAATTTATTTACTTAGGTAATAAGACCTTCTGAATTATAACCGGAAGGCAGTAAGAATAATAGTGGGTCAACTGACAGGTCATTGCAGACTGAATAAACACCTGGAAACTATTGGCCTGGCAGAAGAAAACCTATGTAGGTTCTGCCAGGAGGAGGAAGAAACCGCAGAACACGTATGGTGCTACTGCGAAGCCCCGTTGTCGTCTGCGGTTTGCAAGGCTGGATGAAGAAAAACCTAAAGCGGCAAGATATACCAAGGGGCCAGCTTGTGGAGTCTGATTAAACAGACCGGCTTGGATAGCGTGCTCTAACCTATGGACGGAGGACACACAATAAACCTGAGCAGGTTGCAGTGTTAGAGGATATGCAATCCACCTCCTAATCTAATCTAATCTAATCTAGGTAATAATTATTCTGTTTTTCTATTAAGTGTATCCGAAGCTTGTAGGGAATTTCGGTATATTGAAAACTAGAAAATATTTTTAGTTTATTAAAGTAAATTAGTAAATGAAATATCCTAAAACTAAAACACAATAGCGCATTCATTAAAACGGCATAAAATTTACGTTAAATGGTCTAAAGATTGTCCTATTCAATATATGTACCAATTTTTTTATCCTTTATGATTTTTAAAACAAAAATACGGTAAAATATTACAAAAAACTCCATAATATTTGCTTGCCTCTTGGCGGTACGCGTGTATCTATTCGCCAGAGCCTCATCTGTTAAAGCAGGGTGTATGACAAGCACATTGAGGTTGACTTGAGTATGAGAGGCTATATGAGACGCATCATACTCCTTACACCCCAAAACTGTCTTAAACGACATTTGTCTCAGCTGTTATTTGTCAAAAAGTCTTAAACGACTCTAGTCTAAAATTGTATTTGTCACAAATATCTTAAACGACATTTGTCAAAAAGTATACCTATAAAAAGTCTTAAACGACTCTAGTCTAAAATTGTATTTGTCAAAAATATCTTAAACGACATTTGTCAAAAATTATACCTATAAAAAGTCTTAAACGACTTTAGTCTAAAATTGTATTTGTCAAAAATATCTTAAACGACATTTGTCAAAAAGTATACCTATAAAAAGTCTTAAACGACTCTAGTCTAAAATTGTATTTGTCAAAAATATCTTAAACGACATTTGTCAAAAATTATACCTATAAAAAGTCTTAAACGACTCTAGTCTAAAATTGTATTTGTCAAAAATATCTTAAACGACATTTGTCAAAAATTATACCTATTAAAAAGTCTTAAACGACTTTAGTCTAAAATTGTATTTGTCAAAAATATCTTAAACGACATTTGTCAAAAATTATACCTATTAAAAAGTCTTAAACGACTTTAGTCTAAAATTGTATTTGTCAAAAATATCTTAAACGACATTTGTCAAAAATTATACCTATAAAAAGTCTTAAACGACTTTAGTCTAAAATTGTATTTGTCAAAAATATCTTAAACGACATTTGTCAAAAAGTATACCTATAAAAAGTCTTAAACGACTTTAGTCTAAAATTGTATTTGTCAAAAATATCTTAAACGACATTTGTCAAAAAGTATACCTATAAAAAGTCTTAAACGACTTTAGTCTAAAATTGTATTTGTCAAAAATATCTTAAACGACATTTGTCAAAAATTATACCTATAAAAAGTCTTAAACGACTTTAGTCTAAAATTGTATTTGTCAAAAATATCTTAAACGACATTTGTCAAAAATTATACCTATAAAAAGTCTTAAACGACTTTAGTCTAAAATTGTATTTGTCAAAAATATCTTAAACGACATTTGTCAAAAATTATACCTATAAAAAGTCTTAAACGACTTTAGTCTAAAATTGTATTTGTCAGAAATATCTAAAACGACATTTCTGTTAAAAAAGTCTTTAAATACCTACATATGTTTTAAAATTAAATTGGTAAAGACACGTCTGTATGTAGATATACCTTAATCCTGCCTTAGACCTTTTGGTGTTTGGATAATTTTCAATTAATTTACTTCTTTCACCCGCTAAAATTTGTTTGCGATTATTTCTTAATTTTCTTCTGTAAATTAAAGGCTTCATGTGTTGCTTCGAATGCTCTACTTTACTCCAAATTTTCGCGTATGATCTTGTTAATATCTTTGTTTTGATTATTGCTATTAAGTTTCCTTTTGTCTTTATTATTTAGAGTAAGGAAATTTTTAATAATATCTTAATTTTTATTTTCTGTTTTTTTAAGGAATTATTTTTATCTTGTGTCTTTAACCATCTAGTTTTAATTTACCTTATTTTTATTTTCATATTTGTTTTACCTTGTTGTTTAACTTTGGGTTTTTTTCCAGTTGTTGTTTCAAAATAGTTTTGTAGGGAGGACAGCAAACTTCCCCTTCACCTGCGTCCAAGCTTTGCTTGTTGTCTTAAATATGTTTTCCAATGCTACATTTTGTAGATCTCAAGTTGCTTCTATCTTTCTTGGACAGTTGTGCACTTAATAGAGAAGAGCGTAATTCTTTTAAGTTACTTTATAATCGTTGTTTACGAGTTTAGATTTCTATTTTGTGAATACATCAAAAATTGCTTTTGCATTGACTACTTAAAACTTTTTATTTTACGATGTCCAGGGTAAAACATTTAACAGTTTCTTGATCTTTTTACACTGACGTCTGGAGTTCAGCAATCTTTCAAAGAAGCAGGGCGTATTTCTTCTGGATTACGCTCGGCCGATCTTTCTTCTAAGTTTACATCTTTTAACAAGCTGCTGCATTTCACAATGTCAAAGCAGAATTTTTTGATAGTTTCTAAACAGAGACTGATGTGTGTAGGATTTCAGATCTCTAAAAGCAGGGGCGTATTTCTTCTGGATTACTCCACTATCTCTTTTGAGTTTACATCTTCTAACAACTGCTGCATTTCACAAAGTCGAGGGCAGAAATACTGCATAGTTTCTGGTAGATTCTATGTGTAGATTTCAGTGATCTTCTAAAAGCAGGACGTATTTCTTCTGGATTACTCCAGTATCTCTCTTCCGAGTTTAGCATCTTCTAACAAGCTGCTGTATTTCACAAGGTCGAAGGCAGAATTTTTGATAGTTTCTTGAACGAAGACTGATGTGTGAGTTCGTCACCTTTAAGAAACGGGACGTATTTTCTCTGGGTTACGTCATTATCTTTCTTCTAAGTTTACATCTTCTACCGCTGCTGCATTTCACAAAGCCGAGGCAGAATTTTGACAGTTTTCGGGACAGAAACTGATGTAAAATTCGTGATTTTAAGAGCAGGGCGAATTTCTTTATTTACTCCACTATTTGTCTTCTGACTTTACATCTCTACCGTTGCTGTTTTTTACAAGGTCGAAAATAGAATTTTAAAAGTTTCTTGAACAGAGACTGAGGTGTAGAGTTCGTTTACCTTTAAAAACGGGAGGTATTTCTTCTGGATTGCTCCACTGGCCCTCTTCCGAGTTGTACATCTTCTAACAAGCTGCTGCATTTCACAAAGTCGCGTCGAAAGCGCAGAATTTTTTGATAGTTTCTTGAATGAAGACTGATGTGTAGATTTCGTGATCTTCTAAAAGCAGGACGTATTTCTTCTGGATTACTCCACTATCTCTCTTCCGAGTTTACATCTTCTAACAAGCTGCTGTATTTCACAAGGTCGAAGGCAGAATTTTTGATAGTTTCTTGAACGGAGACTGATGTGTAGATTTCGTGATCTTCTAAAAGCAGGACGTATTTCTTCTGGATTACTCCACTATCTCTCTTCCGAGTTAACATCTTCTAACAAGCTGTTGTATTTCACAAGGTCAAAGGCAGAATTTTTGATAGTTTCTTGAATGAAGACTGATGTGTAGATTTCGTGATCTTCTAAAAGCAGGACGTATTTCTTCTGGATTACTCCACTATCTCTTTCCGAGTTTACATCTTCTAACAAGCTGTTGTATTTCACAAGGTCAAAGGCAGAATTTTTGATAGTTTCTTGAACGGAGACTGATGTGTAGATTTCGTGATCTTCTAAAAGCAGGACGTATTTCTTCTGGATTACTCCACTATCTCTCTTCCGAGTTAACATCTTCTAACAAGCTGTTGTATTTCACAAGGTCAAAGGCAGAATTTTTGATAGTTTCTTGAATGAAGACTGATGTGTAGATTTCTGTGATCTTCTAAAAGCAGGACGTATTTCTTCTGGATTACTCCACTATCTCTCTTCCGAGTTTACATCTTCTAACAAGCTGTTGTATTTCACAAGGTCAAAGGCAGAATTTTTGATAGTTTCTTGAACGGAGACTGATGTGTAGATTTCGTGATCTTCTAAAAGCAGGACGTATTTCTTCTGGATTACTCCACTATCTCTCTTCCGAGTTTACATCTTCTAACAAGCTGCTGTATTTCACAAGGTCAAAGGCAGAATTTTTGATAGTTTCTTGAACGAAGACTGATGTGTAGATTTCGTGATCTTCTAAAAGCAGGACGTATTTCTTCTGGATTACTCCACTATCTCTCTTCCGAGTTTACATCTTCTAACAAGCTGTTGTATTTCACAAGGTCAAAGGCAGAATTTTTGATAGTTTCTTGAATGAAGACTGATGTGTAGATTTCGTGATCTTCTAAAAGCAGGACGTATTTCTTCTGGATTACTCCACTATCTCTCTTCCGAGTTTACATCTTCTAACAAGCTGTTGTATTTCACAAGGTCAAAGGCAGAATTTTTGATAGTTTCTTGAACGAAGACTGATGTGTAGATTTCGTGATCTTCTAAAAGCAGGACGTATTTCTTCTGGATTACTCCACTATCTCTCTTCCGAGTTTACATCTTCTAACAAGCTGTTGTATTTCACAAGGTCAAAGGCAGAATTTTTGATAGTTTCTTGAATGAAGACTGATGTGTAGATTTCGTGATCTTCTAAAAGCAGGACGTATTTCTTCTGGATTACTCCACTATCTCTCTTCCGAGTTTACATCTTCTAACAAGCTGTTGTATTTCACAAGGTCAAAGGCAGAATTTTTGATAGTTTCTTGAATGAAGACTGATGTGTAGATTTCGTGATCTTCTAAAAGCAGGACGTATTTCTTCTGGATTACTCCACTATCTCTCTTCCGAGTTTACATCTTCTAACAAGCTGTTGTATTTCACAAGGTCAAAGGCAGAATTTTTGATAGTTTCTTGAATGAAGACTGATGTGTAGATTTCGTGATCTTCTAAAAGCAGGACGTATTTCTTCTGGATTACTCCACTATCTCTCTTCCGAGTTTACATCTTCTAACAAGCTGTTGTATTTCACAAGGTCAAAGGCAGAATTTTTGATAGTTTCTTGAATGAAGACTGATGTGTAGATTTCGTGATCTTCTAAAAGCAGGACGTATTTCTTCTGGATTACTCCACTATCTCTCTTCCGAGTTTACATCTTCTAACAAGCTGTTGTATTTCACAAGGTCAAAGGCAGAATTTTTGATAGTTTCTTGAATGAAGACTGATGTGTAGATTTCGTGATCTTCTAAAAGCAGGACGTATTTCTTCTGGATTACTCCACTATCTCTCTTCCGAGTTTACATCTTCTAACAAGCTGCTGTATTTCACAAGGTCAAAGGCAGAATTTTTGATAGTTTCTTGAACGAAGACTGATGTGTAGATTTCGTGATCTTCTAAAAGCAGGACGTATTTCTTCTGGATTACTCCACTATCTCTCTTCCGAGTTTACATCTTCTAACAAGCTGTTGTATTTCACAAGGTCAAAGGCAGAATTTTTGATAGTTTCTTGAACGAAGACTGATGTGTAGATTTCGTGATCTTCTAAAAGCAGGACGTATTTCTTCTGGATTACTCCACTATCTCTCTTCCGAGTTTACATCTTCTAACAAGCTGCTGTATTTCACAAGGTCAAAGGCAGAATTTTTGATAGTTTCTTGAATGAAGACTGATGTGTAGATTTCGTGATCTTCTAAAAGCAGGACGTATTTCTTCTGGATTACTCCACTATCTCTCTTCCGAGTTTACATCTTCTAACAAGCTGTTGTATTTCACAAGGTCAAAGGCAGAATTTTTGATAGTTTCTTGAATGAAGACTGATGTGTAGATTTCGTGATCTTCTAAAAGCAGGACGTATTTCTTCTGGATTACTCCACTATCTCTCTTCCGAGTTTACATCTTCTAACAAGCTGTTGTATTTCACAAGGTCAAAGGCAGAATTTTTGATAGTTTCTTGAATGAAGACTGATGTGTAGATTTCGTGATCTTCTAAAAAGCAGGACGTATTTCTTCTGGATTACTCCACTATCTCTCTTCCGAGTTTACATCTTCTAACAAGCTGTTGTATTTCACAAGGTCAAAGGCAGAATTTTTGATAGTTTCTTGAATGAAGACTGATGTGTAGATTTCGTGATCTTCTAAAAGCAGGACGTATTTCTTCTGGATTACTCCACTATCTCTCTTCCGAGTTTACATCTTCTAACAAGCTGTTGTATTTCACAAGGTCAAAGGCAGAATTTTTGATAGTTTCTTGAATGAAGACTGATGTGTAGATTTCGTGATCTTCTAAAAGCAGGACGTATTTCTTCTGGATTACTCCACTATCTCTCTTCCGAGTTTACATCTTCTAACAAGCTGTTGTATTTCACAAGGTCAAAGGCAGAATTTTTGATAGTTTCTTGAATGAGAGACTGATGTGTAGATTTCGTGATCTTCTAAAAGCAGGACGTATTTCTTCTGGATTACTCCACTATCTCTCTTCCGAGTTTACATCTTCTAACAAGCTGTTGTATTTCACAAGGTCAAAGGCAGAATTTTTGATAGTTTCTTGAATGAAGACTGATGTGTAGATTTCGTGATCTTCTAAAAGCAGGACGTATTTCTTCTGGATTACTTCCACTATCTCTCTTTCGAGTTTACATCTTCTAACAAGCTGCTGTATTTCACAAGGTCAAAAGGCAGAATTTTTGATAGTTTCTTGAATGAAGACTGATGTGTAGATTTCGTGATCTTCTAAAAGCAGGACGTATTTCTTCTGGATTACTCCACTATCTTCTCTTCCGAGTTTACATCTTCTAACAAGCTGTTGTATTTCACAAGGTCAAAGGCAGAATTTTTGATAGTTTCTTGAATGAAGACTGATGTGTAGATTTCGTGATCTTCTAAAAGCAGGACGTATTTCTTCTGGATTACTCCACTATCTCTCTTCCGAGTTTACATCTTCTAACAAGCTGTTGTATTTCACAAGGTCAAAGGCAGAATTTTTGATAGTTTCTTGAATGAAGACTGATGTGTAGATTTCGTGATCTTCTAAAAGCAGGACGTATTTCTTCTGGATTACTCCACTATCTCTCTTCCGAGTTTACATCTTCTAACAAGCTGTTGTATTTCACAAGTTCAAAGGCAGAATTTTTGACAGTTTCTTGAACGGAGACTGATGTGTAGATTTCGTGATCTTCTAAAAGCAGGACGTATTTCTTCTGGATTACTTCACTAACTCTCTTCCGAGTTTACATCTTCTAACAAGCTGCTGTTTTTACAAGGTCGAAGGCAAAATTTTTGATAGTTTCTTGAATGAAGACTGATGTGTAGATTTCGTGATCTTCTAAAAGCAGGACGTATTTCTTCTGGATTACTCCACTATCTCTCTTCCGAGTTTACATCTTCTAACAAGCTGTTGTATTTCACAAGTTCAAAGGCAGAATTTCTTGACAGTTTCTTAAACAGAGACTAATATGTAGAGTTCGTCATCTTCAAAAAGCGGGGGGTATTTCTTTTGCATTACGTCACTAACTTTCTTCTGAGGTTTACATATTCTAACTAGCTGCTGTTTTTCACCGGGTCGAAGGCAGAATTTTTGATAGTTTCTTAAACAGCTTTTCACACTGATGTGTAGAGTTCCTAATATTAAAATTATGCCGTATTTTTCTAGATTATTTCTTTATGTTTCTTTTAAGTTTACATCTTTCTAATGAACTGCTGTTTTCACAAGGTCAAAAGCAGAATCTTTGCTAGTTTCTTAAATAATTTTTCACACTGATATGTAGAGTTCTTAATCTTCTGGATTACACCACTATCTTTCTTCTGAGTTTACATCCACCATATTCGACACGGTCTGTAGCTGATACCATGGGGTTTTAAAAAGTAAATACCGAAACATATACAGGTCGGATATGCCAAAGTATAAAATAATTTTGTTTCCATACAGGATGTTCGTGTGACGGTCAGTTATATTTTCTAAATGGAACATCCTGTTTATGATTTGCCTAGGATTCTACATAAAATAATTTGTTTGTTAATAGTACCAAGTGTCTATCACCTGTTTTTAGATATTTGATTTGAGCCTTTTTCAAATGCGGGTGTGACTCAGAAGTAATTTTATTTTAACAATATAAACTTTCCTTAAACTTTAAATTTGTTTTGTATAGACAGGATTAGAGAAGTCGCTGCTCCTTTATCATACGTAGGTCATGTCGAAGATCATGGATTGTACAGGGGTGATCAAAAATGAAGACTCTAAATTTTAGAGAAGATCAAGTAAGCAATATCTCTCTTATTTTAAATGGAACACCCTGTATTTCTTTACACCGCATGATGACAAACCAAATGCTCTTTCAAATGGTGTATAGGTTGCCTATACCTATCTTTTTATACTTTTTAAGTAAATTCCGTGTTAACATATTTTTATTCCAAATGTCTATTTAAATGTAAGTAGGCTGTGATATAGCTATGCCTATTTACTAAGCCGTTATTGCAAAATGTAAATTTGTTGGAAAAAAGCACAAAATTAAAGATTTAGTATTATCTGCCACTATTTTTAAAATTTACAGAAAAAAATCATTAGTTGCTTATAATGCTACTTCCATTAACACTTATTTCAGCTGAATGTGGTAATGATAAAACTTGTGTTTTTAAACAATCCTAATAACGCCTCTGGTCAGTTATGATGACATTCTGTGACCTATAACTCGTTTCTTCCATTATCCATAATCACTGTGTCAATTTTTTTTAAAGCAACTATTAAGGTTATCGAGATGGTTTCTCCTGGAATATTTTTAGGATTAACTCTAGACTAAAGTAAACCATTTTTTTCACATCCTACCAGTACTATATCATCTTGTTGTTGTAGAAGAAGGGTTTTTATTTAAAATCATTGAAATTTATTTTAAACTGACTAAAACACTAGTAATCAATAAATGGTCGTTGTTATTTTCTTAAGATTAATATTAATGGCTGCTATGTCACAGCCAACTTTAATTTATTTGTCATCATGTGACGTAAAAATACAGGGTGTTCCATTTAAAAATAAAAGAGATATGGCCATTTGATTTTCTGAAAAATTGAAATTATTTTTTGATCACCCTGTACAATATTTGATCTTGATTTGACCTACGTATGATATGGCAGACTTTTTTCTAATCTTGTTATATATTTTAAAGTTTAAAGTGTTAAAATAAATTCAATTTAATTTTACCTCTGCATTTTTCAAAAAAATCAATTATCACAAAAACGAATAAAATTAGACACTTAATACTATAAACTAAACTTAGTTATTTTTAAAGTAGAATCTAAAACCGTCATAAAACATAGGGTGTTCCATTTAAAAAAATATAACTTTGATACGTCACACTTTTGTGAGACATCCTGTAGAGACTTAAATAATTTTATACTGTGGTCTTATCCGACCTGTATATGTTCCAGTATTTACTTTTTTTAAAAACCCCATGGTTATCCAGCTACAGACAGTGTCGAATATGGTGGGCCACCCTGTATATTATAAGTTACCTCGCCCTTGTTAGTTCTTCCCATTTATTTAAAAATCTCACGAATATTAAGGAATGGGAGACGGGGTTGAAACAAGTCTCACCAGGGGGAGGGTGCGTCAAAAAAATGCCTTACGTAATTAATGGACGCTCACTAATTTTTAAAAATAGAAATTGAAAAAAATAATAATAAAGGGTAACTCAAAAAATCGACATTTTTTTCCTCGAGGTGTTTTTCGTTCAAGTGTCTAGATTATGTCATAATTTTTTCAAATTTTTAAATTGTTATTTAATTTTAAAAAATATATTTATTTTAGGTGAGGAGCCCCATTTTCAGCGTGAAAAAATATGTATATAAATAATAAAGATAGAGTTCTGGTAGTTGGGACTTTTTGTTAGAAATTTTTTTCTTCTTTTATGTCATTATTATTTAAGTTATTAACAAAAAACTAAACACCTTTTTCTCCTTATTTTGTAAATAAAAATATGAGTTATCGCATATATTTTAAAAGCTTTATTTTTATTAATCTTGTTAACTAGACTATTAAAATATATTAGAAAAAGAAACAAACACTTACCTAATTATTTCTGCCCGGGAAAACACCTTAACCGAGCACAACTGCACCGGCCGGCGGACCACGGTCAACTGACCTGATGCTTGATGCTTGTGTGCATGGCGACGTCACCTCCGATCATGCGCGATGATTGACGAAGACCGAGCCGAAGCCGAGACTCTGCGAAACTTCCCGAAATCGAACCTATGGTAAAGAAAGTAAACTTGTTTAGCGATTCTTATACCAAAAATGTAGGTTTTTTTAGATATTTGAGATTTTTTAAGAATTTGTGATGGAAACTAAATTTAAGTAAATTAGTTTTTTACTAGAAATTCTACAGAGTGTTTAGAATACAATATTTAATATTAGGTACTTTTAAGTATAATTTACTTATTTATTTTAAACGGAACACCCAAACAAGTACATTGTACTTAAAGGTTGCTGCTAATATTGAATATTAGTTTATCAACACACCGTATAATTTGTAGTATAAAGTTGAAGGCGAGTATATATTTTAGCACTGCAACATAATATACAAAGTCAAAACTAAGTAAGGACGGTTTTATTGCTAAAATTCAAAAATGAACTAATACGGCAGGTGTTTAAAAAAATAATAAGTTTCACATAAATCTTTCTTTTTCAGACACCCTTTTTCATTAATCAAAGTTGACTCCCATATGGATTATTTTAAAAATATTTTCTATAGACATAGGCGGGTACTTCAGGAGCAAAATTTAAAATTATAGATTATAATTATAGAGGCTACTGTTAATAAGATCCATATACAACGTATGTTTTTTTCTTTAATAAAACACCCTGAATATATTAAAAATAAAATTAGGGCATATATATAGCAACTCCTCTATCAAAAATGTAAGGTATATTTTAGGATTGTAACAATATTGTTGCTCATTTAATTAGGAATTTTTGGTAATATTGGCAGATAAAAAATTGTGATTGTTATTAACAAAATAAGACAAAAAAGGTTGTTTAGTTTTTTTGGTAACTTTAAATATAATAGCATTTAAGGTATTTTAAAAAGATTCTAAAAATGAAGGAAATTTCCATTAAAAAAGTCACAACTTTCGAAACTCTACCGTCAAATTTATAATTTTTTTGACACTGTAAATATGGCTTCGCAGGTTGTTACGGCATAGGCCGTCTAAAAAACCGGTTTATCACTTAATATATATTATAAGTTACCTCGCCCTTGTTAGTTCTTCCCATTTATTTAAAAAATCTCACGAAGATTAAGGAATGGGAAACCTCACCAGGGGGAGTGTGCGTCAAAAAAATGCCTTACGTAATTAATGGACGCTCAGTAATTTTTAAAAATAGAAATTGAAAAAAATAAAAGGGTAACTCAAAAAATCGACATTTTTTTCGTTCAAGTGTCTAGATTACGCCATATTTTTTCAAATTTTAAATTGTTATTTATTATTAAAAAATATATATATTTTAGGTGATTTACCGGCTTTGAAACAGCGGCGCGCCAATGCCGTAACGATACTTCAGGAGCAAAATTTAAAATTATAGATAATAATTATAGAGGCTACTGTTAATAGGATCCATATACAACGTATGTTTTTCTTTAATAAAACACCCTGTATATATTAAAAATAAAATTAGGCCGTATATATATATATATATATATATATATATATATATATATATATATATATATATATATATATATATATATATATATATATCGGAAAAATTCATGCCCTCAAAAATATAAAAATCATTTTTGTCAAGCTAAGTCTATTGTTTTATGTATGTATCTCCTTTTTCAAATTAAACGGATTTTTCTTATTTTTTTTGTTTCTTTTTATCCAAACTTTAAGTGTAGTATAGGTAAAACTGTGTAATCTTATTTGTGAAGGTTTATTTACACTCAGGCACAATTTTGTTAAATACAAAACTTTTTTCACCGCATCCCCCTACATTTTACCAGCGCGACGCACGGCTGCAGGCTTGTAACAGTTATGTGTGGCCAGACCTTAATTCTGTCTACGCTGCCTAGAGAATAAATATTTGCCAAAATATTTCGTGTTTTAATAATAATAATAATAATATCCTTTATTTCCACAAATAATTGTTACAATGATAAAAAAACGTCACTACAGAATAAATAAAAAAATAGTTTAAATTTACATTCATTTAAAATCATTTCATTTGTTAAAAAATTAAAATAAAACAAAAATACAGGTGGTGATAAAATCATTAACAGACATCACAATTAAAATATCTAGTAATAGTTGAACAGATTATGATCAATAATTAAGAAATTTAGTTAAATAGTTAAAAACAGTTAAAATGATATAAAAATACAGGTGGTAATAAAATCATTAACAGACATCACAATTAAAATATGTAGTAACAGTTTAACAGTCTATGATCAATAATCAAAATTAAAAGAGTAAAAACACTTATCCTGAAAGAACTGTATCACAGCCCTTCGAAATTTATCCTTGTTCTCTATTTCACACAAGGTAGGTGGCAAGGATTTATAAGCCTTGACAGCACGGTAATAAGGTCCTCTTTCAAAGAACGTTGAATTATGAGAAGGAATACTAAGATCACTCCTGCCTCTGGTGACAATTGTCATTGAGTTGGAATAAAAATCGTAGTTTACAGTGAATAAATGGGGATTTTTCTTCACAAACATTACTAAGGCCAAGAAATATAGACTAGGGACAGTTAAAAAGACTAGGCTATTAAAATAGGGTTTACAAGAAGCTCGAGGATGCACTTTAAGTATGCAAACACCCACTCGCCAATATAACCGATGTATCATCAGCATACTGACACACATGACCCGAGGTAAACCCCTCTGAGAGGCTGTTGCATAAAGCAGAAACAAAATTGGACCCAGTATTGAGCCCTAAGGAACACCCTGCTTCAACTCAGTAGTCCCTGAGAACCACTGCTTCCCATTACTTGAGACACATACAGACTGCTTTCTTTCTGTTAAGTATGATTTCAGCAATAAAGCACAAGCACCCTCAGTCCATAACCCTCCAGTTTATCTATCAATAACTGATGGTTAATAGTGTCAAATGCTTTTGATAGATCAAAATATAGACCAGCAACCTTGTCATTATTATCCACTTTTCCTGTTAGGTAACTAATAGTCTTAAAAAGTCTTAATTGTAACTAAATAAAAATAGAATCTGATAAAAGTAGGTGTGATATTTGCATTATAAAAAAAACTTTAAATCGATTTTCATCCAACTCGGAAAACAATCTTTAAGCTAATAACACATCAAACCAAAGATTATTAAGGTCAAATTTCAATATATTTATTTTTTTCGTAATATAATAGAGAGCGCTCCTTTTTGGAGACGCCTTGTAAAATTGTATTAAAGAAGGTTGTTGTAATATCTTTTGGGACACCCACTGAACGACGATACTAATTTGTTTACATTTTTTTAGGAAACTTCTACTGATGTAATTGTACATTTAAATCGACAAGTGGTATTATAAAATGTAAAAACTAATTATTAGCTTTGTTCGCGGGTTTGATTCTGAACCGGTTCTGGGACTATTCGCATGCGCAGTGAAAAAGCAGTGTTCGCGGTTAGTAAAATCCTGAATTTTTAGTAATAGTTCTGTGTTCGCGGGTTACAATGGAATCGGTTCGTTACCGGTTCGTAACCTGATTAGCAGTCCTGGGATTTTTGTTGGAACTAACAGTTCAGT
Organism: Listronotus bonariensis; assembly: GCA_014170235.1. Taxonomy (NCBI): domain Eukaryota; kingdom Metazoa; phylum Arthropoda; class Insecta; order Coleoptera; family Curculionidae; genus Listronotus; species Listronotus bonariensis. The sequence goes on from JACEGR010000252.1 coordinate 17,624, forward strand.
TCGGAATTTCATGCGTATTGTCGACATGGTCAGCTGTTTTCTGTTTTTTGGTACAGAAATAAACCGTTGTATTACAGTTTATTTGTTTCTGCCACTTTTTATGCGGGTTAATATACCTGTTGAATATATTTTTTATATTTTTGTGATTCTGAGCGTATATAAATCAAAGGATTTTTAATTGTATTCCGTATGAATGTATGTATGCAATAAAATAAATAAAAATATAATTAAAAATATAGACAATACTACAAGATTTTACCATTTCCGTTGTTTGAATTTTATCTTTAGTTAAATACACATACTTATGTTAAAAACGAGAGGAGGCAGGGAATCCTTCGTCTTCCGCCGAGAGACCTTGAGTGGCTTTCGACAGTATAACAAATTTACCTTTTTGTTTGAATTTAATTTTTTTCGTGTAGTATCCAATTTAACCATGAAAAATCCTAACCAAAAGGCTAGGTTAGAATACGTCCTCAGCTGTATAGAAAATCGTTCGCGGTAAACAAAAATTCCGAACTAATAAATAACTAGACATGCGCTTTAAAACAATTCTAAACCAGTTCGGTTCTAGTTCAGAATCAGTTCATTACTAACCCGCGAACAAAGCTATTATTATTTTTTAAAGTAAAAAGGTTAAAAACATAAAATCTTTTATTTATTTAAAATTCCTTAACATATACAATTATGGTATAAATGTGGTTTTGATAATAATTACAGTTAGAAGCAGCTAACCGACCAAATGGTCTTCGCATCCGGTTCTAAAAGCCTGATTGTGTTTTAAAGGAGCATTTATAATGTACAAATAACAGTTTGCAGTAAAATTATTTTAATTTTTACTAACACTGCCAGTGGCGTAGCTACTATGGGGCTAGGTGGGGCAGTGCACCAGGGTTCTTGAGCTTAGGGGGCCCCTTGAAGGGTAAAAAGGCCCTTCGGGGTAAGTACTCAAATACTGAAAACCAATGAGAGAAAAATAAAGGGGAGGACTTTTCTTTTTTTTGCTTTGTAAATATCCATATAACATTTTTGCCGGCAAGGCATTGGAAAAAAGGTATTCAAAAGACATCAAATCGGGCAATTGGCCGTTATTAGGCCACGTGTTGCGGAAAATGTGATGGCATTTATCATTAATAAGTTATGATGAAAAATGCGTTTAGGATGATGGCATCCATCGTTAAAGGTTTTGGCAAAATATGCCTTTTAGATGATGGCATTACATTATTTTTTCGTAATGACAATAAAATGCATTTTTTACCGTCCAGGGAACTAAAATGTGCATAAATAATGTACATGCATAATGTGTGTTTATGTACTGGGTGTCCCATATAAAATTAAATACTATAATTTTGGAAAACCATAAGAGATACAATAAAAATACTAAAAATACATTTCACTGAACAACTTCTGCATTTAACTTTTTCTTGTTTCTCTTATGGTTTTTCCAAAATTATAGTATTTAATTTTATATGGGACACCCTGTACATAAACACACATTATGCATGTGCATTATTTATGCACATTTTAGTTCCTGTACGGTAAGAAATGCATTTTATTGTCATTAGGAAAAAATAATGTAATGCCATTATCTAAAAGGCATATTTTGCCAAAACCTTTTAATTATGGATGCCATCATCCTAAATGCATTTTTTCAGCATAACTTATTAATGATGGATGCCATCATCCTAAAAGCATTATTTTCATCATAACTTATTAATGATAAATGCCATCACATTTTCTGCAACACGTGGCCTAATAACGGCCAATTGCCCATTTTGATGTCTTTTGATACCTTTTTGCCAATGCCTTGCCGGCAAAAAATGTTATATGGGATTGTGAGGTTTTGGTTACTAGAAATAAAAGATATATAAAGAAAAGAGTAAAAGAAAGTAAAAGAGACTGATTGAAGACCCTTTTTATTTTTTTGATCTTCAAATTTTTAGGGGCCCAATTTTTTTGCCCCAGGGCCCCTGCTGCCCTAGCTATGCCATTGAACACTACCTTATTACTCTAAGTGAACAAAGAATAATTATTTTATGAATTAAAAAGTTTGACAATGCTTGTAATTTGTCCGGAATAAACACTATCTTACATAAAAATTCCTAACTATCGCCCTAAGACCTATACTATCTTTAAATTTAATGTACATGTAGAAAGAAGATGTGTCTAAAACATACTAATTATACTAATACTCTATTTGAACCAAAAATAAGTATTTTATTTATTAGAATTTAGACAAGACCCGAAATTTGGTCAGAATAGAGTAAGGTGTGTCGGCCTTACACAAAAATTCCTAATTATCCCTTTACAGCTGGTACTACATTTAAATTTAAAATATATATATGTATAAACAAAGGTTCTATGTAAAAGACACCAAGCTACCGTTACTCTATCTGAACCAAGAACTATTATTTTAATTTAAAAAATCCTATGATACTTATATTTTTGTCGGAAACCGACACTATCCTACATAAAAGTTCCTAACTATCGTTTAAGGGCTTATAATACTTTTGAATTTAAAATATGTGCAGGAAAAGGATGTATCTAAAAGATGCTTACCTATCATTACTCCATCTGAACCAAGAGTTATTATTTTATTTATTAGAAGTCAGACAATACATGTATTTTTAGTCGGAAACCGAAACTACCCTACATAAAAATTCCTAACTACCGTTTTAGGGCATATATTATCTTTAAATTTAAAATATGTGCAGAACAAGGATGCATCTAAAAGATAATTAACTGTTATTACTCCATCTGAACCAAGAATTGTTATTTTATTTATTGGAAGTCAGACAATAAATGTATTTTTGTCGGAAACTGAACTACCCTACATAAAAATTCCTAACTATCGTTTTAGGGCATATATTACCTTTAAATTTAAAATATGTGCAGTCCAAGGATGTATCTAAAAGATACTTATCTATCATTACTCCATCTGAACCAAGAGTTATTATTTTATTTATTAGAAGTCAGACAATACCTGTATTTTTAGTCGGAAACCGAAACTACCCTACATAAAAATTCCCAACTATCGTTTTAGGGCATATATTACCTTTAAATTTAAAATATGTGCAGAACAAGGATGCATCTAAAAGATACTTATCTATCATTACTCCATCTGAACCAAGAATTGTTATTTTATTTATTGGAAGTCAGACAATAAATGTATTTTTGTCGGAAACTGAACTACCCTATATAAAAATTCCTAACTATCGTTTTAGGGCATATATTACCTTTAAATTTAAAATATGTGCAGACCAGGGATGTATCTAAAAGATACTTATCTATCATTACTCCATCTGAACCAAGAATTGTTATTTTATTTATTGGAAGTCAGACAATAAATGTATTTTTGTCGGAAACTGAACTACCCTATATAAAAATTCCTAACTATCGTTTTAGGGCATATATTACCTTTAAATTTAAAATATGTGCAGTCCAAGGATGTATCTAAAAGATACTTATCTATCATTACTCCATCTGAACCAAGAATTGTTATTTTATTTATTGGAAGTCAGCCATAAAATGTATTTTTGTCGGAAACTGAATTACCCTACATAAAAATTCCTAACTATCGTTTTAGGACATATATTATCTTTAAATTTAAAATATGTGCAGAACAAGGATGCATCTAAAAGATAATTAACTGTTATTACTCCATCTGAACCAAGAATTGTTATTTTATTTATTGGAAGTCAGACAATAAATGTATTTTTGTCGGAAACTGAACTACCCTATATAAAAATTCCTAACTATCGTTTTAGGGCATATATTACCTTTAAATTTAAAATATGTGCAGTCCAAGGATGTATCTAAAAGATACTTATCTATCATTACTCCATCTGAACCAAGAATTGTTATTTTATTTATTGGAAGTCAGCCATAAAATGTATTTTTGTCGGAAACTGAATTACCCTACATAAAAATTCCTAACTATCGTTTTAGGACATATATTATCTTTAAATTTAAAATATGTGCAGAACAAGAATGTGTCCAAAAGATACTTATCTATCATTACTCCATCTGAACCAAGAATTGTTATTTTATTTATTGGAAGTCAGCCATAAATGTATTTTTGTCGGAAACTGAATTACCCTACATAAAAATTCCTAACTATCGTTTTAGGACATATATTATCTTTAAATTTAAAATATGTGCAGAACAAGAATGTGTCCAAAAGATACTTATCTATCATTACTCCATCTGAACCAAGAATTGTTATTTTATTTATTGGAAGTCAGCCATAAAATGTATTTTTGTCGGAAACTGAATTACCCTACATAAAAATTCCTAACTATCGTTTTAGGGCATATATTACCTTTAAATTTAAAATATGTGCAGTCCAAGGATGTATCTAAAAGATACTTATCTATCATTACTCCATCTGAACCAAGAGTTATTATTTTATTTATTAGAAGTCAGACAATACCTGTATTTTTAGTCGGAAACCGAAACTACCCTACATAAAAATTCCCAACTATCGTTTTAGGGCATATATTACCTTTAAATTTAAAATATGTGCAGAACAAGGATGCATCCAAAAGATACTTATCTATCATTACTCCATCTGAACCAAGAATTGTTATTTTATTTATTGGAAGTCAGACAATAAATGTATTTTTGTCGGAAACTGAACTACCCTATATAAAAATTCCTAACTATCGTTTTAGGGCATATATTACCTTTAAATTTAAAATATGTGCAGACCAAGGATGTATCTAAAAGATACTTATCTATCATTACTCCATCTGAACCAAGAATTGTTATTTTATTTATTGGAAGTCAGACAATAAATGTATTTTTGTCGGAAACTGAACTACCCTATATAAAAATTCCTAACTATCGTTTTAGGGCATATATTACCTTTAAATTTAAAATATGTGCAGTCCAAGGATGTATCTAAAAGATACTTATCTATCATTACCCCATCTGAACCAAAAATTGTTATTTTATTTATTGGAAGTCAGCCATAAAATGTATTTTTGTCGAAAACTGAATTACCCTACATAAAAATTCCTAACTATCGTTTTAGGACATATATTATCTTTAAATTTAAAATATGTGCAGAACAAGGATGCATCTAAAAGATAATTAACTGTTATTACTCCATCTGAACCAAGAATTGTTATTTTATTTATTGGAAGTCAGACAATAAATGTATTTTTGTCGGAAACTGAACTACCCTATATAAAAATTCCTAACTATCGTTTTAGGGCATATATTACCTTTAAATTTAAAATATGTGCAGTCCAAGGATGTATCTAAAAGATACTTATCTATCATTACTCCATCTGAACCAAGAATTGTTATTTTATTTATTGGAAGTCAGCCATAAAATGTATTTTTGTCGGAAACTGAATTACCCTACATAAAAATTCCTAACTATCGTTTTAGGGCATATATTACCTTTAAATTTAAAATATGTGCAGAACAAGGATGCATCTAAAAGATACTTATCTATCATTACTCCATCTGAACCAAGAATTGTTATTTTATTTATTGGAAGTCAGACAATAAATGTATTTTTGTCGGAAACTGAACTACCCTATATAAAAATTCCTAACTATCGTTTTAGGGCATATATTAGCTTTAAATTTAAAATATGTGCAGACCAAGGATGTATCTAAAAGATACTTATCTATCATTACTCCATCTGAACCAAGAATTGTTATTTTATTTATTGGAAGTCAGACAATAAATGTATTTTTGTCGGAAACTGAACTACCCTATATAAAAATTCCTAACTATCGTTTTAGGGCATATATTACCTTTAAATTTAAAATATGTGCAGTCCAAGGATGTATCTAAAAGATACTTATCTATCATTACCCCATCTGAACCAAGAATTGTTATTTTATTTATTGGAAGTCAGCCATAAAATGTATTTTTGTCGGAAACTGAATTACCCTACATAAAAATTCCTAACTATCGTTTTAGGGCATATATTATCTTTAAATTTAAAATATGTGCAGAACAAGGATGCATCTAAAAGATAATTAACTGTTATTACTCCATCTGAACCAAGAATTGTTATTTTATTTATTGGAAGTCAGACAATAAATGTATTTTTGTCGGAAACTGAACTACCCTATATAAAAATTCCTAACTATCGTTTTAGGGCATATATTACCTTTAAATTTAAAATATGTGCAGTCCAAGGATGTATCTAAAAGATACTTATCTATCATTACTCCATCTGAACCAAGAATTGTTATTTTATTTATTGGAAGTCAGACAATAAATGTATTTTTGTCGGAAACTGAACTACCCTATATAAAAATTCCTAACTATCGTTTTAGGGCATATATTACCTTTAAATTTAAAATATGTGCAGTCCAAGGATGTATCTAAAAGATACTTATCTATCATTACTCCATCTGAACCAAGAATTGTTATTTTATTTATTGGAAGTCAGCCATAAAATGTATTTTTGTCGGAAACTGAATTACCCTACATAAAAATTCCTAACTATCGTTTTAGGGCATATATTATCTTTAAATTTAAAATATGTGCAGACCAAGGATGTATCTAAAAGATACTTATCTATCATTACTCCATCTGAACCAAGAATTGTTATTTTATTTATTGGAAGTCAGCCATAAAATGTATTTTTGTCGGAAACTGAATTACCCTACATAAAAATTCCTAACTATCGTTTTAGGGCATATATTATCTTTAAATTTAAAATATGTGCAGACCAAGGATGTGTCTAAAAGATACTTATCTATCATTACTCCATCTGAACCAAGAATTGTTATTTTATTTATTGGAAGTCAGCCATAAAATGTATTTTTGTCGGAAACTGAATTACCCTATATAAAAATTTCTAACTATCATTTTAGGGCATATATTATCTTTAAATATAAAATATGTGCAGACCAAGGATGTATCTAAAAGATACTTATCTATCATTACTCCATCTGAACCAAGAATTGTTATTTTATTTATTGGAAGTCAGACAATAAATGTATTTTTGTCGGAAACTGAATTACCCTACATAAAAATTCCTAACTATCGTTTTAGGGCATATATTACCTTTAAATTTAAAATATGTGCAGACCAAGGATGTGATCCAAAAGATACTTATCTATCATTACTCCATCTGAACCAAGAATTGTTATTTTATTTATTGGAAGTCAGCCATAAAATGTATTTTTGTCGGAAACTGAATTACCCTATATAAAAATTTCTAACTATCATTTTAGGGCATATATTATCTTTAAATATAAAATATGTGCAGACCAAGGATGTATCTAAAAGATACTTATCTATCATTACTCCATCTGAACCAAGAATTGTTATTTTATTTATTGGAAGTCAGACAATAAATGTATTTTTGTCGGAAACTGAATTACCCTATATAAAAATTCCTAACTATCGTTTTAGGGCATATATTATCTTTAAATTTAAAATATGTGCAGACCAAGGATGTATCTAAAGATACTTATCTATCATTACTCCATCTGAACCAAGAATTGTTATTTTATTTATTGGAAGTCAGCCATAAAATGTATTTTTGTCGGAAACTGAATTACCCTACATAAAAATTCCCAACTATCGTTTTAGGGCATATATTATCTTTAAATTTAAAATATGTGCAGACCAAGGATGTATCTAAAAGATACTTATCTATCATTACTCCATCTGAACCAAGAATTGTTATTTTATTTATTGGAAGTCAGACCATAAAATGTATTTTTGTCGGAAACTGAACTACCCTACATAAAAATTCCTAACTATCGTTTTAGGGCATATATTACCTTTAAATTTAAAATATGTGCAGACCAAGGATGTATCTAAAAGATACTTATCTATCATTACTCCATCTGAACCAAGAATTGTTATTTTATTTATTGGAAGTCAGCCATAAAATGTATTTTTGTCGGAAACTGAATTACCCTATATAAAAATTTCTAACTATCATTTTAGGGCATATATTATCTTTAAATATAAAATATGTGCAGACCAAGGATGTATCTAAAAGATACTTATCTATCATTACTCCATCTGAACCAAGAATTGTTATTTTATTTATTGGAAGTCAGACAATAAATGTATTTTTGTCGGAAACTGAACTACCCTATATAAAAATTCCTAACTATCGTTTTAGGGCATATATTACCTTTAAATTTAAAATATGTGCAGACCAAGGATGTATCTAAAAGATACTTATCTATCATTACTCCATCTGAACCAAGAATTGTTATTTTATTTATTGGAAGTCAGACAATAAATGTATTTTTGTCGGAAACTGAACTACCCTATATAAAAATTCCTAACTATCGTTTTAGGGCATATATTACCTTTAAATTTAAAATATGTGCAGTCCAAGGATGTATCTAAAAGATACTTATCTATCATTACTCCATCTGAACCAAGAATTGTTATTTTATTTATTGGAAGTCAGACAATAAATGTATTTTTGTCGGAAACTGAACTACCCTACATAAAAATTCCTAACTATCGTTTTAGGGCATATATTACCTTTAAATTTAAAATATGTGCAGACCAAGGATGTATCTAAAAGATACTTATCTATCATTACTCCATCTGAACCAAGAATTGTTATTTTATTTATTGGAAGTCAGCCAATAAAATGTATTTTTGTCGGAAACTGAATTACCCTATATAAAAATTTCTAACTATCATTTTAGGGCATATATTATCTTTAAATATAAAATATGTGCAGACCAAGGATGTATCTAAAAGATACTTATCTATCATTACTCCATCTGAACCAAGAATTGTTATTTTATTTATTGGAAGTCAGACAATAAATGTATTTTTGTCGGAAACTGAACTACCCTATATAAAAATTCCTAACTATCGTTTTAGGGCATATATTACCTTTAAATTTAAAATATGTGCAGACCAAGGATGTATCTAAAAGATACTTATCTATCATTACTCCATCTGAACCAAGAATTGTTATTTTATTTATTGGAAGTCAGACAATAAATGTATTTTTGTCGGAAACTGAACTACCCTATATAAAAATTCCTAACTATCGTTTTAGGGCATATATTACCTTTAAATTTAAAATATGTGCAGACCAAGGATGTATCTAAAAGATACTTATCTATCATTACTCCATCTGAACCAAGAATTGTTATTTTATTTATTGGAAGTCAGACAATAAATGTATTTTTGTCGGAAACTGAACTGCCCTACATAAAAATTCCTAACTATCGTTTTAGGGCATATATTACCTTTAAATTTAAAATATGTGCAGACCAAGGATGTATCTAAAAGATACTTATCTATCATTACTCCATCTGAACCAAGAATTGTTATTTTATTTATTGGAAGTCAGACAATAAATGTATTTTTGTCGGAAACTGAACTACCCTATATAAAAATTCCTAACTATGGTTTTAGGGCATATATTACCTTTAAATTTAAAATATGTGCAGTCCAAGGATGTATCTAAAAGATACTTATCTATCATTACTTCATCTGAACCAAGAATTATTATTTTATTTATTAGAAGTCAGACAATACCGAACGAATTTTTGTTTGACACTGAAACTACTCTACATAAAAATTCCTAACTATCGTTTTAGGGCATATATTACCTTTAAATTTAAAATATGTGCAGACCAAGATTGTTTCCAAAAGATATTTACCTATTATTACTCTATCTAAACCAAAAATTATTATTTTATTTATTAGAAGTCAGACAATAAATGTATTTTTGTCGGAATCTAAAAATACCCTACATAAAAATTCGTAAATATCGTTTAAAAAGCTTAAAGAGGCAAAGGATGCATCTACTAGATACCAACCTAGAAAGACTATCTGAACAAAAATAATTCTTCTATTGATAAGAAGTTAAACAATAATTAAAATTCAGTTCAAAAGCGACACTAACCTACATAAAATTTCAGTGTTATAATTATTTAAAAAGGAGATAGATTTACCATTTTCAAATATGTCTAAAACAAAATTCGCAATGCCAACTTCCTATTTCATGCATATTTATTACATATTTTTTTATGTCAAGACTTTTTAAGTGAATGACCTTACTCGAAAAGGAATTGTATTGAGCTTTGATAAAAAACATTTTGCAGTAACCTTATACTTGATAAAGTATACTAAGGTCATTTTTCTTGATATTAAGACTGAAAATAGCAATAATTCTACTTTAGATATAGATATACTACGACATTGTTTATTTGGGGCAAACAGTCAATGACATCGTTTGATTTAATTTTAGTAGCAAAAATCTGTCTACTGATTCACATTTGTGCTAAAATTATTTTACATACATAAACATGTATATAATAAAGTGCATAACCATAAAAAACCTAATTTTTAATAAAATAATTGGACAATTACTGCTAAAAAATTTAGATTTTTGCCCGAAAAAGCAACTAACCATGAATTATATCAAAGAGTGGAACGAATTTATTAAGAAATGTTACGATGTCATGTCTTCGTTAACTAGATAAATCTAAAGCTTTTATTGATCATAAACCCAAGAATGAATAATTCTAGTAAGAATATACAAGGTGTCTTCGAAATTATGGTCCTTAATAATATCGCATATTCTTGAATTAAAATATTAAAATTTACTTAATACTTAAAAGAGTTTTTCTTTCAAATAACCTTTTGAGTGCTGGTGCCAGTAATAATATGTACTTCATGGAGTGCGTTCATAAATAAAATGTAAAGTAATCGTTGTACTCTGTAATGGAATCAAAATGTATTACATTGTAAAAGCAATTTTTGAACGCTACTCAGGAAATGAAATGTAAACGTCCCTTGTTACCTGGCATGTAACGGCAAATATACAGGGTGGCCCACCATATTCGACACGGTCTTTAGCTGGATAACCATGGGGTTTTTAAAAAAGTAAATACTGGAACATATACCGGTCGGATAAGACCACAGTATAAAATTATTTTAGTCTATACAGGGTGTCTCAAAAAAGTGTGACGTATCAAAGTTATATTTTTTTAAATGAAACACCCTATATTTTATAACGGTTTTAGATTCTACTTTAAAAAATAACTCAAGTTTGTTTATAGTACTAAGTGTCTAATTTTATTCGTTTTTGTAATATTTGATTTTTTTGAAAAATGCAGAGGTAAAATTAAATTGATTTTACTTTAACACTTTTAACACTTTAAACTTTAAAATGTGTAACAAGATTAGAAAAAGTCTGCCATATCAAGTATTGTACAGGGTGATCAAAAAATAATTTCAATTTTTCAGAAAATCAAATAGCCATATCTCTCTTATTTTAAATGGAACACCCTGTATTTTTTTACGTCACATGATGACAAATAATATACTCTTTCAAATGATGTATAGGTTGCCTATACCTATCTTTTGTGCTTTTTTAGTAAAATCTGTTTTTACAAACTTTTAGTCCAAATGTTTATTTAAATTAAAGTTGGCTGTGACATAGCAGCCATTAATATTTTCTTAAGAAAATAACAACGACCATTTATTGATTACTAGTGTTTTAGTCAGTTTAAAAGAAATTTCAATGATTTTAAATAAAAACACTTCTTCTACAACAACAAGATGATATAATACTGGTAGGATGTAAAAAAATGGTTTACTTTAGTCTGGAGTTAATCCTGAAAAATATTCTAGGAGAAACCATCTGATAACCTTAATAGTTGCTTTAAAAAATTGACACAGTGATTATGGATAATGGAAGAAACGAGTTATAGGTCTCAGAATGTCGTCATAACTGACCAGAGCCGTTATTAGGATTGTTTAAAAGCACAAGTTTTATCATTACCCCATTCAGCTGAAATAAGTGTTATTGGAAGTAGCATTATAAGCAACTAATGAATTTTTTTCTGTGAATTTTAAAAATAGGGTGTTCCATTTAAAATAAGAGAGATATTGCTATTTGACTTTCTAAAAAATTGAAATTATTTTTTGATCACCCTGTATAATCTATGATCTCGATATGACCTACGTATGATAAGGCAGACTTTTCCTAATCTTGTAACAAATTTTAAAGTTTAAAGGAGTTTATATTGTTAAAATAAAATTAATTTAATTGCACCCTGCATTTTGAAAAAAATCACATATCACAAAAACGAATAAAATTAGACACTTGGTACTATTAACAAACTTAAATTATTTTTTATGTAGAATCTAAAACCGTCATAAAATATTGGGTGTTCCATTTAAAAAAACGTAACTTTGATACGTCACACTTTTTTGAGACATCCTGTATAGAGTAAAATAATTTTATACTGTGTACTTATCCGACCTGTATATGTTTCAGTATTTACTTTTTTTAACTCCATGGTTATCCAGCTACAAACCGTGTCGAATATGGTGGGCCACCCTGTATAAAGATGTTTATTTATTTATTTATAAACTAATATAAATTACAATTTTAATATACTATAAATAAATTTATCAACAGATCAATACTTATAAATGCAATACATATTTTTAAAAAACCTGTATATTTTTGTTTGTATAAAGATATTCTTATTTTGAATTTAATAAAGTTTGTAGGTATTTTGTGGTTTGGAGAAAAATTAGTACTTAAATAGAAAGAGCATAAAAATAAACAAAGTTGTTCTGACAACCATAGTAGCATCAGCAAAATATTTTTGTTTCTTTTTAAAAATTTTTAAATCTAAAAATGTCGTTTCTTTCCTATTCTTTTAAGAGACAATATGAAATGCGCAAAATCGGTAAATTGTTACTGCGCTTGTAAGCACGGTAAAGAATGTAATACAGAGTTACATTTCCAGACAGTGCCGTATTATTCATTAGGCTGACTAGGCTACAGCCTAGGGCGCCATGGAAAAAATAGGCGCCAGACAGGGGAGTAATAGGCGCGCTAGACAGTGGAGTTCCTCTGTGAATAAGGTACTTTGAAATAAATGAAATAGGCGGGAAGCGAAGGGAATGATTTTTTTAAGTAAGTAAGGCGTCTCAAAAGAACTACTTATATATTTTTGATTTTTATTACATTAGTGGCACTATTTAAGATATTTTATTATATATTTATATTTTTTAAGATATTTTATATTAGTTTTATCAAAATGGATTACGAATTCAACATTAATATCATCGATATCATCGTAAAAATTATACTTTTGTTCACATAGTTAAGTTATATAGTGAATAAATATCACAAATAATCACAAAAATTTAGAGTTCACAGTGTCACAAATAGCCGACACTAGTCACAAACACTTTAAAAAACACAAAAACTCACATAAATCGCGTTATTTTAACTTTAATCACGAATTCCCTAATAAAAATCTATTGTTTGGATTCCTTGCCTGCGTCGTGACGTCAGAACTAAATGCGCGAATTTCTCTTAAACGTCACAACTTTTTGTGCTTTCCTGTATGTACCATTTAAAAAAATGGTATAAAATTAATATATATAGTTTATAAATTCCGATTGGTATTTGTCAAGCAAAGAAAACAAGAAATTTACCGTTCTATTATTGTAAACCAGCAATTTATGGAGATAGAATGCAGTAATGCAGCATTCTGTTGTTTACCTGATAATTTCTATCGGGATACAGAGAGAAAATTAATCAAGAATGAATGGTAATAGTATGCGAGCATGTTACTTTCAATCCTTATCTCTTAAAAACATTGTTGTCTTGTCCTCGTATGAACAACATTTCTGTTAAGAAGTATAAGTGCCTTTAAGACGCCACATTTTGAACCCTGTATATAGTAGGGGACCCAAGAGGGGATTTCAGGATTTACTACAGGGCGGCAGATTAATACAGTGTGGTCCATTAAGTATGCAACAAATGAAAAACTTATTTATTTGCAATTTGTCAGAAAATTCCACACCACTGTTTTTTGACCAATCAAATGTGTAGTTTTGGTTGCATTACCATGACAACATAAGTATTTATCGGAAATTTTTTCTCCTGCCTGGGGTACCCTGGAGCGAATTATAGTGGACATTTTTTGACATAATCATTGAATTTGTTTTAACGTCATGTCTGTCATTCACATAAATAATTAAAGAAAATGTTATTTTGTACCAGTTGTATTTCAGACATAACTTAATATAAAATAATATAAGGTTTTAAGACCCTAAACAAAGAATACCAATCCATAGAACCCACAAGTGAGATTTCAGCGTACCCTAAAAATTTTTAGTACCTACCCTGACCAACAGATGGCGAAAGTAGTACGATGTCGCTGAGAAGGTGAGGATATACGCAAAATTTAATAAAAATAAAATCCCGGATAAATGGACCCAGTATCCATAAGATTATAAAATTTAATATTTCAGAATAGGATATATCGGTGCGATTTTACAAAACATCGTAAGCGACATTCGCCAATTTTACGAAAAACGCCAATGAAAAACGTTTCCCGTAAAACTGACGAATGTCGCTTACGATGTTTTGTCAAAAACCCATCAATATATTATCCTATTCTGAAATCATAAATTTAATAATCTTATGGATACTACCATTTATCGGGAATTTTATTTTTATTAAATTTGCTGTCTGCGTGGTGTGCTTAATATATTATTAAATGTTATAATTATTTCATTTGCAAATATCTATGAGGGAAAAGTTATGAAAAAAATAGTAAAATGCACCCCACGCTTTTTACTCTGAAGTGAATTATTCTGTTATTATCTTAAATTTTATTATAATTCTATTTTGAGGTATATAATTGTGATTCATTGTTTGACCTTTTATTACTGTAATACAAACTCTTTGTAATGAAAAATTATTTTCTAATTTTTAGTTCGGTTGCATATAAAAGCGTGTTTTTTTAAATTATTATTTATTTTTCATTTTTTAGTTCGATATATCGATTAGTTTTCTGCGGACATGTTATATTGAAATGTTTCACGAACTATTTCGTAATTTAATCATTTTATTTAAAGCTTCATTGTTGCATGGGGTTTCAGAACGCAACTACTCCGAACAAGTTTCTGTCAGCCTTATGCTGAGAGTACGTCCGAAACTGCACGCATGCGCAGATCGCGCACTAGCTCTTTCTCTGTTACTCTCCTACAGAAAATCTATAAAGGAATTTATTTATCCTGGCGATCCTAATCAGGATAACGAGATACTGTTTGCAGATTATTGCATTGTCATGGGTCCTTGATACGTGTGCAAAGTTTCAAAGATATCGAATCGCTGGAAATTGGTGAAAATTAAGCTTAAAGATTCCGTTACATACATTCATACATACAACCCAAGCTAATAAAAGCGTGTTAAAAATGGAAATTGTTAAAAAAAAGCAAAAACATATTTTTGAACACTTAAAAAAATACCAACTTGAAGATCTGTGAAGGTTTGATTATATCATTTAAAAACTGTCTATTTAGGTATTCATAATTTTTTATGTTCAAGGTCGTTGTTTCAATGACCAATCCTTAAATTATTCGCGTTACCGAGCTTGAATAAGTAATGTTCACTTTTGATTTTAACGGATGTTTTTAAATTTTTAACTGATAAAAATTTATTTAAATTCTAGAAGCGTCAAGATTATTTAAATTATCGTTAAAAATAGAAAACATTGCTTCCGCTGGTAAAGAACTCAAATAATATACCGGGTGCCCACGAAATTACTAGCAAGCCTGTCATTTTCTTGGGAAGTTTTTAAAATTTTGGTCTGATACAGGGCCGTATTAACCATTAGGCTGACCAGGCTATGCCATGACAAAATAGGAGCTAGACAGGGGAGTTTTTAAAAAAGTTTAGGTCGGGTTAGTGAATAATTTGCCTTGTGAATTAAGCGCGAAAAACAGGAAAAGACCCTTCTCTTTAGCTCTTCCAATTTTCCGGGTGGTGGAATAAAGCCCCAACAAACACTTTTTGCCGGCAATGTACATTTTTCATATTGGCATTGATGGTAAAGCATTGGCAATTGGTGGCAATATTATGCCAACATCTAATACGCATTAAAAAGTCAACCCTAAATAAACACTTAATTGCCAATAAATTTTACATGCAGGCGAATTGCCGGCAAGCATACAAAAATGGCGGCATACCAATCCTGATTAAATAAAGCACGCGTTTTTGTTGCAGGCAAATAAATATTGGATTTTTGAAGGCAAACCTTCAACGCATATTCATACTTTTTAAACCATATTATTAACATTGGTATTTAACTAACATTAAAGCAATTTTTTTGATCTGTTTTATTTATAATGGCGGCTAAACAACATTATTTTATGTTTTTTACATAATTTAAAGGAAATATGGCCTTTTCATTATTGTTAAAAATCATGCAAATAAAAATTAGGTCAAACAAAATGTTTATTATGTATTTTGGAGCGAATAAAATAAAATAATGGTAAAATTAGCTACGTTAATTTCGACCGAAGGTGACCGCTTTGTGCATTTGTTTTCTACGTGGTTTTCTAGCTTTTTAGTTTTTTTTTTTAAAGAAAAGATTTTTTTGATAGACATAATTAAATGTATTCATTACCTAATAAGTGTGTGTTGTGTGATTAATTGGTGATGGCTAGTCGAGAAGGCAAGATATTCAAGTAGACTGTTAGGAGCTGTAATCATTTTGTTTAAAACTTTATTAAAAGTTTTAAAGACGTGTTAATAAAAATATTATGTATATTTAATAGTTTTTTTGACATACCGATAGATGGCGTAATGGACAATAAACTACTACGTTTCTGCAATATCTTCGCTTTTTATCGTCTAAACCGTACCCATTAGACAAAAATAATTCGAGAGCGGTCTGCGGTAGATGATCTCACTTAGCTTTGAAAGAAATATCTTCGGCTAGTGTAAAAATCTGCATCTCCAAGTTGGACAGTATTCCGAGAGATGGTACTTTGCATTGCAAGGAAATTGCATGCAGTAAGGAGTTTTTTTCCTATTTTAATTTTCAAGTAAAATATCGCATCATTTTAGCTTTTAAAAAAGTATATGCGACAATTTTCGTCAATAAGACGTCAGCTTGCTGCTTGGGAGTATCTGCATTTGCCCACTTTCGTGTCTTTTTGTTATCTTTTTGCCAATAACTTATTAATAATGGATGCCTTCATCTTAAACGCATTTTTTTTGCCAATAACTTAATAATGACGGATGCCATCACTTTATTTGCAACACGTGGCCTAATAACGGCCAATTACCCACTTTCGCGTCTTTTTGATACCTTTCCTCCGTAGCGCCTATTTTGAGTGCCAGACGCCTTACTTCACCACCCGAAATAAAATTTGAAGACCAAAAAAAGGTCATTCCTTCACGCCTAAATTTTTTAAAAACTCCCCTGTATAGCGCCTATTACTTCCCTGTCTGGCGCCTATTTTTTCATGGCGCCCTAGGCTGTAGCCTAGTCAGCCTAATGGATAATACGGCCCTGGTGTCTGGGCAAACTAATTGGCTTTTTCTCATACCTAATTTTTTTTTAAAAGTTGTTTCACTCTTATTTTTAATCAGCGATGTGTTAAAACACATTTTTTTAATTTGTGGGATGGTCCGCTCTGGTTCTCAACGCCTTAAAATCGCTCCGTAAATGGAATTTAAAAAAATACTTAGATGAGTAGTTCTAATCTCTAAAATAAACTCAAAATACAAAAAACAAACATTGAGCCTATTTATTATTAAAATGAACAAGAAAGTTCGCCCGAAACACTAGCTGTTTTGCGCCTCTTCGAACTCAAAAACCACGAACGGAACTGACTAATACCGTGATATGATCACAGAGAAATACGATACCACATTTTTATTCTGTGGGAATTTTTTTCGGTAACGTTTTTTTTAACGACAATAGTTTGTACGGATTTAAAACCCATGCACATGAATTAATGCCTTTATTGAGGCGAAGAGTTAAAATAAGTCAAGTGCATCCTGTGTCTGACATGTTTATTTAATTCAAACAGATTTTACTTTCAACATATTTTTTTAATGACTTATTTAAATTCGAAAATAACTAATATGGTAAGTCGTATTTCTATATAAGTGAATCACATCGTCATTGTAGATAATATAAAAATGTTAAAAATTAATGAGCGACCCATTACCAAGGCCGTATCCAGGATTTTCATTTTTTTTATCCAAAAAGTACAAATTGTAAATTTGCAAAAAAGTCCCCTCTCCCCACACCCAAAGCGAAAATGTAGGTTTCAAAAGAGAATCCTTAATTTCTACTTTTTTCTGGTTAGTTCTGGTTAGTAACTAACTTTTAAAAAAGTGAATTTATTGGAGCCACCGCGGCTTCAAAGAAGCTTGGATTTCTTTTCCGAGCCAAAAGTATTTTTCTCCTTCCAATTTATACACTTTGTATGTGTCCCAAATTCGACCCTCTCTGGAATATTGTTCATTTCTGGGGAATGGCATCCCCTACAACCCTCAGCATTCTTGATGCCATTCAAAGAAGGGCTGTTCGTCTTATTAATGATCCTTTACTTACTCAAAGACTTCCTTCCCTTGTCCATCGTCGGGCTGTGGGGGATTTATCGCTCTTCTATAGATACTTTTACGGCTTCTGCTATGACGAATTATCCAGTATAGTCCCTCCTCTTGCAGCTCCCAACAGCGAAACTCGTGGTGCCGCACGTATGCATCCCTATACAGTTCAATTGGACAGGCCCCGAACTTTCCATTTCGTTCGTTCTTTTATCCCTAGAGTTTCTGGACTGCGGAACCTACTGCCAGCGGAGGTCTTTCCTTCATCCCCAAATCTTTAAGTTTTTAAGTCCCGTGTTAACAAACTTCCTCTTACCTTGCTTAAGACACCCACGGTACGTTAGTATTTAGGCTTTCAGCCTTCTTGGATTGTCCAAAGATAAAAAAAAATAGTACGAGCCCCCTTTTTGCAGCGCATTAAATTTCCTTATAAAATATACAGGGTGTACTTTAATTGATGGAAAAATACGGAGTATGATTATTAAATAGATTATGATTGTGATATAGATTATTAAAAGCTAATTTTAGGAAGAAAAGTTCATATAAACATATAGTACGAGAGCTAGTGAACCCTTTGAGTAACGTTAGACCTGTAAGGCTGGAAATTTGTACAGTGATAAGTCATGGCATGCTTAGTACGAAAATCATCACCTGGTATATTTTTGAAAGTTTAAAAAAATAATAAAAGCCAAAAAACTTAGAGCTGTAAGCTTAAAATTTTTCTAGGATTTAGTTCATTCATAGTTAAGTTTGAAAAAATTGACAGGCGTTCTCGATGAGCACAAGTACCTGCCAGGCGAACTGAACGGTATTGCTGATTTGGATGGCCATATCTCCAAAACTATAAGAGTTAGACATAC
Source organism: Listronotus bonariensis (assembly GCA_014170235.1). Taxonomy (NCBI): domain Eukaryota; kingdom Metazoa; phylum Arthropoda; class Insecta; order Coleoptera; family Curculionidae; genus Listronotus; species Listronotus bonariensis. Next base: position 36,839 of record JACEGR010000252.1, read on the forward strand.
CAAATGTTGTATTTTTCTGAAAGCTCTTTTAAAGATCTTTTAACGGTGATACTGCTGATAATATACAGGGTGGAAAAAGGTTTTTCTTGTGAGGAGCCCTGTATATTATATTACCATTAAAAGATCTTAAAAAAGCTTTTACAAAATACCACATTTGATATGTCTATCTCTTATAGTTTTGGAAATATCTGGAGCCATCTAAATCAGCCACACCTTTCAGTTCGCCTGGCAGGTACTTGTGCTCATCGAAAATGCCTGTTATAAGATAATAAAATATAGGTATGAAACTGTATTATGCATTTATACCTTGTTTTTCCCTGATTTTTTATACAATATCACTAAAAATTAAATATCCATATAAGGAATTCATTTACAGACAATAAACAATTACGATATCATAATATAAAGTACCTATTGTAAGAAATTAAATTACTCGAAATAAAATTTTAGATTGTCAAAATATTCTTCGAAAATATACGTATTAATAAAATTTACCATATTTGTGACATACAGTGTCTCCCAGGATAAGTGTCACAAAAGGACAAATGGACCTAACAGTTTTGAATTTTAAAACAAAGTTTTGGAACAATTGGTCGCATGTTCCAGAGCTAATGAATACGAAATTTTGCTCCAATTGGTATTATACAGTAGGAGTTAAAACTAAAAACATGAAACATGCTCAGGAGCTAACTACTTTTATGTTTTACCCATCTATTATTGATCTGTAATACCTTAGAAACGGAATATGTTCTGGTAGCAATAATACCTGCTATCACACCTAGGGCATTATAAGCGGGCATTATGATAATGCCCGCTTATAATGCCCTAATGCGCTAATATGGAAATTTTATTGCTTATCCAATTTTATTTCTCTCACAATAAAGATCAAGTTTATACAAACATATGTATTAAAATAAAATCAATAACTTACCAGTTCCTGAAAATATGCCATTAAAACGATTTCGGTTATTTGAAGAATTGCGTTCGCATCTTTCCAAATACCAAATATGCCATACTCCCGATCATACTGTTGCCTTGATTTAACTGGCAAAAGATTTTCGGTCGCTTTTATGGCCTTTTCTCTTATATTTTGTGGAATTTCTTCCATTTTGAGCAAATCGTTAAATAAAAAATGCCAACTGACTAACTGATAGAAACATCAAAGTCAAACTTAACACCAGTCATTATCTACTTACGTATACAGGTACAGGTGCAACTTATTTTTTATATTGCGAATAAATAATGTAATTAGTCATTGAAAAACTCTTTTTGGGTAAAACATAAAGCATTGTATGCACCACGGGCTTTACTGGACTATAATGCCCATCAGGTCGAAATCTAGCCCTAGGGCTACTTTCTGACCTTCAGGGCATTATAGTCCTAGCAACGCCCTTGATACATAAATAGCTATTATTTTTTAAAATAGAACAAAATTGTATAACTAAATGTTGTAGGGAATTGAATTTTATGTCAAAATTTGAAGTAAGAGCATGAAAGTCAAAAAAATGTGTCATTTTTTTACATTACGCATTACAACTTAAATAATGGGCAGAGAGAGAGCAAAATTTAAAAAAAAATAATAATTTTAAAATCTTTTTAAAATTCGATGTCTTTCGATGTTAAAAAAACTGTTGATGCATAACGTAAAAATTTAACAATTTTTTTTATTTTGATTCTTTCAAAAATTTGGGAACTTTGCTCTTGGTCCTTTTCATATTTTTATTTATAACTCGGGCTGTATATTACCAGTCGGAATAAAATTTTGTATTTATCAGTTTTAGACCATGCGACCAGTTTTCCCAAAGAACGTTCAAAAATTCCAAAATTTTTGGTCCATTTGTCCTCTAGTAACACCTATCTTGGAAGACGCTATATTATTAACCGGGGTATACACGATCATGCAAAACTGTCACATCTGTCATAAAAAGCCAAAGCTCGCGCGCAAATTTGACCGTGTGTATTAAAAAACTGCCACATCTGGCTTGGCATGCGACTCGATGTTCGAGTTTGATTTTTAGTGGCGTCGTCGTGCAAACTTGTGCATGTGTAGGACACGTCAGTTAACGTTCCAGTTTAGGAACGTCGTTTACGGGGTTATATTGTTGGTTTTGAGTTAACAAAATGGCTCTTTGGCGCCAGGAAGATGTATTGCGTGATTTTATAGATATGTACCAATGTTATCCATGTTTTTGGAAAGTTAAAAGTAATAAATACATTGAAAAAATAAAAAAATCTTTTGCTGAATTACGCTTATATTCAAGTTGATCACACCACCAGCTGCCAAAACTGACGCTGATCTGACAGGTACATCTGAATCGTGTGTATCAAAAGCTTCATTTGACATTTGCTTTTATGCAAGTGCGTTTCAGGTTTGCATGCCCCTGTATACCCCGGTTTAAATTAACTAATTAAATAACAAAACAAACTTTCTTATCTTTAGTTTCAGGTATTAAATCACCATTTCGCTAATTTACTTTATAGAAGTTGTTTCACGTATTTAAAGAATAGAAAATGAAATAGATCCACAAGATCGTAAACAACTGTTTTTCTTTAAGCAATTTACATTGAAAGTATCCATTTTTGGTTTAACTAAAAAAGGATGTGACACAGTTTCACTTTCAAGACACGAGAAAACAAACCTTGGATGAATTTACTATCTATAAAAAGTGACAATATAATAAATGATCCAGTAAATTTATTGAAAAATGTCGATTCTTGCACAGTTTAGCCTATTTTATACAATGCACATATTTTTTGTATTGAGGCACACGCCCCTTATTAACATTTAAATAATAGAGACATTTTGCACCTCTTAAAATAACAGACGTTTTGTGGCCTCCTTATGGTTATCGTTATTAAACATAACGATTACGGCAGCAGTTTTAGACAGAGATTTTGCAGCCTCTTCGAATAAATTTATCTTGCGTCTGCGCTTTTGACATATAACCTTATTTTTACATGGGGTTCACCGATTTTAAAGTTTACGAAAAATCAGTACTTACTTTTATTTTCCATAAGTTATATATTGATATTTAAATATATGCAAATAATTCTCTTGATTTTGTTTTTCAAAGTAGATGTAACAATACAGTTTAAGCAAAACACAAAAAATAAGGTTAGGTTTGGTAGTAGAATAAAAAGCAAGTGTGCCAGATTGTAACATGTAAATAGATTACTGATTTAAAACATCCTTAAAAATGCAAGCCCATTTTAATTTCTTTACACTATTTTATTTTTCTTACTGCTATGGATTTTCGATAATTAGAGCCTAGGTATCAATGATATTTTAATTAATACGGCATTAAAATGTCAACATACTTAAATAATTGATAACAAAAATTCTACAATCCGACAACCACGCAGTTTAACAATAACGATAACGTAACAATAAGCTCTTCGGTATTCATCCGTAATTAAAGGAGTCCGGTATGGTTAATAACGATAACGGATCATGTTTGCGATACTGCGCATACTCAGAATAACGTTAACCACAACGGAATTGCAAAATAAGAGGTGCAAAATATCTCTATTGCTTCTTTTTACGTAACGGAAAAATAAGCTATTTTGAATTTTGTTTTCGCGTGATAATTTTCAACAATAAGATATCGGGTGATGCATCGCCGGGCGGGACATAGGAAATCCCATGTAATTTTTAATGGGGTCAATTATTGGCTCCCCTAATTATTTTAGAGAAAAATTCTATTGAAGTTTATAGAGTAGAGAGTAGACATGCAAATCTACGTCCATTGGTAAAAACTTTAGATTTTTCGGTTAACCCGTTTGCTAGTTAGATGCTAATATATTTTAAAAAATTGTTACATTATTATCGCCTCATATTTATGAACAACAATAAAAATACCAGTTAGCGTGACATAACGTTGTCATTTTGAAATTTAGTGCTTTATTATTATCAAAAAATTGTACAGTGAAAAGATTAAAGTTGTATTTATACAAACGAATTAAGTTAAGTTAAACTAAACTAGAGCAACAAATTTCAAGAAATTATGACATTTATAATATTTACATGCTTCAATAAATTATTTTTTTGATAGTCCTATCGACTGTTGATTTTCCGGGTATCGGTCTATTCGGATACTGAGCAGCGAACATGTCTGATACCTTTTGGCAACTATTTCCTTGATAGTACCGTTTAATCATCAATACTTTTCTTCAGTAGTATAACTCATGGTTACTCTTTTTGCTCTACGATTTTTTGTTAATAATAAAGCATTAACTTTCAAAATGACGACTTTATGTCACGCTAACTGTTATTGTTGTTCATAAATATGAGGCGATAATAATGTAACAATTTATAAAAATATATTAGCATCTAACTAGCAAACGGTTAACCGAAAAATCTAAAGTTTTTACCATGAACGTAGATTTGCATGCTCTTCAATAAACTTTAATAGAATTTTTCTCTAAAATAATTAGGGAGCCAATAACTGAACCCATTAAAAATTACATGGGATTTCTTATGTCCCGCCCGGCGGTGCATCACCCTGTATATATAGGAATTCCTGTAATCATTTTTACTAGTCATTACTAACAAGCTAATTTTTCGTGAGTAGCTTCATTTTGACGAGACGCCTAACTTTTTTCCTTACAACAATTTTTGTTAGTGTTAGCTTACAGGGAAAGCAGGAATTAAGTGTGTTGATTTGACCGATATCAAAATTTATTACAAACAGGGATTTTTTCCCCTACCACCAACATTTATGGTTAACGATGTCCTGAAAATAACTACTCGTAGTAACCAGCTGATTTTTTCTGTTGATTATATAATATTTATATAATTTAATACCCACATTGTCCTATAAATTGCGTGGTAAGTCATCTTGGTTTTTTAATATTTATCAAATCCAACATATTTAATCTCTGCTACCCCTGTATGCTAACACCAAAAAAAATTGTTGTAAGAAAAATTTGCTTGTTAGTAATGACTTGAAAAAATGGTCCAGGGATGCCTAACTAATGTAATTTAATTTTAACATTTTCCTGGGACAACACCTTAGTGGCGGTTGGAGGTGCTGTACGAACGTTTTTACCTTCGGGGATCAAGGAAAGATTCACGCTAAATTGACGGCATCTTTCTTCTGGATCTAAGCGCTGTGAGCGAAGATTCCTATAGGCTGATGGTATCCTGTTTGGTGGTGAACACGAGGTATTTCTCAAATGGCCGGGAAATAGATGGGCTGCCATGGAAACTGCCAGTAGTAAAAGTGAAGGTTATACGTAACACCAGTAGCAGTTCTTGGTTTGACAGCCGACAATTTATGCATTGCATCGATTGTAGAATTATTTTTGTTTTCTTTTTGGAATTTCTGGGAGCTACGAGTTCGATTATCCAGATTTTCCGCCGACGAAGCCCTGGAAAGCATAGTCCGGAAGGGGGAGAGTGGTGGATTGGACCTGAAGGGACCAAAACCAAGAAAAAAAATAGGGAGAGATAGAGAGGACAACACCTTACATACGTAGTAGCGTCTTTCGTGGACCTTGAAGGGTATAGCAAAAACTAAAAAGAAATTGAACGAATCTGATTGTACAATCTCGAATTCGATTTTATGAAACAAATTCAGTGGTGAAAGTAAATCACGACATGACTAACTTGATTCGTTTTTGGAGATACAAATTGTTTTTTAAAATTTGTCAATTTGCCCAAACACTGTAACTCACTAAATATTAGAAGCTGAAAAAAATGTAAAGAGGAACTTTTTGGGGGTTTTCACGTAAAGTTTAGTGGCGTACCTATATTTTTTCCATTGACTTTTATTTTAGTTATACCACAAACTTGATTTTTTTTAATGAAAAATATTATTTTTACTTATTTTTTACGTTTTAAAATATTTTGAAAAAATGTCTCCCAAATTTGTCAAAAAATCTGAATTGGTATAAAGGTATTATAAAAACCTCTATTTTTATAAAATGTTGACACTGTAGTTAAAAAAATGACGTTTAGGACATATACAGGGTGTCTCTATAAAGTGCGGAAAAAATGTTACCACGACTTCCTGGGGCAAAAACTATAACAATTTAATTCAGCTCACCTTAGTCCAAAACGGATAATATGGACGATAAGTGTCAAGAAATTTCTTCTGGTTTAAATTTTTTATAAATAATTTTGTTAATAATAAGTGTATTGTCACTATATTTGTTTAGGAAAGGTTTTTGTGAGGTGAAAAATAGGAATATGCAATAAATTTTAATGTAAATTTTAAAAGGCGCCACCTGCGGTATTTCACAAATTAAAAACTAAACACTTTTTGAGTCACCTTGTATCTTTTAGATACAATTTCTTGTTTTTCAACATATTTTTTACATAAAAAGGGAAACTTGGTAAAAAAGTTGATGTAAGCAGCTGCTTTTTAAGATTCTTGTAATTAAAAAAATCTCTTCCTGTAAGGCCAGGTCCAAGGTATACAGGGTGCTTCAGCAATATATGCTAATCGTTTAGGGTGTAAATCCTTAGGCGATTTTAAAAACAAAAGTTCAAATAAACCCAAATCCTAAAGGGCTTTGCTTTTGAGATACAGGGTGGTACCGTTTAAAAATTATTTTTTACTCTGTATCTCAAAGAGTTAAGCAATTTAGGACATAGGATTATTTAAACTATTCTTCTTAAAACCGCCTAAAGATTTACACTCTAAAAATAAGCGTCTAATTTAGAAACACCCTGTATCGCTTTAACCTGACCTTACAAGAAGTGATTTTATAATTTTTTAAATTAAGATATCTTAAAATTGGCATTTTTGACACCCTGTATGTCCAAATTATCAATTTTAGGACTAGATAAGTTTGGTTAAATCGTCAAATTTTAGCCTCAGGAGTTTGTAGTAGTATTTTTCGGAACCTTTTAGAGACACCCCTGTATATATATCGAGTTTTTCTTATTTTTTGAATGGGAAGTTACTTTTCAAAATTTGTTGATAGTGTTTCTGGAGACCCTCTTCCCCTGTACATCAGCGCAATTGTAAACAAAAATAAAAATTACAAAACTTTTTAGAACGGTCATTATAGTTATTCAGAGCGGTACACAGGAGGGAAAGCAATGCCCTCCCCCTCTCCCCAGGAGAGATTTCTATTTCTATTTCTATTTTTTTTCTTGGTTTTGGTCCCTTCAGGTCCAATCCACCACTCTCCCCTTCCGGACTATGCTTTCCAGGGCTTCGTCGGCGGAAAATCTGGATAATCGAGCTCGTAGCTCCCAGAAATTCCAAAAAGAAAACAAATAATTCAACAATCGATGCAATGCATAAATTGTCGGCTGTCAAACCAAGATCTGCTACTGGTGTTACGTATAACCTTCACTTTCACTACTGACAGTTCCCATGGCACGCCCATCTATTTCCCGCCATTTGAGAAATACCTCGTGTTCACCACCAAACAGGATACCATCAGCTTATAGGAATCTTCGCTCACAGCGCTTAGATCCAGAAGAAAGATGCCGTCAATTTAGCGTGAATCTTTCCTTGATCCCCGAAGGTAAAAACGTTCGTACGACACCTCTAGCCGCCACTCTGGGAAGAACTTTGTAGTCCTCTACGCACGTCCGCACTGTCCGGAAGTCAAACAAAGAGTCCCCCAGGAGAGATGTGAATAGGCTTTTTGGTGGAGTCGGGGCAAAGGAAAATAAACTTTTTAATAAGGAGCGCTCGATCCCATTTAAGCCTATGTTCGCTAAATTTTGTGACGTAATCTTTTCCCGTAATTCTTTGTTTACAATCGTACTGGAAGGTTTTTTCGAGGTTTTGGTGTTATTTTTTTGCTTTTTAGTCATTGGACTTTTATATATGTTTAGTTTTTACTGTTTATAGTTAAATTAAGTAGTTATTAGTACTGCAGTTACAGAGAATTTTAAAACCTGTAAACAGGGGTCACTGACCTTTGGATATTTTTTTACAGGGAATTTACGTTTAAATCGTTATTAAGGGTAGGATACAATTTTTTTAATGTTATTTTAGTGATTTTATTTTATGGTATGCAAGTATTGGTTTATTTTGTCAGATAAAAAAATATTATGGCAAAAAGGTGACGTCACAAACATAACCTATATTTTCGGACAAATGTAAAAAATCGAGCGCTCCTTATTAAAAAGTTTATCTTCCTTGAAGTCGGGGTGTAAATAGAGCATTATTGTCCTTTTTTGGCGTTTTGCCTCTCCCAGAAGAGAAATTTTTGTTTAAAGGTTAGGACCGTTTATTTATGTGTATCAAATGTACCCATATAACATTTTTGCCGGCGTTGTACATTTAATTTACTGGCATTGCCAACACTCTTTAATGGCAAGGCATTGGCAAAAAGGTATCAACAGGACGCGAAAGTGGGCAATTGGCCGTTATTAGGCCACGTGTTGCAGATAATGTTATGGCATCCGTCATTAATAATTTATGATGAAAAAATGCGTTTAGAATGATGGCATCCATCATTAATAAGTTATGCCAAAAAATGCGTTTAGGATGATGGCATCCATCATTAATAAGTTATGCCAAAAAAATGCGTTTAGGATGATGGCATCCATCATTAATAAGTTATGCCAAAAAATGCGTTTACGATAATGGCATTTATCATTAAATAAGTATTGCAAGTTTTATAACTTGAATCTCCCAAAAGTTAAATAACATATTTAGAATTTTGTAATCGAAAAAATGAGAAAAAATGGCAGGAAAACTTTTATCAATAAAAAAATTACATAATATAAATTTTTATACCGTAACAATAAACCAAAAAAAAAATAAAAATAAAAATTATGTAATAAAATTTTAAGAAGATATAGTAAATCAAAAGAAAACACTTTAAAATAGTAAGTATTTAAGGGACACTTACACTCAATTTTCAGATCAAAACATAGGGAGAAATATTTTAAAGGAGTTAAATGTCAAAAAAAAACTATTAAATCTATATATTTTTTTATTAACACGTCTTTAAAACTTTTAAAAAGGCAACTCCCTGAATTCATATAATTTTTTAGGTAACAACAAATTTAAAAGGTTTTAAACGAAATGTTTACAGCTCCTAACAGTCTAGTTGAATAACCCGCCTTCTTGACTAGCCATCACCAATTAATTACACAACACACACTAATTAGGTAATGAATACACTTAATTATGTCTACTAAAAACTCTTTTCTTTAAAAAGAAACTAAAAAGCTTTTATTTTTATTTGCATGATTTGTATCAATAAAATGTTAGAAAACAGGCCATTTCCTTTAAATTATGTAAAAAAACATAAAATAATATTGTTTATAATTATAAATTATAAATATTATAATTTACAGATCATTATAAATAACAGATCAAAAAATTGCTCGAATGTTAGTTTAATACCAATGTTAATAATATGGTTTAAAAAGTATAAATATGCGTTGAAGGTTTGCCTTTAAAAATCCAATATTTATTTGCCTGCAACAAAAAGGCACGCTTTATTTAATCAGGATTGGTATGCCGCCATTTTTGTATGCTTGCCGGCAATTCGCCTGCATGTAAAATTTATTGGCAAATGAGTGTTTATTTAGGGTTAACTTTTTAATGCGTATTAGATGTTGGCATAATATTGCCACCAATTGCCAATGCTTTACCATCAATGCCAATATGAAAAATGTATATTGCCGGCAAATAGTGTTTGCTGGGTACTTTCTTGTTGCTTACAAAAGTTAGAGAAAGAAAGTTAAAGTAATTCAATTGTAACGTTAATTAACTAAAATTATTACTTAAAAAGAAAGGAAGTTAAAACAAACCCAAAATCAAGCCTAAAATACACAATATCATATTTAATTTATGTAAATAACCAAAATAAATAATTAAAATTATTCATTTTTAAGAAAGCTACACATCTCTCCTTTCCCTGAAGTATATTTAGCTTTGAATTACAAGTGTGTGGTGTCGAATACTTTTTAATTTCGAGATTATTTAAGTAGGCCTTGACTTTGGCCACCAAACAGCTGACTGCACAGAGAATGTTTGTTGAAATCAATGACGTTTTCTGTCTTTCTCTTGTAAGCCGATTACACGGTAAAATCAATGAGATTAAGGATAGGTTGTCTTTGTTTAACGCAAGGCGTGTGTTCATTGCCAAGGATTTTAAATTTGAGATGCAAGTGAGCAGACAGCGCACGAGAGGTCCATTGATAAATTCAACAAGGTTTATATTCTAATGGTAGATTTATAGAAGGAACAGTTTAAAAATGTAAATTCGGTGCTCTTTGATAAGAAAAAAAATCACAAAAAGTTTAAAGCAAATAAATCGGCATGCTTGTCTTCGCGGCCGCCTTTGCTATATTTCTTTTATGATATGCCGGCTGATGCAGCTGGTCATCGCACTATGGGATAGAAATTAATTTTTTCGGTCAAAATTCTGAAACTTACCAATCTAACTTAAAATGAGGTGCTTTTTACTGGAAAAATATTATAAATTATTACAAATGCTTTTGGAAACCTAAAACTTATTATATGTTATTATAAATTTACACCCCCTTAACATTATTATTTTTTATTGTACAAAATAAACTAAAATGTCAGCTTGTTTGGTTAATTCGGTAGTATTCTAATCAGTAATCCAATGGTTATTATCTCATATGATATACAGGGTACGACAATAGGTAGGAATGATTTTTTTAAATGGAATACCCTGAATATTATATCACCACCAAAAAATATCTTTTAAAATGCTCTAAAAAAATATTACATTTGATGTGTCTATCTCAATTAGTTTCGGAAATATGACCATCCAAATCTGAAAAATAATTTTAAATTATTCTTAGAAGCGTAATAGAGATATATCTTCCCAACTTTCTTTATTTTTTAACGTATAAAATAAATAAAAAAACCCCGTTTTGTTGGGTAGATTCTGTAGAATCCATATCTTTCATCAGAATGCTTTTATCTTTCAGGATATACAGTGTAGGACAAAACACATTAATTTTTAAAATGAAAAACCTTAAAAATTATAAAAAAATCTTGTATCTGTCCTAACACTCAGAAGTAGCAAAAATAGGAACGCAATTGTAAGTACAAAAATTGATAAAGAAAAAGGTAAAAAAATCTTTGACAAAAGTAGCTAGACTTCGCGAGACTGCATCGGAAACACAACAATAGCTCTTATTATTTAAACTCTTTTACTTTTTTTAGTAAATAAGGCTAATAATAAACTAAGTAGATTAAATGTGGTATATTTATGTTTACTTAAAATACATGTTCAAGTTTTTATTACCCCAATAGAAGTCGTCATATTCTTTTATCATTTTGTGCACATGGAATATCTACTTTGAAATACACTGCATAAGCCATTAAAATTTCAAAGTTGCTTTTTGGCAAAATAATGGTTTCCTATCCCATACTGTATCAGCGCGTCGCTATAAAGGATAGCGGCGCCTTTGTATAAAATAGTCCGATTGCAGGCGGCCTTTTTTATGTTTTTGTATTATTTTCAAAGGGTACCGAATTTGCGCTTTTAAAATGTTCTTACTATACATCTGACATTTATTGCACGATATTTATGTCAGACAGAAATTCTGGCTAATCTAAACAATCAAAAATTTCTATAGGACATACATTTTTGACCACAACCACTTGAAGAAGGCTAAATACATTACGTTTGATACGCCAAGAACCGAAAATAGAATAGAATAGAATAAACTTTTGACCGTTTACATTAGTCAGAATTTCTGTCTGACATATATTATCGTGCAATAAATGTCAGATGTAAACTTACCATAATGAATCGATTGAATATTTTCGCTCTGTCTTAAAAATACCATCTTAAAAATAACTTATTCATTTTTTTATTTAGAAGAGGTCCGGAAACCCTGCAGCGGTTAACGCCGTCCACCGTCCACCGTCCTTGTTTCCAAACGCACCCTTTAATTAATAGTATATTACATTACAAGGGTGGAAAATGACTTATTTCACACAGAGTGGGAATATTGTTGCACGAGGCGTCAGCCGAAGTGCGACAAACCCACGAGTGTAAGAAAGTCATTTTCATACGAGTACTGTTACACTATTTTTCCTACGACCACAAGTTATTCACAAAAAAAAACAATAAAGTTGTTTGTCTTCACGAAAAAAATAAGAAAACAATTAAAAACTTTGCATCACTAGGGTGATATATACTTTTCCTTACTGCGATATATTATACTGTTTAACAATATTTTTATATCCAAAATACCTACCTAGTCGCTTTTTATCATTTAAGAATTAAAAAGGTCCTCATTTAAAAATATTGCATGGCTTTTTTCAATGTAAATCAAATTAACAGCCTAATAACTCCAAATTTATTTTAAATAACAATGACAAGCGATGACAGCTTTATATTATATTTTTGCAACACTAGTGTTGTAAAGTACTTTGCAACACTAATGTGTGATATAAGGCATTTCTATGCATGAAAACAGTGTGCTATTTACTATTTTCATATGTAGTCGTACGCAAAATATGTTGTAAGGTTTAAAAAGAAATCATAAAAAAATAAGTTATCGGGCAGGACTGCCTAGACAAAATTGCTCTGGCTCAAAGAGGCAAAAAAATTGACTGTTGCCTTGTCCAAAAATATTAAGCATAACTTAATATAAACAATAGATTTGAGCAATCAACACCGTTTTTAATAGAGACAATTATTTTAAGGTGAACGGGGCTCCCGGACCCCTACCATAGTTATTTGTTGAGAAAAATATTTCGATGTATGCAGAACATTTTTTAAATTATTTTTGGGACACTCCACATCGAACTATTTTTAGGACATGCCTATTTGGAATACCACACCTCTTTATGTAAAGGGTGTTTTTTTTAGAGGTATAGACATTTTAAATTGCAGTAAAACAACGATGGATTATTCGATTGACATAAATTTATTTTTATTCGAAAGATAATCTTGTGGCATTACATTTTAAATATGATTTCTGGCATATTACTACCACGGCTGGCTTGGATGTAGTCCAGTCTGGACGTCCAATTTCCGATGACTTTTTCCAACTTTTGTGGCCGTATATCGGCAATAACACGGCGAATGTTGTCTTCCAAATGGTCAAGCGTTTGTGGCTTATCCGCATAGACCGGTAACTTTACATAGCCCCACAGAAAATAGTCTAACGGTGTTAAGTTACAAGATCTTGGAGGCCAATTCACAGGTCCAAAACGTGAAATTAGGCGGTCACCAAACGTGTCTTTCAATTTTCGAAATAAAATTGCACAATTTGCAAGCGTTGTTCAGGCGTGAGTCTATTCATGATGAATTGCCAAACCAACCTGAGAATAAATCATTTGACAGCTGTTAAATCGGTCGCCATCTTGAAAAGTAATGCCAACTTAAAGTTCTTTACCTCGAAAAAATACACACTTTATAGGACTTTTTGTTATATCTTGTTAATTAACAGGAATATTGGACTTCCTCTGACCATTGGGCCACCCCAAAATGTTTGTCTGCCAAGGGGTTGGAGCTGTCAAAACTGTCTAGCGAATACGGAAATATCTTCTAATAGGTACCCAAGTAACATACAGGGTGTTCATTTAAAAAGTTACCACTCAGTTATCTGCGAAAAGAGACAGATTTAAGAAAAATCGCCGGAACACGTCAAGATCTTTATTTTTACAAAAATTGGACGGCGCCCCTTTAACCCCTAGCCACCAGAGCCCCACCCCAAAATTCTTAAATGAGAAGGGGGTCAGTGATACATCATTTTAAAGCTCCTGATGAGTACTTTATAACCCTAAAATAAAAAGTTATTATCTTCACCTACTACAAAATGGGTGATACTACTGATAATATACAAGGTAGGATAAAAAGTGTATATTTTTTTAATAGCACCATGTATATTATATTACCAATAAAACGATATTTAAAAGAGCTTTAAGAAAATACCCCATTAAGTACAACTTACCTTATTAGTTTCGGAAATATGGCCATGTCAATCAGGTATATATTTGGGTAATTTTTAAAGTACCGCCATTTTGTAGCAGGTAAAGATATTGACTGTATATTCTAGGGTATTAAAGTACTCGTCAGGAGCTATACAATGATTTATCACTCGACCCCCTTCCCATCTAAGAATTTTGGGGTGGGGCCCTGGTGGCTAGGAGGTTAAAAGGGGCGACGTCCAATTTTTTGTTAAAATGTTTCCACTCAATAAATATCTTGACGTGTTTCGGCGATTTTCTTAAATCTGCCTCTTTTCGCAGATAACTGAGTGGTAACTTTTATAAATGAAGTTTATAAAATTCAGTTTTTATAAAATAACGAAAGCTAAGTTTCAATTTATTATCCTTTGGTACCTACCTAGGGCACTGCGAGTCAAACTTCATAGGCTCCCAACGCTTCTACCTATGTTGGGAGCATGCGCTGACAAACTTTCAGCTTTACAAAATAACGGGACTCTTTGTTTGACCTCCGAACAGTGCGGATGTGCGTAGAGGACTACAAAGTTCTTCCCGGCGTGGCGGCTAGAGGTGTCGTACAAACGTTTTTTACCTTCGGGGATCAAAGAAAGATTCACGCTAAATTAACGGCATCTTTCTTCTGGATCTAAGCGCTGTGAGCGAAGATTCCTATAACCTGATGGTATCCTGTTTGGTGGTGAACACGAGGTATTTCTCAAATGGCGGGAAATAGATGGGCGTGCCATGGGAACTGTCAGTAGTGAAAGTGAAGGTTATACGTAACACCAGTAGCAGATCTTGGTTTGACAGCCGACAATTTATGCATTGCATCGATTGTTGAATTATTTGTTTTCTTTTTGGAATTTCTGGGAGCTACGAGCTCGATTATCCAGATTTTCCGCCGACGAAGCCCTGGAAAGCATAGTCCGGAAGAGGGAGAGTGGTGGATTGGACCTGAAGGAACCAAAACCAAGAAAAAAAAATAGAATAGAATAGAATACAAAATAACGGAGGTCTGCCGCTCACGGGTTTTCACTCTATTAGTACTTTTGCAAAATAAAAGACGGAATTTACCAGTGCCCAACCTATTATTGTCTGCCTTAACACTGGACTTCGTATAATGTTCTCTTCTTGGCAACGCGCCATCCGGTAAACGAACTCTTGGAGACAAATAATTTATATCTGTTATATAGCGGATATCGGAAAATATTTTTATAAGAATGGAATTTTGTCCTTATAAGGATATCTGCTCGGTGCATCGCCAGATACAGGTGCAAGCGAAAAGTTGTTATTTGCATAATATTAATACTATTATGATAATTATCAAGACAGTTGCGGAACCTCGAAGTCCGGAATCACATGACCACAATATCGACATTTCATTGGGCTGTCGGCTGCCATGTTGACAAAGTGACAAGCCTGTGACAGTTTCGGAAAAAAGTTGAAAATTTTAGCTTTTTACGGAATCCGAAGATTTTCTTGTTCACTTTTGTGCTTGTCAGGTATTTTCGTTAAAATTCACTACGTTTATATAGAATAGTTGAAGCTAGCTTGAGTTAGAGCAGCTTTTTAAAAGTGGCTTGAAAAAGCGATATAAACGCGCTTGAAAGTGAATCATTCAAGTTAAGCCTGAAAATAAGTAAGGTTGACTTCACTAAAGCCGATAAAAACACGATATAAACGATTCAAGCGGGCTTAATAACTGCCTAACTTCAGATGAATGCTTCCTCGAACGTCATCAGTGTCAATTTCATATATTATTATGATTTTGACATGTTTATACAAAATATGAGTGGAAAAACAGGTAAAAACTTTAAAACACGCCCACACCCACAACAGCATACAAAACGGGACAAATTAATCTACTGTGAAGTTGGATGCAAAACTGCTAGATGCATACGACGATGGCCTGAAATATGTGCTTGACCTCGAGTTTCAATCGACTTTCAAGCCACCGAAAAACACACGTAGACTTGGAAATCGCTTCAAAGCCGCTTTGTTTTCAAGCTAGCTTGAACTATTCGATATAAACGTAGTAATGGTTAGTTTAAAACATATACTACCTGTTTTTCCATTCATATTTTGTATAAAAATGCCAAATCTTATATGAATTAACGCTGATGACGTTCGAGGAAGCATTCATCTGAAGTTGAGGCAGTTATTAAGCCCGCTTGAATCGTTTATATTGTGTTTCTAATCGGCTTCAGTGAAATCAACCCTACTTATTTTCAGACTTGACTTCAAGGATTCAAGTAACTATCCATCTATCTATCTATCTATCTATGTAACGGAATCTTTGAGCCTAATTTTAACCAACTTCCAGCTATTCGATTTCTTTGAAACTTTGCACGTGTCAGGACCGATGAAGATGCAATAATTTAAAAACAGTATCCCGTTATCTTTTTTGAATCGCCAGGAAAAAAATTCCATTATATTATAAAAACAACACCTAGGATGCCATCTGTTGGCAACATTTCAAACTTTGCTATTAAATGAAGAAAAATTTTTAGTTTTTACACAATTTGGTTAGTTGCACCATGAGTGTTTAATTTTTATGAAAAATAAAAATATAGGGTTAGTTGCACCATTAGTTCAAGGATTAAATAATAAAAATTACATTATGTGTAATGTATACATAATACATAATGTGCAATTAATAAAAGTTAACATTCTTTTTTTTGGATCGCCAGGAAAAAAAAATTTTCCTTTATATTATAAAATATAAAAACAACACCTAGGTTGCCACCTGTTGGCAAAATTTCAAACTTTGCTACTTAATGAAGAAGAAATTTTTTAGTGAGTTGCAATCTGTTGGAAAAATTTTAAAATGTGCCACTCTTGTTCATTAAAAAAATTTTTCGCCATTTTGTCAAGAGTAGCAGAAACTAAAAAATGAAAAATAATTAATAGTTTAAAAACTAAAAAACACGCTTTTATATGCAACCGAACTAAAAATTAGAAAATAATTTTTCATTACAAAGAGTTTGTCACTTCAGAATAAAAGCGTGGGGTGCATTTTACTATTTTTCATAACTTTTCCCTCATAGATATTTGCAAATAGAATAATTATAACATTTAATATATTAAGCACTCCACGCTTTTATTCTGAAGTGACAAACTCTTTGTAATGAAAAATTATTTTCTAATTTTTAGTTCGGTTGCATATAAAAGCGTGTTTTTAGTTTTTTAAACTATTAATTATTTTGTTAGTCCTGAATATGTTACCACGAGGCGATTTTTTTGGAGTAGTGTATAATATGTTTATTTCTTTTTAAATCATCTTATTAAACAGATGTTCCATGTGATTACACATTAAACAAGATCATTAAATAAAAATTAAAAATTCGCTGATCATGAAACATTGTACCCAGTAGCGTATTTACCAAAAGGCTGAGTAGGCTAAAGCCTATGGCGGTGTTTTTAGGGGGCGGCAGACGTGTTTTAGGGGCGGCATATTATACTTTTGTGGATTTCGAACTTAATTTTGTACGTAGAATTGAAAGAAATGAAAGTATAGACCTTTTTTTGCTCTTCAAAATTATTTTTTAAGGAAAAAAGATAAACATAGGGGCGGCGAAAAGAAAAATAGCCTTACGGCTACTTACTTACTTAGGAAAATATATAGATCCGTAAAAGTAACAATAAAAATCAGCAAAAATTGGAAAAAAAAAAGTCTCAAAATTTATTGCTACCGATCGTGAAAAATCTGTAATAGTTCCAGCTTTCCATTGTTAGTATGGATAATGGATATACCGGGAGTCAACATATCTATTTAGACAAGCCATACCTTTTAGAGTATTGAACATATCAAAATGAGACTTGGTATAGATAAATTGTATGAAAAAGAGAAATATTTTCGCATATTTTCTACTTTTTGGTTACTTCCGGTTTAACCAGAAAGGACTCCAATTTTGAATTTTTAAATTGAACACCCTGTATATAATAACATTTTTGGATTTATAAGACAATTCTAAATGGTTATTTAAAATCTTTAAAAAATTACGCCTACTTGATTTTTGAGAGTCATTTGTAGTATTGCATCTAGGTAGCTTTGATCGTTTATGTACGACATTATTTTTAATTTGATCGCAAATAAATTGGTGTGTGTTGTTAGATTCGTCGGAACATTCTTTATTTGCAAAGTGCTTGTCTAAAAAGGGGTTGTCATTTGAAAAATAATAGTTAGAGACGGAAATGTCGATTTGTCAAATTGTTTTATTCCTATCTTTCATATTAGTCACTAAAACTTTACGATTGTATTTTTGCTAATATCAACTAGGGTCTTTAGATTAATCTGCGCCCGATCATAGCCACCTAGATATAAGATAGAATAGAATAGAAATAGATAGAATATTAAAAATGGCATTTAAAAATCAAGTAGGCTTAAAAATTTATTTAAATATCACATTCTGACTTAAAATTGTCTCAGGAATCCAAAAATGTCAAAATATACAGGGTATTTCATTTAAAAATTCAAAGTTGGAGCCATTTCCGGTCAAACCGGAAGTTACTGAAAAGTAAAATTATGCGTAAACTCTCCTCTGCTCATACCATTTACCTATACCAAATCTTATTTTAATGTCTAACGTATGTCCTAAAAGTTTTGGCACACAATATTTATCGTTTTTTTTTTTTAATGAAGAAATTTATTTAAACACTAACTAGTTATCATAAATTACAACTCAATACTTAACTAAACTATACTATCGAATTATGTTGAGTGGCCCATTCTGCTCTACCAGACGCAAATTTCGTCGAATGTCTCTCATGAGGTCCTGGATGGAATTCAGTTCAATTTCTCTTAATTTCTCGTAAACTCGCCGTCTTAATTGTTCCTCATCTTGTGCTTCCCAGCCTCCATGATAAACCTTTCTTAGACAGTGACAGCCCAAAAATCCTCTATTGGCAAATGTAATATTCGACAGATTTCAGCTTTGGGTATCCGCCCAACTAACTTGTAGATACTTTTTCTTATTTCTAATTTATATACGACATCTTAAAGCGAAAACTTCAAAAATAAATAATTCTTAACTGACAGTAAATAAAGTAAATAAACTTTTTGTTTTCAAAGGCAACTTGATATTATTTTGTTTTTGTTAAAATTAAAGACAATGAGTTTTGTGCCAAAAATTTTAGGACATACGTTAATACTCTGGGAGTTATACCTTGTCTAGTAAATTCGTTGACACCAGGTATGTATGCTTAATATGAGTAATACATTTAATAAAGGTGAGTCGATGTATTGCTGAATTTGAAAACCGATTATCCGAAAAACCGGTAGTTGAAAACCGCTTTTTAAAACCGGTTAACCGATATTCGGAAACCGGTTTTTCAAAACCGGTTAACCGGTATTCGAAAACCGGTTTTCGGTTTTGGCCAGAAACCGCGGTTAACCGAAAAACCGGTTTCGGTTGCGAGCCCTAGTACTAATGTCAACAGTGGTGAATTGAGGTAAACCCCACCTAACAAACATTAAAGAATACTTGGTGGACTGATTTAAAATGGTTCGCAGGGGGGCGATTGCCTCCCCGCCAGGAACACAAAAAGACCTCTTTAAGATGGGTTGTTTGCTAGAGGTGGAGCCTAAGCTTCTTTGTTTACTTAATCGGAAGTTCTTGTTTTTTTGATTGTCCCCCCTTAAATCACTTTCTGCGTACGGCCCTGGACTTTCCGAGTTAAACAGAAAATCGCAATAAAGTTTGTAACAACATTGGCGTATCTAGGGATTTAGGTTGTGGTGGGCTTTTTACGATTAATTCCATTTATATTTTTCTAAATTACGCCTATATTTTTTAGGTATTTAGAAAAAAAGAGCAGATACAATATCACCCTTATGCATCCCTTCTACAGCCTATCTGGAGAAGCTCCAAAATTTTCGACTCGGTACACTCTTTTCTTAAAATGAAGTAACTTTAAAACGTTATTAGACTTCATCAAAACGTTTCTAAATGTCGGTTTAAATATTAAGTTCTTTTTTTGAGCAGTGTAGAACAAAAACCGTTAAAATATTTACCAAATTAAGTTTTGGCGATGATCTCAGCCCAACGGCCAACCTTATGTTTATTGTTTTTTGAACTTTAATCTGTTAAGTCTAGATATTTATTTTTGTTTGTTAAGATTCAAATTAAGCACTCAAAAATTCCAATTATTGGATCATATGGATCCAAATAACTCTTTTTGAGTTGATTTGAAGATGTATCAAGGAACATAAAAAAGATTGAGAAGTAGTCGAACGAATGCGAAAGTGTATACTTAGACCTTAGACTGATTAAAAAATGACATATTGTTTTTAATTATATCGAAAATATTGTTGGAAATGATAAAAAAATCCTGTAGATGCTAACAGCCCCTAATAATAATATTAAGGTCCCGCATGATAAATTTTAATTTCCCATAATGAATAACATGGGAAAGCTTGTTTTTTGAGTTTAGAATGTTATAACTCTTTAATGGTTTATCAAAAAGGCTAGACCAAATAATTCTTTGTATAAAATTGAACGTTCTACAAAAAGCTCTCTTATTATTTTTAACAAACCGTCGCGGTTTAAAGTATTTAATTTTAAATATGATTAATAATATTTTTCTTATTTTTCCCATTTTTTTGACGGACCTATATAGTTTTTTGAAAAAATTGTAAAATGTTTTGTATTTTATTTTTTTATTTTTTTTTGGTTTCACAGATGCTTTATATTTACAGGTCAAATTTCTAATGCTATCGTGTCTTAATTTTTCAATAAATTTAAATTATTTTTTTAGAAATAAATGAGTGACTTTTGCAGAAATATACAGGTGATTCAAAAATCGGTCACGAAACTTAAGGGGATTTTACTTGACAAAATAAGGGTAGAGCTTCATATAAATTTCTTTTAAATGTCATTCGTTTTCGAGTTACCAGCCGTCAAAGTTCAATTTTTATTTTGGTTTTTCGCCATGTTGCATTTATTTTTTAACCAATCCAGTTGATATTTGGCACACCAAATCGAGCTTTGCAGATTCTAAAATTTTAAGATAAAAGTACTTTTTTAACTATTGCCTGAGGGCACTTTACCTAAAACTTAAAATTTATTTACATCATAACTTTTTATTTTAACAGATATCGCAAAGCTGGGGACGCCATTTTATAGACAATCAAAAACTTAAAAAATAAGGTACATTTATTAAAGTCAATAAACCTTACCGTTTGGGCACCAATAGACATCAAGTTTTCATCAATTTCAATCAAATTACCTACATATATACAGGGTGTCCAGTAACTCAACCGACAAACTTAACCAAACGATTCTACAACAAAAAATAGGAAAATACTTTATATAAACATATGTCCTAAACGTCTTAGTTTTTGAACTACGGGGTGTTAAAATTAAAAAAAGAGTTTTTTCTTTAAATATTTAACACACCGTAGTTTAAAAAGTAAGACGTTTAGGACATATGTTTATAAGAAGTTTTTTCTTACTTTCCGTTGTAGAATCGTTTTGTTAAGTTTGTCGGTTAAGTTACTGGACACTCTGTATGTATGTAGGTAATTTGATTGAAATTGATAAAAACTTTAATGTTCTATTGGTGCCTAAACGGTGAGGTTTATCGACTTTAAAAAAGTGCCTTATTTTTTAAATTTTGCGATATCTGTCAAAATAAAAAAGTTATCATGTAAATAAATTTTAAGTTTTAGGTAAAATGCCCTCTGGCGGTATTTAAAAAAGTACTTTTGTCTTAAAATTTTAGAATCTGCCAAGCTCGATTTGTGTGCCAAATATCAACTAGATTGGTTAAAAAATAAATGCAATATGGCGAAAAACCAAGATAAAAATTAAACTTTGACTGCTTGTAACTCGAAAACGAATGATATTTTGAAAAAAAATATATGAAGCTCTACCCTTATTTTGTCAGGTAGAATCACACCCTTAAGTTTCGTGATCGATTTTTGAATCACCCTGTATAAGTGACTTGGTATGGAAAGATTCTATGTTCAATTTTCACAGCGTTTAATTTACTCCTACGATTTTATGGAAATAGATGTAAACTTTTAGCCTTGTGATAAGAGTAATAATAAATGTGTAAAGTTTTTTAATAAATTGACTGTGATTACTAATATTTCGGAAAATGGGGCAGCATAACATATATACATTACAATAGGTGTTTTACAAAAATTAAGAACAATTGCTATACTTATGACTTGTTCCAGCGATTTTTAATTTTTTAAAACTACTCTAATGTCATAAAATAAAAATAACCTTTAGTTGAAAAAAATAGATAATTTGAATTAATTGAAAAATTAGGATACGACAGTATTAGAAATTTGACAGTTAAATATGTAAAACCATATGTAAAAAAAAATAGAAAACTAAAAATTGACAAATTTGACAACATTTTTTGATAAACTTGGTAAATTCGTCAAAAAATTGGAAAACAAGAAAAAATATTAGAAATTATATTTTAAAGTTAAATAACTTTGAAACGCGTCGGTTTATCAAAAAATTATAAGAGAGATTTTTGTAGCACGTTTAATTTTATACAGGAAGAATGATTTGGTCTAGCCTTTTAATGAACCATGAACCATTAAAGAGTTTTAAAATTCTAAACTCAAAAAAACAGCCTTTCCCATGTTATTTATATGGAAAATTAAAAATTATCATGCGGGACCTGTTAGCTGTTAGCATTAATATTAAGAGCTGAGGCTTTTACAGATTTTTTCATCATTTCCAATAAAATTATCGTCATAATTGAGAAAAAGGTCGATTTTTTTGTATCAGTCTAAGTATTATACATAGCCCGCAAAAAAAAAATCATATTTCGGAAAACGGTAAAGGATTCTGTCACAAGAGATCTACACAGATCTTCTTTCCTTCGTTTCACACAACTGGAACAAGTCTCTGAGTTTCTAGGTGAGTCCCAGATCGTTGCTCTTGATATATCCAAAGCTTTTGACTAATTCTGGCATGACACCCTCTCTTAATAAACTTCCTCCTATGGTCTCCTAAACTCTGTACTTGACTCTCCAGTTATCTTTCTAATCGACGTATATCAGTCATTGTTAATGGCCACTCTTCAAGCTTTCACGAAATTAATGCTGGAGTGCCTCAGGGTTCAGTACTAGCACCAACTTTGTTTCTTCTTCACATCAACGACCTTCTTTCTTCCACAACCAATCCCATTCATAGTTATGCTGATTGATAGTACCCTTCTCAGCACTCCACTTTTCAGGTTCCCAAGCCAATCTCTCAACCCGACTTGGAAGGCAAACACAGGGCGATGCAGATATCTCTTTACAGGATCTCAATTTGATATTGGATTGGTGCGCCAAAATCTCGTTCAATTTAATGCATCCAAAACACAATCATGTTCCTTGTCGCGAAAAATCATCAAACACCTATCCTTTGCTTATGAGGAGCCAGGTTTTGTAGAGCGGGGACACATTTAACCTTATGGGCGTCACATTTGAGAATAACCTTAACTGGCATAAACACATTGTATCTATAGCCACCGCAGCTTCAAAAAAGCTTGGATTTCTTTTCCGAGCCAAAAAGTATTTTTCCTTTTATTAATTTTGTATGTGTCCCAAATTCGACCCTCTCTGGAATATTGTTCTTATGTCTGGGGAATGGCATCCCTACAACCTCAGCATTCTTGATGCCATTCAAAGAAGGGCTGCTTGTCTTATTAATGATCCTTTTACTTACTCAAAGACTTCCTTCTCTTGTCTATCAAGTCGAGCTGTGGAAGATCTATCGCTCTTCTATAGATACTTTTACGGCTTCTGCTCCGGATGAATTGATTCCAGCATAGTCCCTCCTCTTGCAGTTCCTACAAGAGAAACTCGTGGTGCCGCGCGTATGCATCCCTATACGTTCAACTGGACAGGCCCTGACTTCCATTTGGTTCGTTCTTTTTATCCCTAGAGTTTCTAGACCAGGAACCTGCCAGCGGAGGTCTTTCCTTCCCCCAAATCTTCAAGTTTTTAAGTCCCATGTTAACAAACTTCCTCTTTACCTTGCTTAAGACACCTACGGTACGTTAGTGTAGTATTTAGGCTTTGCCCGTGGATTGTCCAAAGATAAAAGAAAAAGTTAATTTCAATGACAAATTGTTTTTTTTTTATACCTACCTTACCATCGGCACCATTGTGTATTACACCTGAGGGCAAAATTCGCATTATTTACAAGTTGATTACGTAAAAAATAATGTCGCAGCAGCTTTTCCAGTCGTATTTTCATGACAAATCCCTATTTTTTTCTCAATATTGACAATAAAATTCTTGTAAATGAAATTACCATATTCTTGCTATAAAATGTTATTAGTTCTGCTTTATACGGTGTTGTTAGTCATTCTTTGCTATAACTTTACAATCTTTAAATATTTTTTTGAAATTTTAGTCATCTTACTTTCAGGAATGATTCAAAAATAATTTTCAAATAGTTGAAATGTATACTTGTATTGTTTACGATATAATTCCGAAAACCCCGTGTTTTTTTAACATTTAAATTGATATGGATTATTTTTTATTATTAACAGAGACAAGAATGAGACGAGCAACTAAATGTAAATAAATTATCCGAGAGGAGATAGCTGCTGGGCCTTCCTCGTCTGTCTTCAAGGCAGGTATACGCAGATGGCGCGTGAGTCGACTTTATCGTTTGCCCGCCAAATTCAAATTATATAGCTGTGCTATTTTTGCCCTTAAAGTTAGGTACTTGTTTTTGTTTCCTATTAATATAAAATATTGGGGTTTAGTTCAATAATTACACACACCTTATTAAAAATGTCATTTATTTGGTTTTTATAAAGATTTTTTCTTACAGATAACCATGTCAATATTACCTTAAATTATCTGTTGAAAAGCACAAATTTAATATATACACTGTGATCACTAATAAAAGTCAATATTCAAAGTACAATTAAGTGTAAAAACCACGAAACACACAATAAATCACAGAAAATGTAAACAAACTGTCCAAACAAATCGGCCATTGAAAAATATCAAACACAAATATCGATTAACATTTCGGCGTGACTGCCTGCGGCAACGTTGTCAAGTTAAAAATATTCGATTCATGGTATATTTTCTTTCTATTAATTAGATGTGAGCCAAAAAAGGACATTAAAGTTTACATGCAGAAATTGTAAACAACTTGGCAACCAGGGCAAAGCGATGATTGCTCCATCTACGATAGCCTGCCATGATGAAAGACAAAGACATATTTATTGGAACTTGCGTTGAACCAGAAAGAAATAAATACAATGGACAAATTGTTAGGACCAGTTACTCGTCTCATTGTTGTCTCTGTTATTAATCAAAGACACTGTAATTGTCTTTGTTATTATGTATTAGGGCTGTATTTTACTTCAGAAAACATGTTTACTGATGAATGCATTGATATGCCCTATCGGGATATACAGGGCCGGATTAGATATATAGGGGCCCCTAGGCAATGCAATTCTCAGGGCCCTTTTTGGATAAAAAAAAGACCTTCCCCTTGTACATAACATTTCAGAGCATCAAAAAAGGTTATTTCCTTCTTATAACATTTAAGATCAAGAGACAAACGGTCTGTATACATCGAAATACTTTTAGGACATGCTATTTGGAAGCCGTACAGCTTTTATATAAGACTTTTGGTCATATATTGTTAAATAACAGAAATATTGGACTTCCTCGGACCATTGGGCAATCCCAAAATGTTGGTCTGCCAAGGGGTTGGAACTGTTAAAACTGTCTCGCTACTTGGGAAATATCTTCTATTATATACCCAAGTAACGGGGCCTCCATAAATCACGTGAGGCATTGAGGGGGGTACTTGCATCCCACCCAATCTGACCTTGGGAAGAGGAGAGGTCTGTGCAAATATTACGAAATTTTTTCTTTGCTCGAAACAGGAAAAAAGTCAACAAGATTTGGGCAGATCCTCCCAGGAAAAAATGTATTCTGTGCAGTGTCACTTTTTGGTCGATTGCCTTTTTTCGGTCTTTGATATTATTTCGACTACAAAATTAATTACTATTGTGCCTTTTACATTCCCATAAATCTAACGTGAGATTGGGCGCGCTTGTGGCGGCTTCGGTTGTATCGGCGAGCGTCGATCTCCGGAGTTAAGCAGTGGAATGCGCGCCCATAATTTGGATGGGTGTCCGGCGACAGCGGTGTTTTGGAGCAACGGCACACGGTGTTTCTGCTCGGGGATGCGGACCGAGCAACAACCATCCAAGTTATGGAATGAATGGTGTGTGAATGAGAAGGAGTAGGGGTCAAGGTACAATAAGCCTTCAGGCTGCAGTGCACCACCTAGGGGGCGGTCGTCGGACCTGGGTGGGATGACCCCGAAAGGGTAAAAAAAAACGTGAGATTGGGAGATGAGGAGGGGGTTCAAGCAAATCTCACCAAAGGGGTAGAGTAATTAAAAAAAACCAAAGTCGGTCTATATAAGGTCACGACATTCGGCCATATTGCTTTGACGTGTTATGACGTCACATCTCCCATTTTTCAACCATGTTCTTCAGTGCCGGAGATATACAGTTTATTGTATTATTAGAATATTCGTTTACACAACAGTTTTTAATTATTAATTAGTTGTAAATTCTTTTACTTTAAATAAAAATATTTGGAATTACATCTTTCAACAAATATCACTTCCAAAACAATGCAAATGAAATGCGCAAATTCTAGACGCCACTGGATTGATCATCAGCTTTGCCCAGTCTTGCCAACTTTTCTCCGTGGAGTGCCTTTCCTTGCGTCCCCGACCTCGAACCGCCTAAAAGTTGAGGATATGTCGCAACCTTATAAATATAAACTAACCTTGGAAAAAACCGCTTTACGTAAGTTATGGACGCCCCTCAACATATATAAAATTTAGCTTTTACAAAATGATGAAAGTTAACTTTAATTAATTAACCTTTGGTACCTGGTCCCTGACAAAGCCATTATAAGCCAAACTTTATAGATTACAGACTGCCTTCTATTTATTTTGGGAGCATGAATTGACAAACTTTCAACTTTTACAAAATAACGACGTTCTGCCGCTTATAAGCTCTTGGACTATAAATAAGACCATCTTCTGATAAAATACACTACTAATTTACTTTGTCCAACTTGTATTTTTTATTTATTTTTTTATATTTATTTTATGTTGTCTATGAATACTTTTTAAAAAGTTTTATAGAATGTTCCACTTTTTTCGCAAAAACGAAGCTACATAGGAAGAAAACAAAAGAGACTAAAAAGTTGTTTTTAATTGCTTTGTTTGAAAAAAAACTTACAAAAAAAAGTGGACGTATTTTTTTTTCTTAAAAATATTGCCCACTGAGACGCCACTTCTACCCATTAATTTTAATTGATTTAGGGCTAAAAAATCTTCTTACTATTTCAAACAACTAGATATTGCCAATTTAAACCATATCAGTAAAGTACAATACCAAACACTTGACCAAAACAAACATTACAAAATTTACTACGAAAAACTATTATTGTCGTTTAATATGAATTAATACCACTGCGTGCGTAAGAAATGAGTCATTGAGTAATCAATTCGATGTATTATCATATGTTGAAGGAAAATTTGATTCCGATTCGTGTGCAAGGAGGGTCATTCCACGACACGTCATGGCGGTGACTCAACTTTATTTGTCTTTTCTTTCAGACAGACAGGATGGCTTTAGGCTTCAATCGAAATTCGAAATCCCATGGTTTCAGAAATTAGAAATCTTGTTAAATATATATATGGCGAAGGCTTTCTTGGGTGAAAAATTAACTTAGTATCTGTCGCTTATTATCAAAAAACTGAGACATAGGATCGACACCAAATGCATATAAATTGGAGATATGCTCTATATTGGTTAGGCGGATTCATTTATTGGATGGTCTTCTTGTTGAGTACACGCCTGGAAAGAATGGGACCGCTTCGGTCCTGGTCCCAGGGTATACGAGCTGACCCTGTTCAGCCCTATTGACCCCTATGAACTGGCCGGTCGCCTGAAACAAAATAAAGAAAAACCCCCAAAAAACCCAAAAATTCTAATTAAAAAACGACGTTTCGGTGGCAAGTCTGCCACCGTTGTCAAGATAAAAAATTAAGTTAAAAAATAAAAATAAAATATTAACTAATATTTAAATTAAAAATGATTAAAATTTAGATTATTTTTGTATCTCAAACTGAAAATAGTTTGACATATGTGTCATGAGTGACATAAGTAACTGGTGTGTTTATTATTTGTAAGACAAAAAGGTAATAAGTTAGTTGATTTTTAGAATTTCCTGATAGATAGAAGATACTTCAGTATCGAGCAAAGGCAACCAAGTGTTATTTAAATTAACTGAAATTGATGCTACAGAATTATCTTTTATTTAATGATATATACGCACTTTGATTTTGTGTTTTTTAATTAGAATTTTTTGGGGGTTTTTTTATTTTATTTTGTTTCAGGCGACCGGCCAGTTCATAGGGTCAATAGGGCTCGCAGGGTCAGCCTCGTATACCCTCGGGACCAGGACCGAAGCGGTCCCATTCTTTCCAGGCGTGTACTCAACAAGAAGACCATCCAACAAATGCATATAAACATTCGGCCAAATCAAAAGGTCTAGTGTTGAAGTTAGAAGTATTTTTCAGGGGAGGAAGTTTTATATTTTGGGGGTATCGTAAGTTAACAAAAAAAAAAAAATTACCCCAAAAAGTTAAGGAGCAAAAAAGGCCGGGGCATACATTCGGTCATGCAAACCTGAAACGCACTTGCATGAAAGCAAATGTCAAATGAAGCTTTTGATACACACGATTCAGATGTACCTGTCAGTTCAGCGTCAGTTTTGGCAGCTGGTGGTGTGATCAACTTGAACATAAGCGCAATTCAGCGAAAAGATTTTTTTTATTTTTGTCAATGTATTCATTACTTTTAATCTTCCAAAAGCATGATAACCTTGTAATAAGATCTAAAATCACGTAATACATCTTCCTGGCACCAAAGAGCCATTTTGTTAACTTAAAACCAACAATATAACCCCGTAAACGACTTTCCTAAACTGGAAACTTTAACTGATGTGTCCTACAAGGCACAAGTTTACTGACGCCTCGAATAATCAAACTCGGACATTGAGTCAGTATGCCGTCAGATGTGACAGTTTTTAATACACACGGTCAAATATGTATGGCCGAGCTTTGGCTTTAAAGATGTGACAGTTCTGCATGATCGTGTATATTAGATCAAACACCGATTTCGGCCAATGGTCGAAAATACGGCCAAAACGTTCTGGTCACTTCAACCACACACCAAAGTCCGAAAAATCGCTTCGGCGGTTTATTATAGACCAGAATGCGTTTTGGATCTTTTAAATTCGTACAGAACGCGTCGAGCATACAAACAAAAACCGTCCAGAAAGCGATTTGCACACGTGTTCCAACTTGTAATTCGTAATCGATGGTTGTTAGTCTTGGTTAGTCTTAAATCCAGAACTGTAGAAACCAGAACCAGAACTAACCAGAACCAGAACTAACCAGAATGCTTTTGAGAGATAACTGCGAAAAGTCAATATTCTTAAGTAATTTCAAAAGATCCAGAAACGTTCTGGTATACATTAAGTAAGGAAAGCGATATTTCAGACATTAATATATAGCAGAACGCGTTTTGGCCGTATTTTTTCGACCATTGGCCGAAACCGTGTTTGATCCTAACATATACACCGGTATTCATACTTATGATTTGACCCACCAAATTTATTTTGGTTTCCCCCCTCTTGGGCCACCCCTTGAATTCCGCTCAGACGGTCTAACGTAGACAAAAACAGGCATGTAAAACAGATGTTACGGCTCTAAAAGGAACACCTTAGAAAAATATTGTGGAATCTCTGCAAAAAATCTTATTTTTGAATAGACCCCTAAAATTCAATTTTTGTTTTTTTTTCTCGTGAATTTAATTAAATTTATCTTTAAACTACAAATTTTACTGAATTGCACGAAAAAGTATTAATGTACGAAATACTAAATATCCAGCGGTTTAAAAATTATGATAAAAATGTTTTTTTCTTGTAAATTTTTTAAAGGCCCTGTATCTCTGGGCAGCGTTTCCGGGACATATGTTTATATAGGAAACTAGGACTTATTTTCGACGTAGAAATGCCATTAAAATTTAATGCATGAATTTTGAATGGTCTTGTATACATGTAATTAACTCTGGTTAGTTCTTTTTTAAAGAAAACTAGCTGATGCTATAATCCAATTTTTTAACCTTGACACATGGTTCGCGACGTGGCAACTAGACCATTTCCAAAGTCTGATTCTAAATTCTCACAAATATCAAAATAAGTCTATTTTAATGTGATGACTACATACTTTTTGCACACTGTCTCAAATCCGATTCAAACAAAATCGAGAACGTCACTGCCTTTCTTCTGAACGACATAGATCATGATTTTTGACGTCGGCGTCGCAAGCTCGTTCCGGAGAAATTCAAAATCAGAATGCACCACTATGACGTGCAAGATAATCTATCAGCGTCAATTTTTAATTGCTACACTTTTTTTTTCCTGCAAGAAGAATACGTGTACGAAGGTAAACAATTTTAATTTGACGCGGTCTAAACCCAGGAACGAAGATTCCTCACTTTTAAAACCTTTTAGGTGTGTTCCTTTGACACCCGCCCAATCCGATACACAAAACATGTCCATAAGTCTTATGATGTTGTTTATGTTTAAAAGTGGATGTAAAACATTGTGGTAAACTTGTCCGACAAAAAAATGTGACGCGTTCGCCCAGTCCGAAACATTTGACATTTTGACATTGACAGGCTAGGTTAAAGCGTGGCGCTTATATGGCAGTATGAATATTTGTGGTAGCCTCGTCAAAAGGAACCCCCACCCCTAAAAAGGTTTTAAAAGTGTTATTATCATGAATTCATTTTCATTACTGGCCCTGGGACTATTTAAAAGAAATCGCAATGATAAAAGCGTGAAAAGTACTATTGCGAAAACTCTTTCATTTTAACTGACATCACAATTAGTATGCAATAAAATGCTAAATTAAGCTCCGAGGTAAAATTAAAATTAATTGTTTTTAAGCTTTTAATACCGTAATTGTGTAATTTAAATTTGCTTATTTTTATTGTAAGTAACGGCATGTATATTCAAAGATCATATAAAACTTAAAATATGAAATCATCATTATAAATGAAAATAAGATTAAATTTTAATCGTGAATATTGACGTGTATAGGTTTAATATTTGTATTAAATTTTTGTATTACATTCCCAGGAACACTAAAGTAGGGTTTTTTCAGAGCAATGATACTATTTTATTTTGTTTTTGTAGGAAATTGTATCAATATTATGTATAGAGTAAAGAGGAAAAACCTTTAGCACAGTAAAATAAATAAGCTGGAAATGTGATAAGTAAAACTCCTTAAAAAAAAAAATAAATATATTTTAGAAGGATGATGGGGGTACATTTTCTTCTTATGTGTACCTTTTTTTATAGTCTAACCTCACCACACATACTCTGGTTTCAATTAAAAAAAAAATTGACTTTTAAGGTTTTCGTCATAATAATTTTTAACGTTTATTTCTGACCACTCTGTATTTATTAATTGTGAAAATATCGATACAGTCTACTAAAGAAGTTCTTTCTCTACAAGGAACCCAACCCCAACTCAAATTAAAGGCTTTTGTTTAGAAGAAATTGATGGTTATGTAATGGCTTGTGGCGGCTTCGGTTGTATCGGCGAGCGTCGATCACCGGAGTTAAGCAGTGAAATGCGCGCCCATAATTTGGATGGGTGTCCGGCGACAGCGGTGTTTCGGGCAGCGGCACGCGGTGTTTCTGCTCGGGGATGCGGACCGAGCAACAACCATCCAAGTTATGGAATGAATGGTGTGTGAATGAGAAGGAGTAGTGGTCAAGGTACAATAAGCCTTCAGGCTGCAGTGCACCACCTAGGGGGCGGTCGTCGGACCTGGGTGGGATGACCCCGAAAGGGTGAAAAAAAAATGGCTTGCAAACGTCATTTTTGACATAAAATTTAAAATAAGTTAAAAACCGGTGGACTTAGGTATAGAACATTATACATAAATTATGTTTGGAATTCTAAGCAGAAAAATTAATTATATATAGGATGTTTCATTTAAAAAAGGAAGTTGACATTAACTTTCGGTATAACCGAAAGTGGTAGAGCTGTCAAAATATTTTAGTTGTATGGTCCCCACTGACTTTATATTGTTACCAAATTTTTAACATGTTCCAAAGCTTACTTTCTGAGAAATCGATTGCGGCAGTTTTCGGTGGGACACTCTGTACAGCTACGGTGACGTAAAAAACTCTTAATTCGGGCTGATCAGTGCAAAAATACATTAACATCATTATTATTATTATTACAAACCAAATAAGCCATAAATGATCTCGTTTTATTGTTATATTTTTAGCAGTAAACAATAATGTTGAAGTGACGCGTTACGTCCGAGATAAAATTTTAATCAGCTGAAGCAAACTCGAAAACATGCTTAAGAGTCGTTTTAAAGAGTATTTCATTACTAATTGTTTTATTTGTTACTTTAATTAGTTTTAGAAATGGGATATTTGATGATAAGGGGAACGTGAACATTTCCTTTCTGAGGTCATCCGATACAGGCGAATAGTTTTTAATAGAGCATAAATATTTTTTAATTTCATCACTTAACAGAGGTTTATTCTGGTTTGGGAACTTCTTGTTTGGAGACTTAATAAAATTTCATCTGACATGGCCCTTTTTTTCTGGTTTCGTCACCTCGACAAAAATGCGTAATTATTTCTTCTTGTTTGGTATCCTAAAGGTGGGAATAGAATTCTTGATTATAAAGTGTGTATTAGTCTTGGGTTTAGTAAAAAAGAGCTAACCATGGGCCCCCAACCTATACTCTGTAATCAGGGCCGTATTATCCATTAGGCTGACTAGGCTACAGCCTAGGGCGCCATGAAAAAATAGGCGCCAGACAGGGGAGTTTTTAAAAAAAAGTTTAGAGTTGAGGGGGGATTTTGGTGAGTAATATCTCTGCGAATAAGGTGCTTTGGAATGAAATAGGCGGGAGAAAGGAGGGAATTACCTTTTTTTTTTATCTTCAAAATTTTTGGGTGAAAAATAGGCGCTCCGTGAATTCTGCCTAGGGCGCCTCAAACAGTTAATACGGCCCTGTTTCGGTCAACGTATATCCCCTCTGGCCAAAGGCCCTCAGAGAAACACACCATCGACCCTAAAAGCGTTATTATCCCTTATAATACCGCTTAATACCTTAATAACTTTTAATGCCAGGGGAGACACACACTTGCAGTCGGTGAGGAGGGGTATACCTGTGCAGGCATTCTTTGCGCAAACGTATACCTCTGTCCTGCCGTGGCGATGTGTGAAGATTGTTTTTTCTACCATAGAGGTCTTTAGATAAATTGATTTTTGTTCTTGCTCGGGTTGCTTGCACATGTTAAACAAATTAAATAGATTCCTATAAGGCATGATGACAGTTTATAAAAAAATGTTCTATGATGTTTATTGAAGTAGTTAAAATAAACACTTTTCTTATAATCCATATATCTCACTTTATAATAGAAGAAATACAAAATAATAGTAGTTTTTGGACATGGGCTCCGACAGGATGACTTTCGGGGGGGTGAATGTAATGTAGAAAAAAAAGTATTTAATTTTTTTCCATGAAACACCGTTTTTATCTTTCTTTCCTTTTATTCTCTCTTTTGCTCCTTTCCCAATAGCCAGGGGGTGCAAAACATCTAAAAATTCCTAAAATCAATACTTTTTTGCCAAAGCTTACAACTTTTAATACATTTTTAAAAGTCCCTTGCACCCCTCCCGGCGCCCATGTTTTTGGATACTGTCATCATGCCTATTAAATTTTAAAAAGTTAATTATAATTTGATAAATATTATATACAGGGTGTCCGGGAAAATGTGGGAAATCTCGCACACGTATGGAACAGATGAAAATAGCACGACAAGAGTTCTAAAATTTTCGTTTAAGCCCCCTGCCGAGATATGATACCCTAAAGGGGGCAGCTAGAAATCGATTTTTCGTGAATAACTTTTAAAACTCTGTATAATTTGATAATATTTTTAGTACGATGTATACTAGTAAAGACCTCTTAAAATAGTGCCCTTGAAACTTATGTCGCTAATTCCTGACCTGCTACGAGAGGACTTCAATACTGAATCAAAAATTACAAATTACATCGAAAATAAAATATTGTATTATTAAACAAAAATAAACTCTTATTGTTAAAATAATTTTTTTACTCGAAAACGGCTCATTTATCGATGTCAAAGAGCAGGTACCTTTTTTTTAACAAAAAGGTTTAAACTACCAAAAACATATTTTTTGTGTCTTCATCATACAGGGCGTAAAAATATTATCAATAATGCGAGAACTAGTCCGTCCTAACCCAAACTAAAAAGCAACATAAGTTTCAAAGGGCACTATTTTAAAGAGGGTCTTTACTAGTATGCATCGTACTAAAATATTATCAAATTATACAGAGCGCTTTAAAAGTTATTCACGAAAAATCGATTTCTAGCTGCCCCCTTTGGGTTATCATATCTCCACCAGGGGGCTTAAACGGAAAAATTTTATAGGAACTTGTCGTGTTATTTTCATCTGTTCCATACGATGTACGAGAGATTTCCCACATTTTCGGACACCCCTGTATAACAGTGGAAAAATTGTTAAATTTAAATTATCTCTTAAATATCAACGTATAGTAACGTATTAGATAACACACAATCTATTTGTAATGACAAAATAAATTTATTATTTTCATGACATAAGACTAATTCTAGATAAGAAATTAAATCTTATGTATTATCTTTTCAAGTAGTTAAGCGTAAATTCCATTTTAAATATCTTACCCATTTTCTAATTTATTAAAAATAAAACCAAATTAGTATCCATTCTTTAAATTTGGAAAATAATATATATAATATATTAATTTAAAATGGCCAGGAAAATAGTTTGTTTGTTGTACTTTTATCGTTGGATGTTCAATTTTTTTATATACAGGGTGATTCAAAATCGCTCACGAAACTTAAAGGGGTTATTTTACTTGACAAAATAAAGGTAGAGCTTTATATACATTTTTTCAAAATGACATTCGTTTTCGAGTTACAAGTAGTCAAAGTTCAATTTTTATTTTGGTTTTTTCGCCATATTGTATTTATTTTTTAACCAATTCAGTTCATATTTGGCACACAAATCGAGCTTTGCACATTCTAAAATTTTAAGACAAAAGTACCTTTTTAAATACCGCCAGAGGGCACTTTACCTAAAACTTAAAATCTATTTACATCATAACTTTTATTTTGACATATATCGCAAATCTGGGGGAGCCATTTTATAGACAATAAAAAACTTAAAAATAAGGTACTCTTTATTAAAGTCGATAAACCTAACCAAACGAGTTCTACAACAAAAAATAAGAAAAAACTTCATATAAACATAATATGTTCTAAACATCTTAATTTTTGAACTACGGGGTTTAAAAATAAAAAAGTTTTTTTAAATATTTAACACACCGTAAAAACTAAGATTTTTAGGAGATATGTTTATATAAAATGTTTTCTTATTTTTTGGTTGTAGAATCGTTTGGCTAAGGTTGTCGGTTGAGTTACTGGACACCCTGTAGGTAGTAGGTAATATGATTGAAATTGATGTAAATAAATTTTAAGTTTTAGGTAAAGTGCCCCCTGGCGGTATTTAAAAAAAGTACTTTTGTATTAAAATTTTAGAATCTGCAAAGCTCGATTTGTATGCCAAATATCAACTGGATTGTTTTAAAATGAAATGCAATATGACGAAAAAACCAAAATAAAAATTAAACTTTGACGGCTTGTAACTCGAAAACGAATGACATTTTGAAAAAAACTTATATGAAGCTCTACCCTTATTTTGTCAAGTAGAATCACCCCGTTAAGTTTCGTGATCGATGTTTTAATCACCCTGTATATTTATGAACATACTCTAAATCTTCATAATAAACCACACAATTTTTAAATTAACGAATTTTGTTGCAAAGCCTAAATTACCAGATATAAGAGAACTGTTTCACTTTAGTTAAACAACTTTGTACAAAAAAATTATACAAAGGAGGCGGTATATTCTTCTCACATCATCAACCTATTTTAATTTGGTTCTCTAAATTTCCTTCGGGGGGTTTTTTCTCCCCCGAGCAACCCTCTAGATTCAACGCTGGGGGCATCCATATAAAATACGTCCTCTTCAATGTTTACTTTTTTTTACATTAAGGGGGTTTTCAATCTACAAAATGGCGGAATTTTTCATTGAAAATAGCAGTTTACACTTTAGATGGCCACCAAAAAATTTTTAAATGAAAAAAATCGGTGAACGTTGGGGGAAGATTTTATAATACTTTGACTCGATTTTAATGGTTTTTGATTTTAGATAGTACGAGATATCTACAGTGAACACAGGAAATTGTTTTTTTCCAAGACGTTTTTAAACAAGCTGTGTCACCATCTTGTTTTACAATATTTTCGCATAAAAAAATTACAGAATATTGTTAAAAGTATACTATAATAATGTACAAAAGGTTAAAATAAATTGGCTCAATCCATACTAAAAAAATCACAAAAAAGTGTTCTTTTTACGCCTAACCCCTCTCCTCTTAAGACACACATGATACGTTAGTATTTAGGTTTTCAGCCTTCGTGGATCGACAAAAGATAAAAAAGCGAAAAAAGCATAAAAACGTCATATTGGAATGTAGCTTTTTAAAGCCGGCTGTTCATGAGAGCGGTTTTACGCTCGCGGATAATAATTTAGCGTTGTGATTGGTTAGTGCAAATTTAAAATGTTTTTCCCGCCATTTTCGACGCGGATCCGCAAAAAGTTGAGATGAAGTTAACTTTTTTGCGTTTTCCACTAGATTGTGCGGATTTTTCAAATTCATAGCCATGAACTATAACCTTGAACTAGTTGATGAGTTGTTGCTTAAAGATAAGACAAGACGTTAAAGATCCATTTTAAATAAAAGAAGTGTTATGGTTGACATTAACAACACTTATTTTAATAATTTACTTCAGTATGATACTTGGAGACAAAAAGATATTTATCCTACCTTCAAAACGACCAAAAAGACAAAAAAGGAGGCACAGGTTTTGGGTTAGAAAACTTTTTAGAAAGAACAGCTCATAGCCAATATTATACTTTATTAAAAAGTTAAGACAACATGATGATGAAAAACACCTTAATTATTTAAGAATGTCAAAGGAGCATTTTGAAAATTGTTACAGACAAGTTGAATCAACTATTAGCAAGTCCCACACAGTTCGTGAGCCAATAACTGCAGGCGAGCGTCCAGCTTAGCAACTCTTAGGTAAATAGGTAACAAAAAAGGGTATGTGGTAAATAAAAGACTAAGAAAAGCTATTAACCAAAGTTACCTAATTTTTTACGTAATAAAATTAAAATTGTTTTTTATTATCCATTATCCAATCCATTTGCCATCCCACAGACACATGATGATTGACATCTAGTGACCTTCACAGCCGTAGTATCAACCAAAGAAAATTCTAACTTAAAATCACCATATTTAAAACAAAACGCTTTAATATTTTCCGCTACAATGGACGTGTCAGCGGATTTTCTGCGCGTATTTTTAATACAACACAACACAACTAATTCTATTCATAGTTTCGCCGATGATAGTACCCTTCACTCCAGTTTTCAGGTCCCTAAACCCATCACTAAACCTGACTTGGAAAACAAACGCAGAGCGATGCGGATATCTCTTTCGCAGGATCTTAATTTAATATTGAATTGGGGCGCCAAAAATCTCGTCCATTTTAATGCATCCAAAACACAATCATGTTCCTTGTCGCGAAAAAAGTCATCAAATACTCATCCTCTATTTATGAGCGGCCAAGTTTTACAGGGCAAAGACACCTTCAGTCTTGTGGGCGTCACATTTGAAAGTGGCCTTAACTGGCATAAACACATTGTATCTATAACCACGGCAGCTTCAAAAAAGCTTGGATTTCTCTTTCGAGCCAAAAGTATTTTTCCGCTTCTAATTTATACACTTTATATGTGTCCCAAATCCGACCTCCCTTGGAATATTGTTCCCATATCTGGGGCATGGCGTCCCCCACAACCCTAAGCATTCTTGATTCTATTCAGAGAAGAGCTATTCGTCTCATTAATGATCCTTCACTTACAGAAAGGCTTCCCTCTCTTGCCCATCGTCGGGCTGTGGGGGATTTATCGCTTTTTATAGGTACTTCCATGGCTTCTGCTCTGAAGAATTGTCCAGTATAGTTCCTCCACTCACGGTTCCCAACAGAGAAACTCGTGGCTCCGCGCATATGCATCCCTATACGGTCCAACTGGACAGGCCCCGAACTTCTCACTTTGTTCGTTCTTTTATCCCTAGAGTTTCTAGATTGTGGAACCTGCTGCCGGCGGAGGTCTTTCCTTCCCCCAAATCTTCAAGTATTTAAGTCCCGTGTCAACAAACTCCCTCTTGCCTCGCTTAAGACACCCACGGTACGTTAGTATTTAGGCATTAAGCCTTCGTGGTTTGTCCAAAGTTAAAAAAAGAAACGCGGGCGGAAAACCGCTCTCATGGACAGCCTGCTTAATACCGTAAAATTTTTGATCGTTTTGCGTAAAATTAATACATTTATACGCCTCTCCAATTATGTATTTAATTCTTTTATACCGAGATACTTTTATTTTTAAACCACCAAAGAAATAAAAACAAATTTCACAAATTCCAATCATGGTACCAAGTTTATGGTTAAAAAGGCAATGTACCGGTGTCGCTCGGCTGCATGTACCAAATCGGAACAAAACTTGCCCATATGGGCAACTGGTGTTCGCTTCGATGATTTCAATCCATATCGAGAACCGTATGATTTTTATTTAAGGTCTTATTTGGGCATGCTACTGGTGTTTCTAGTGGTCTACCTTTACCAAATACATGCAGTCTTATGTGTATATTTGTCTATTAAAAGAAATCACATCTGTATAAGGGTATAGCAGAGACGGTATTTAGGAAAAATAATTGAAATTAATAATAAAATTATTTTTTTCTAGTCGAGAAAAAAATTCAACCTTTAAGAGGCGTAAAAAAATACCACTTTTGATATATTTAATTTTTCATACTTTCGGAAATATAGCCATCGTCTGGAATAACAAAGAGAATTTTTTAAATAAAACACCCTGTATATTTGATTACCGTTAAGAAGACATTTTAAAAACTTTTAAAAATTGACCACATTTAATATTTTTTTAACAGTTTTGGACATATGTACATATAAACAGTTTAAAAATGTAAATTCGTTGATTTTTGATACAGAAAAAAATACACAAAAAGTCTAAAGCAAGTAAATCGGCATGCTTGTCTTCGCGGCCGCCTTTGCTATATTTCTTTATGATATGCCGGTTGATGCAGCTGGTCATCGCACTATGGGATAGAAATTCATTTTTTTGGTCAAAATTCTGAAACTTAACAATCTAACTTAAAATGAGGTGCTTTTACTGGAAAATATTGAAAAAATATTATAAATTATTACAAATGCTTTTTGGAAACCTAAAACTTATTATATGTTATTATAAATTTACACCCCCTTAACATTATTATTTTTTATTGTACAAAATAAACTAAAATATCAGGCTTGTTTGGTTAATTCGGTAGTATTCTAATCAGTAATCCGATGATTATTATCTCATATGATATACAGGGTACGACAATAGGTATGATTTTTTAAATGGAATACCCTAAATATTATATCACCATCAAAAAAATCTTTTAAAATGCTTTAAAAAATACTACATTTGATGTGTCTATCTCAATTAGTTTCGGAAATATGACCATCCAAATCTGAAAAATAATTTTAAATTATTCTTAGAAGCGTAATAGAGATACATCTTCCCAACTTTTTTAATTTTTTAACGTATAAAATAAATAAAAACACTGTTTTTGTTGGGTAGATTCTGTAGAATCCATATCTTTCATCAGAATGCTTTTATCTTTTAGGATATACAGTGTAGGACAAAACATATTAAATTTTAAAATGGAAAACCTTGTAAATTATAAAAAATCTTGTATCTGTCCTTACACTCAAAGTAGCAAAAAGTAGGAAGGCAATTGTAAGTACAAAAACTGATAAAGAGAAAGGTAAAAAATATCTTTGACAAAAGTAGCGAGACTTCGCGAGACTGCATCGGAAACACAACAATAGCTCTTATTATTTAAACTCTTTTACTTTTTTAGTAAACGAGGCTAATAATAAACTAAGTAGATTAAATGTTGTATATTTATGTTTACTTAAAATACATTTTCAAGTTTTTTATTACCCCAATAGAAGTCGTCATATCCTTTTATAATTTTGCTTACATGTAGTTTGGAGTATCTACTTTGAAATACACAGCATGAGCCATTAAAATTTTAAAGTTGCTTTTGGCCAAAATAATGGATTTCCTATTCCATAGTGTATCGGCGCGTCGCTGTAAAGGATAGCGGCGCCTTTGTATAAAATAGTCCGATTGCAGGCGGCCTTTTTTATGTTTTTTTGTATTATTTTCAAAGGGTGCCGAATTTGCGCTTTTAAAATGTTCTTACTATATATGGTCGTATTTCCAGAAGTATAAGAGATACATATATCGAATGTGGTACTTTGTCAAACCTCTTTAAAATATCTTTACAACGGTAATATAATATGCCGAGTGTTTCTTTAAAAAAATCTGATGATGGCCATATTTCCGAAACTATTAAAAAATTTATATATCAAAATCGTGTTTTCTTTATAACTTTTTTAAAGTCATTTTAACTGATAAAAAACCCAACTTTGTGTTAAACCTTTAAAATAAAGTCAGTGGAAAAATAGACACGCCACTGAATTCTACGTAAAAAGCCCTAAAACTTTTCTATTTACATTCGATTTTGACGAAATTTGGTATACGGGGGTTTTTGGGGCGCTGATCACGAATCTGAAAGAATTTTTTGGCGGGAAACGTTTCGTTCTTGAGATATTCATCATCAGACTTGAAATTTAAACTAATCCTATTTTTACAATATTCCCCCTTCTTTTTGCACACAATTCTTGATTTAAAGCTAAAGTGGTACACAATATTTGATTTTACCTTTTAAAACCCGTTTTTTACGTATTTTACATTATTTTTGCATTAAATTGCATAGCTATACTTTGAATCATTTCAATCCCAGTGTGCCATGAAGCCCTATGTGTATGTATGGTTGCCGCATTATCAAAGAAAAGCCACGCAAT
Source organism: Listronotus bonariensis (assembly GCA_014170235.1). NCBI lineage: Eukaryota > Metazoa > Arthropoda > Insecta > Coleoptera > Curculionidae > Listronotus > Listronotus bonariensis. The sequence continues at coordinate 77,951 of JACEGR010000252.1, forward strand.
TTAACGCAAAAATAATGTAAAAACGTAGAAAAACGGGGTTTTAAAAGGTGAAAATCAAATATTTTGTGACACTTTAGCTTTAAAATCAAGAATTGTGTGCAAAAGAAGGGGAATATAGTGAAAATAAGCTTAGTTCAAATTTAAACTTTGATGATGAATATCTCGAGAACGAAACGTTTCCGCCAAAAAATCTTTCAGATTCGTGATCAGCGCCCCAAAAACCCCGTATACCAAATTTCGTTAAAATCTGAGTTGCCGCAGGTTTCTAGAAAATTACCTTTTTTCTTTTTACCGGACTCCTTTAATTACGGATGAATACCGAAGAGCTTATTGTTATCGTTATCGTTATTGTTAAACTGCGTGGTTGCCGGACTGTAGAGATTCTAATATCAATTATTTAAAAGGTTAAAATTTTAATGCCGTATTAATTAAAATATCATTTATACATAGCGCATACTAATTAGCGAAAAATCTATAGCAGTAATAAAAATGCAAATAGTGTTAAGAAATTAAAACGGACTTGCATTTTTACGGATATTCTAAATCAGTAATTAATTTAGATGTTACAATTCTGGCACACTTGCTTTTATTCTTACTACCAAACCTAACCTTACTTTTGTGTTTTGCTTATACTGTATTGTTTGCATCTACTTTAAAAACGAAATCAACAGAAGTGTTTGCATATATTTAAATATCAATTTATATCTCATGAAGAATAAAAGTAAATACTGATTTTTCGTTAACCTTTAAAATCGGTGAACCACAGGCAAAAATAAGGTTATAAAAGTCGAAAGCGCAGACGCAATGTATACTTCTTAAAAGAGGCTGCAAAATCTCTGTCTAAAACTGCTGCCGTAATCGTTATGTTTAATAACAATAACCATAAGGAGGCCAGAAACGTCTGTTATTTTAAGAGGTTGCAAAATATCTCCTAACATCTTTATGCACTTGTTATAACACTACGAGATATTTCTAATCACATACCGAGGTTGTGAGGATGCTTGTTGCACTCATTGCGTTGTCTGTCTCTATGGAAAACAATTTGACCATCGTACGTTTATTCTTAAGATGGTAGCCAGGCATAACTTATAAAAACTGGTCGAGTACCGCCATTGGTTGGCCCCAAGAGTTTTTCTATGTGGGGTCGCCCAGATAAAGACTGATTTAGTTTTGACCTGCCACAGGATATATTCTGTTCGACCTAACAATACTACACTGTGATTAACACGCAGATAAATGTATTTCGTCTGAATGTCATATTGTCTATTATTGGTACTATCTTGTGGTACTCTATCCTACTAACATGGTTTCTGTTTATGACAGAGCACAATATAAACTTATTAATAGCTTTGTTCGCGGGTCTAGTAATGAACTGATTCTGAACCAGAACCGAACTGGTTTAGAATTGTTTTAAAGCGCATGTCTAGTTATTTATTACTTCGGAATTTTTATTTACCGCGAACGATTTTCTATACAGCTGAGGATGTATTCTAACCTAGCCTTTTGGTTAGGATTTTTCATGGTTAAATTGGATACTACACAAAAAAATTAAATTAAAACAAAATGGTAAATTATTATACTGTCGAAAGCCACTCGAGGTCTCTCGTCGGAAGACGAGGGATTCCTGCCTCCTCTCGTTTTTAACATATGTATGTGTATTTAACTAAAGATAAAATTCAAATAACAAGAAATGGTAAAATCTTGTAATGTTGTCTATATTTTTTAATTAAATCTTTACTTATTTTATTGCATACATACATTCATTCATACGGAATACAATTAAAAATCCTTTGTTTATATACGCTCAGAATCACAAAAATATAATAAAAATATTCAACAGGTATATTAACCCGCATAAAAAGTGGCAGAAACAAATAAACTGTAATACAACGGTTTATTTCTGTACCACAAAAACAGAAAACAGCTGACCATATCGACAATGCGCATGAAATTCCGAACTGAACTTTTAGTTCCAACAAAAATCCCAGGACTGCTAATCAGGTTACGAACCGGTAACGAACTGATTTCATTGTAACCCGCGAACACAGAACTGTTACTAAAAATTCAGGATTTTACTAACCGCGAACGCTGCTTTTTTCACTGCGCATGCGAATAGTCCCTAGAACCGCTTCAGAATCGAACCCGCGAACAAAGCTATATAACACTAGTCAATAAATAGAAAAAGATGCTGTTATAATGGTTTTGTGGCAAAAGAGTTTTTCTTTTTTTTAATGCGGTACAGAATATTTTTATTTATTTTTTATCTTAAAAGTAAGACAGGGATCCACTTCAAATATACAGGGTGTTGCAGAATGTTGTCAAGAAAATATAAACAGCAACTCCGATTTTGACCGAAATTTGGTATACGGGGTTTTTTTGGGGCGCTGATCACAGAATGTGACCAGAATTTTTTGGCAGGAAGCGTTTCGTTTCTCGGCGGAGATTATTCATCATCATAGTTCGAATTTGAACTAAGCTTACTCTCTATATTCCCCCCTTCTTTTTTTGCACACAATTCCTTGATTTAAAGCTACAAGTGTCACACAATATTCAGATTTTCACCTTTTAAAACCCGCTTTCTACGTTTTTAGCATCATTTTTGCATTAGAATTGCGTGGCTTTTCTTTGATAATGCAGCAACCATACATACACATGGGGCTTCATGGCACACTGGGATTGAAATGATTCAAAGTATAGCTATGCAATTTGAATGCAAAAATAATGTCAAAATACGTAAAAAGACAGGGGTTTTAAAGGTGAAAATCAAATATTGTGTGCCACTTTAGCTTCAAATCAAAATTGTGCAAAGAAGGAGGAATATTGTAAAAATAGGATTAGCTTCAAATACTTAACGACGTCTGATGATGAATATCTCGAGAACGAAACAAAAAAGTTCATATAAATTTGTAGGTCACATGTCTCACTTTTTAGATTTAAAAAAAGTCCTTGGTCCTTTAAGTTCTTCATATTTTTAAGTGCCGTAGAAGAAAATAAAAGAAAATCTTTAAAAGGTATTTAATTGGTCTAGAAACAATAGAGTTTTACCCTTTGACAGAGTCCCATGTCAACATAAGATACAGGGTGTCCGGTAAGTATATGTCTAAAATTTAGGAGCGTATAGAAGAAGTCAAAATAACCCTAGTCATTCATATAAAAAAGTTCCTTAGTTACCGCATAACGGAGTTATGGGGCTTAGAAAGGGGGCCCCAAAAACACTTTTCAATCCGTAACTTTTAAGTGGACCTGTATAAATATTTCAGTCAAATTTTAGTATGTCGTATAAGCAATAAAGACTAACAAATTCTTGCTATAAACTGTATTTGACGACATCTAGGAAGACAGGAACGGACTTGCCACTACTCTTGTGGGCCCAAAATTTTGACACGTCACTTTAAGATATAAAACCTATTTTTTAGATAGACTGGACCTTTTTATACATGAAGAGTACCTTTTTTTTATAGAAAGATCCAGTCTATCGAAAAACTTAGGTTCTATATCAAAAAAGTGACACGTGTCTAAATTTTGGCCCTACGAGTGTTTTGGCAAGTCCGTTCCTGTCTTCCTAGATGCCGTCAAATACAGTTTGTAGCAAGAATTTGTTAGTCTATATTGCTTATAATATGACATACTCACATTTTATTGAAATTTACAGGTCCACTTAAAGTAATGGATTGAAAAGTAATATCGAACGCCCCTTTTAAAGCCCCATAACTTCGTTATGGAGCAACTAAGGAACTTTTTTTATATGAAAGACTAGTGTTATTTTAAAGTCTCACTCTAAATTTTAGACATATTCTTCCAACTAAACTCTGCTCTTGGCTCTCCAGTTATCTTTCTAATCGACGTTTATCAGTCATTGTTGATGGCCACTCTTCAAGCTTTCACGAAATTAATGCTGGAGTGCCTCAGGGTTCAGTACTAGCACCAACTTTGTTTCTTCTTCACATCAACGACCTTCTTTCTTCCACAACTAATCCCATTCATAGTTATGCTGACGATAGTACCCTTCACTCCACTTTTCAGGTTCCCAAACCTATCTCTCGACCCGACTTGGAAGGCAAACGCAGGGCGATGCAGATATCTCTTTCACAGGATCTCAATTTGATATTGGATTGGGGCGCCAAAAATCTCGTTCAATTTAATGCATCCAAAACACAATCATGTTCCTTGTCGCGAAAAAATCATCAAACACTCATCCTTTGCTTATGAGTGGCCAGGTGTTGCAGAGCTGGGACACATTTAACCTTGTGGGCGTCACATTTGAGAATAACCTTAACAGGCATAAACACATTGTATCTATAGACACCGCGGTTTCAAAAAGCTTGGATTTCTTTTCCGAGCCAAAAAGTATTTTTCTCCTTCCAATTTATACACTTTGTATGTGTCCCAAATCCGACCCTCTCTGGAATATTGTTCTCATCTCTGGGGAATGGCATCCTCTACAACCCTCAGCATTCTTGATGCCATTCAAAGAAAGGGCTGTTTGTCTTATTAATGATCCTTTACTTACTCAAAGACTTCCTTCTCTTGCCCATCGTCGAGCTGTGGGAGATCTATCGCTCTTCTATAGATACTTTTACGGCTTCTGCTCCGACGAATTATCCAGTATAGTCCCTCCTCTTGCAGCTCCCAACAGAGAAACTCGTGGTGCCGCGCGTATGCATCCCTATACGGTCCAACTGGACAGACCCCGAACTTCCCACTTTGTTCGTTCTTTTTATCCCTAGAGTTTCTAGACTGTGGAACCTACTGCCAGCGGAGGTCTTTCCTTCTCCCCCAAATCTTTAAGTATTTAAGTCCCGTGTCAACAAACTCCCTCTTACCTTGCTTAAGACACCCGGTACGTTAGTATTTAGGCTTTCAGCCTTCGTGGATTGTCCAAAGATAAAAAATATATTTGTGGAAAAAGAATACCCTGAATATTTATTTACTTCTTCAAATGCAGTTTCGCTTGTAAAAAAGAGAATTTAAAAAAAAACGATGGGACAGTCGAGTGAACAAGAAGATCACCTGTTAAGCACCGGGTACTTAACAAGATAAATGAAGATTAAATAAGTGTTTTAAGTACTGCTAAGAACAATAATAATGGTAATACCTGGCAAATTTTTTGGTTAATTGTATTTAATTAAAGTATGATTGCTGCTTAGTCGTGATAAAAGTAGTTATTAGTATGAGTTACTGCAGAATGGTAATGTACTACCGGTTAAATCGGTGTGAATAATGCTACCTAATGGATTTTTGTTTAAAAAAATTTAAATAATAATCTTAATGCTTCATGAAGGGGGCTACAACTTAACCCAAAGATAATCAAAATGGGTCAAAAAACTAGGAAGTAATTTTAGATAGAATAGAAAATTTTGTTGGTCCGGTTTATTTGTCCAGTAGTGTATTTCAAAAGAACAGTCATTTAAAAGACCTTTTCTTAATCTATGACTTCCATTGTTCTTGGACAACTCATCCGGATATGCAATTGGCTGATAATGATAAAAATAAATGTACTTTTTCTGTCTAAATATAACTCATCAATATCAGTTCTTTGAAGCTTGCTAGCCACTTCATTGTTATGATGAGTCATTGAACATTAGAAATAAAACCTTTCTTATGTTTAATTATAATAACCAACTTCAATATCCCATAAAAACGTAGATATTTTCATAAAAAATTTGGGTAATTTTCTAGACACCTGCGGCAACTCCGATTTTAACGAAATTTGGTATACGGGAGTTTTTAGGGCGCTGATCACGAATCTGAAAGATTTTTTGGCGGAAACGTTTCGTTCTCGAGATATTCATCATTCAAGTTCAAATTTGAACTAAGCTTATTTTCACTATATTCCCCCTTCTTTTTGCACATAATTCTTGATTTAAAGCTAAAGTGTCTCACAATATTTGATTTTTACCTTTTAAAATTCCGTTATTCTACGTTTTTTACATTATTTTTGCATTAAATTGCGTGGCTTTTCTTTGATAATGCGGCAACCATCCATACGCATAGAGCTTCATGGCACACTGGGATTGAAATGATTTAAAGTATAGCTATGCAATTTAATGCAAAAATAATGTAAAATACGTAGAAAACGGGGTTTTAAAAGGTGAAAATCAAATATTGTGTGACACTTTAGCTTTAAACCATGAATTGTGTGCAAAGAAGGAGGAATATTGTAAAAAAAGGATTAGTTTAAATTTCAAGTCTGATGATGGATATCTCAAGAACAAAACGTTTCCGCCAAAAAATTATTTCAGATTCGTGATCAGCACCCTAAGACCCGTATACCAAATTTCGTCAAAATCGGGTTGCCGCAGGTTTCTAGAAAATTACCAAAATTTGCTTAAAGCCTACAATATCTAAATACCTAGTTGTATTAAAAAAACACACAATTTTAAAAAATATATACCTTCAACTTTCAAAAAGATACAAAACGAAATTTTAGACACCACTAACATGATCATCAGCTGACACAGTATATTAGTGACTTTCGGTAGTGCTATCCAGTGTATCGCCAATTTTTCCCTCTACTTACCTTTTCTCGCGTCCTTTAAATTTGGTATGTCGATATTTGGCGGGGCTCTATTTCTAGCGAATCATGACTATAGGCCGAATTGCTATTGTAAAATACCACAACAGTCAATTATTATTTAGAGTTCTTAGTATATCGTTGAATATTCTCGCTGTTAAGTCACTATATAAACAAATATGTTTACTTTTAGGGTTCCAACTCAAAGGTTTATCTTAGCTTGCAGTATTTATTAAAGCCGTAATTGGATACCTATAAGAACTGATGGGCTGATTGTGGCAAAAATTGAATGACATCGCTATCGCTGCCGATATTAATTGGAGGAGAAACAGAAAAATTAAGAGCAGGCATATTTTGTACTTTGGATAATTCGGAATTAAGATTCCCATTTAATTTGGGTAGGAAGAAGCTTGCGTTCCTAAATTCAAGTAGCTATAATCGGTCGGGCGGATCGCGAGGGCTGGCTCAACCTAAAGTAAAGAACACTTTGATGAACTTTTAAGTGATTACAGATTTAATAATAATACCGAAACTTTATTTAAAGTCAATGTTTTTAATGTTGTTATGGACCGTGTTCTAACACAAATTTCTAACAGATTTAAGAGCATAAAAAAACAAATAATTTGTTCGATTTACTTATTCCAAAAATTATATTAAGTTGCGATGAAACATGCATTAAAAATAAATGTACCGCCATTTATAGCAAATATTCTGAAATATTTGATTTAAATAATTTAATATTCCAATACACTAATTTATTAAATATTTGTAAAACAGACCTTAATGACGATCTAACAATTAAGGAATATTTTAATATAATTTTAAGCAAGTATGGTATACTTGAAAGCGACCTTAGTGAAGTTTACTTAATGTTCCTTTTATTTTTACGTTGCCTGTAACAACTGCCACTGTTGAAAGATCATTCAGTAAACTAAAACTTATAAAAAACTATCTTAGGTCCACTACAGGCCAGAGTAGATTAAGCGGTCTCGTTTTATTATCTATAGAGAACGAAGAAGCCCAAAATCTTGATTTAAAAGAAATCATTAACGAATTCGCAAATGGGAAAGCTAGGAAAAGGGATTTTTAGTTTTATTTTTGTAATTTTTTGCATATTTTTTATTTAGTATATTTTATATAGGATATTAATAAATATTTGTGGAATAGAACATATTCTTATTTCTGTTACTCTTTGTTTTTATGACAATAAACAACTTTTTGATCACAAAATATTTTTATTCTTAAACCTACCTATGAGGGCCCCCAAAAATGTTTGCTCCGGGGCCTCATGACTTCTAGCTACGCCACTGATATGTAAATATCCATTGGCTGATCTATTTACATACATGCTTTTTAACACTTCCGCTTTAATGGGAAATGAAAAAAATCAAATTTTAAATGCAATCACACCTTTTTTTGGAAACTTCTGCTTCTAAAAATATTATTTTTTAAATATTAATCCAAAGTGTCATGATTCTTACAGATAATTTTTAAGTCAGGTAGCCATGGAAATATTAAATTTGAAATCATTTGTTTTTACGACTTCTTTAGGCGGGGTTAAAGTTTGCAAAATTCTATTTATAGTCATAACCCCCTTCTTTTAAAATACAGCCTAATCTTCTTAAAAAAGACAATTGCAAGTTCCTGTGGTAAAAAAGCATTTTAAACAGTTCTGTACACATTTCTATTGTTCTAAGCACCTACTTAGGTAAGTATAGGTAGGTACCCAGTGGCATAGCTAGGTCATCAGGGGCCCTTGGTAAAAACTAAAGTAGGGCCCCAAAAATTGCTAAAGTCGAGAAGCAAAAAAGTCTTTACCTTCATTCTTCACCGCATTTGCTTTCAATATTTTTAGTAGTAAGCCCGGGGCCCCCTGAGCTTAGGGCCTTCGGGGCACTGCCTCGCCTAGCCCCTTAGTAGCTACGCCCTGGGTATACCTAATTCATGATTTTAACTTCTTATCTTAGGTACCTGCTAACTCAAGTTTGTAATTATTGTTATTTTATGTTGTAAGAAGTGTGGGTAGTCATCAAGTTATAACGAATTTTAACCTATTTCTAAAATAATAAATCTGCAGTACCAAGAATGCATCAAAGAAGGTTGTGACATAAGTTTTCAAGGTCGAGGAACGAGGCCGACCCCGAAAGATGAATCGGAAAGATGACGGTCTAGGCGGCCGTGGAACGGCCGGTAGGTCCGCATGTCTACGCAACGTAAACGCTGTTCAACCGTTTACAATAATTAGGCGGTGTTGCCTGATCGTTCATGAGGTTCATGTTTATAACTTTTACTATCATGGCCGTTAGAAAAAATCTGTTTTTTGATCTTTATTATAAAGTTAAATTAGTACACTATATAGTGTTTAAAAAATAGCTTTTTTACGGTTCGACGTTTTTTTGGCTGTTAATTAGTGTTTTAGTTCAATGCCTACTAAAATTTATTTTAATATAAATTTATGCAATGTATGTTACACTTAAAGGTATGCGTCCACTGCAGCCGACGGCGCGGGGGACGGGCCGGACTGCTGGCGTTGCCTTTCTTGTAAATAAACCGGAGTGCGTCCATTACAAGCGCGTCCCATTAGAGCATCCGGCAGAGGATTTACGTGTTGAAAAAATGTTCCGCCCGCCCGCTCGTCGCTAGTGGACGCGTACTATAACGCGACATCAACTAAATTAAAAATCAAGTTACCATAAATTCCGCCATTGCTTCTTTTAGTTTATGTGTCACTGAATTTAAATTATTGCCCATATAACCTTTTATGCCGGCAAGGCATTGGCAAAAAGATATCAAAATGGGCAATTGGCCGTTATTGGGCCACGTGTTGCAGAAAATGTGATAAGAATCCATCATTAATAAGTTATGATGAAAAAATGCGTTTAGGATAATGGCATTCATCATTAGTAAGTTATGCTTAAAAAAATGCGTTTAGGATGGTGGCATCCATCATTAATAAGTTATGCTGAAAAAATGCATTTAGGATGATGGCATCCATCGTTAAAAGATTTGGCAGAAAATAAGTGCCTTTTAGATGATGGCATTACATTATTTTTCCTAATGCCAATAAAATGCATTTTTACCGTCCAGGGAACTAAAATGTGCATAACTAATGCACACGCATAATGTGTGTTTATGTACAGGGTGTCCCATATAAAATTAAATACTATAATTTTGGAAAAACAGAGATACAAGAAAAAGTTAACTGCAGAGAGTTGTTCAGTGAAATGTATTTTTTTAGTATTTTATTGTATCTCTTATGGTTTCTCCATAATTATAGTATTTAATTTTATATTTGACACCCTGTACATAAACACACATTATGCAAGTGCATTATTTATCACATTTTAGTTTCCTGGACGGTAAAAAATGCATTTTATTGTCATTAGGAAAAAAATAATGTAATGCCATCATCTAAAGGCATATTTTTGCCAAAACCTCTTTAAAGATGGATGCCATCATCCTAAATGCATTTTTTCAGCATAACATTATTAATGATGGATGCCATCATCCTAAACGCATTTTTTTCATCATAACTTATTAATGATGAATGCCATCACATTTTCTGCAACACGTGGCCCAATAACGGCCAGTTGCCCATTTTGATGTTTTTTGATATCTTTTGCCAATGCCTTGCCGGCAAAAAATGTTATATGGGTTAAATAAAAATTGTAATATGTGTATTAAAATAATGAATTAAGATGTTTAAAAAAAGTAAATTTGGGAAAATTGTAAATATGTGGTCGTAGATAAAATATAGTATGCAACACATGAATAAAAGTAGCTTTTTTACCTTATAGGATTGTCTTGCGAATTTTTAAAGGTAACCATGGATACTAACCTGTGTAACCATGGTTACTGACTTTTTGAACCGATTTAGCACATTTTTTGTTCAGGTTTTTTTAATTAAAAATGAAGAGAATATGTATAGATATTACTAAAAAAATTAACGGCAATTATGTATAAACCGGACGCATCGCCGATTTTAAGTAAATTTGCTATTATACGGTTTTTATTTTGGGGCGCAGATCATGAATTTTTAGTCGGATACGTTTCGTTTTTAAGATATTCGTCATCAAAGTTGAAAAGCAAATTTATCTCACTTTCAGTATATTTTCCCTTCTTTTTGCAAACAATTCTTGATTTAAAGCTAAATTGACATTCAATATTTAATTTCCACCTCTCGAAAACCCATTTTTCTATTTATTATACCTACCCATTTTTTTTTCACAATATTGCAAAGCTTCACTTTTAATCATGGCTACTGCAGTTGAAATTATTGAAAGTGAAGCTTTGCAATTTGATGGAAAAAATGGGTAAAATAATTAGAACAAATGGGTTTTTAAGAGGTGGAAATCAAATATTACGTGCCAATATGGCGGCATTCGTTTAGCATGACTTGCATGCACAAAGAAGGGAGAATATGGTGAATTTATGTAAGTCTTCTATTCAAGTTTGATGATGAATATCTCTAGAACTTCTTTTTGCACACAATTCTTGATTTAAAGCTAAAGTGTCACACAATATTTGATGTTTACCTTTTAAAATTTCGTTATTCTACGTTTTTACATTATTTTGCAATAAATTGCGTGGCTTTTCTTTGATAATGCGGCAACCACACATATACATAGGGCTTCATGGCACACTGGGATTGAAATGATTCAAAGTATAGCTATGCAATTTAATGCAAAAATAATGTAAAATACGTAAAAAAACGGAGTTTTAAAAGGTAAAATCAAATATTCTGTGCCAATTTAGCTTTTAAATCAATAGTTGTGTGCAAAAAGAAGGGGGAATATTGTCAAAATAGGATTAGTTTAAATTTCAAGTCTGATGATGGATATCTCAAGAACGAAACGTTTTCGCCAAAAATTCTTTCAGATTCGTGATCAGCGCCCCAAAAACCCCCGTATACCAAATTTCGTCAAAATCGGAGATGCCGCAGGTTTCTAGAAAATTACCACCAAATTAACTACAAGGATCGTTTTTATGTTCCTAATACGAGGAAGGTCAGAAATATGGCTCTGTTCAGACCTCGATGAATAACCCTGTATAATAAATATTTGTTTAGTACATCGTTAAATCGTTACATTCTCGCATTAAGCGTTTTCATGGTAATTTTAATAAAAGCTGACAACCAACTTGGAGTTCTTCACCCTGAGAAAGAAAAATCACATCGACAACGTCGCTTTTTCTTCAGCACCTTATCGCGACTTCTCCGCAGGCTAGCAAGTTAGGTTAGGACGACAAAACGCCGCTAAATCCACCAATCAGCGACGACTTCGCGCTTTATGCCCATATATGGTAACGTTAGTGAATGAAGCAAGTGGGGTTTGGACGAGTCCATTCCGCTACACTAGAGGGGAGGCTCTGAATTACGGCAAAAATATTTCCATAGTTATTAAATAATCCCTCATCTTTGACAAGTAAAAATACCAGGTAACTGTCAAATATTTGACGGAAAATCATTTTCATTGACTTTTCACCAGGTTTTTAAAAAGAAATTTTGAATTTTTCTACCTTCAATCCCCGATTTGAAGTGCCGCTTCCACGAAGTCGCAACCGGCATCTTCCCATTCGTCAGTTGTTCGTTGTTGTCTTGTGACGTGTCTTGTTCAAACGGTAAGATTTTTATTAATATTTTTTGCATAATTACTTGATAATTTATGTTTATTATTACCCTGTATGAACCGTTATAGCCCTTATGTATGAAATATATGCCCCAAAACCTGAATTTTCCTGAAAAACTTACCAAGCCGGCGTTTTCTAACCGCAATCACTTGCTGGGGCGTACCACCTGTTTAAAGAGCTCTCGTACCGTAAATACCGAGTCTATTTTTACCCCGAAGCAAGTGGTTGTAGTAAAAATACACCGTATTGTAAGCGATCCCGAAATTTACGTTTTTCTGTTTGTTGTCTTTGATCGTGTGCCAAATTATGGTGCAGGTGTTCAGCCGCATTTTCCGCTAGCCTAAATTATCTATCTCTATTTTGTTTTCGAAAAATGTATGTTGTTTCTTTTTCTACGGTTAGGCTGTTTATTTTGTACATAATAAATTTAGGCTAGGAGAAATGTGGCGTGAACGAAAACGGCGCAACTACAACCGGCGAATTTATTTTCGTTAAAATAAATGTATCATTTTTAATACTAAATAAGGAAATGTGTGTAATGAAAGGGGGGTAATGCGTTTTGGTGGATTTATCTTCAATTTCTGAAAACCGGCGTTTCTCATTGAAAATTTTAATGAAAAAGTGTGTCAACTTGATGATTTTCGAGGGGAGCGGGGAAAAAATCGATGCAATGCAATGCCATATATGGTAATCTTACTCGCTATTGGTTCCGCGCGCCTGCGGTATTGCGCTCTCGCCTTATTTTACGTGGGGAGGGGCAAATAATTATATATGGCAGGGAGCTTTTGAATTTTACACATTTCTGTCTTGTGATATTTTAGAGTAAGTACAGCAAAAAGCTGTGCTCTAACAAATAACTTCTATATTTACAACTTTTTTAAAGCCAAACAAAGTAAGTTTCAACGGTTTTCCTTTTTGAAAAAAAAAAAGTGAAATTTGGTGGTGCTCTTTCCGGTTTTTAAATTTTCGCGCTTTTCGGGTGTGGCCGCGGTAACGTGTTCAAATTTTTGTGACCCCCTTCTGGATAACTTGGATATTTTATAGTGAAACGCAATTTTTCAAAGGATCCGAAGTATTTTTATTAATTTGTGCAGTTTTCGTTCAATTTATTTAAAATTTGGTGTTTTTATTGGAGTGTAGCCGGTCATGTGATTAAAACAATTGAAAAAATGTACGTGCCCCGCCCCTTTAAATGTGAACAGAGTTTATTGTATTAATTAATGAAAAGTAATTTAATTTAACTATCATTTGACTGCAGTTTACTTAAAAACATCAATTATTTGTTAATTTATTATAATTTAATTAATAAAACAAAAAAAAAAAACGTGAATGTTAATGATCAAACTCTGTTTTTACAGTTAAGGCGGGGCGTGCAAGAATTTTTAAATGAATTTACCATGCTTAATTTGCCGTTTTTATTCTTTTATGCCGCGAAACACATTAAATATGTATGTAGCAGCCTGACCAGACACGAATACCGGTTTCTCGTAACTCGTAACGGTTTAGCCGGCTTTTCTCAATCACTTTCGTTCATTGATTAGACCGTCGAAAATTCAATTGTTTAACGGTTTTTGCTAAGAACCGGTTTTGAAATTTTAACGATTTTTACGCCGAAAATTCTGGAAAGAGCGTCACCTTAATGAACTTGTGTGTTTGTGTCTGTTTCTAGTTATTATTTTGTTTATTTATTATTATTTTTACCCTGGGGTTGTTCACCATTTTTTTCTTTTTTTATAAAAATTCTTGTCTTAAAAATACCTCTTATCCTATCGTTGTTTTATTTTATTATTATTGCAATTATATTTCTCGCGTTTTTTAATTTTGGGTATATTTGTGTTTTAAAAATTTCAAAGTAAGTTTTAAAAATTAATAATAGCCTTTTGTGGAGGTAAGTATATAACGTTTTTCTAAGTAGTAAAGATTCTATCTTACCAAGGCTATGAAGTCAAATTAGTTTTGTGCATGTCAAGTATATAGAAAGTATTCATTGGGTTACCTTGAGTAAATCTATTGTAATTTGGGTGAACTTCCCCATTTTTAATTGTGACAACAACTTAAACTTTGCTAATGGTATTCTCTTTCTTTACAGTACTAACAAATCAAAATGTGTGACGAAGAAGTTGCCGCATTAGTCGTAGACAATGGATCCGGTATGTGCAAGGCCGGTTTCGCCGGGGATGATGCTCCTCGTGCCGTATTCCCTTCAATCGTCGGTCGCCCAAGACATCAGGGTGTCATGGTTGGTATGGGACAAAAAGACTCATACGTAGGTGATGAAGCCCAGAGCAAAAGAGGTATCCTTACTCTAAAATATCCCATTGAACACGGTATTGTCACAAACTGGGATGATATGGAAAAGATCTGGCATCACACTTTCTACAATGAACTTCGTGTCGCTCCAGAAGAACACCCCGTTTTACTCACAGAAGCCCCATTGAACCCCAAAGCCAACAGAGAAAAGATGACACAAATCATGTTTGAAACTTTCAACACACCCGCTATGTACGTAGCTATCCAAGCTGTACTGTCTCTTTACGCTTCTGGTCGTACCACTGGTATCGTACTTGACTCTGGAGATGGTGTCTCTCACACAGTACCCATCTATGAAGGTTATGCTCTTCCCCATGCCATCCTCCGTTTGGACTTGGCTGGTCGTGACTTGACCGACTACCTCATGAAAATCTTGACTGAACGTGGATACTCATTCACCACCACAGCCGAAAGAGAAATCGTCCGTGACATCAAAGAAAAACTCTGCTACGTAGCTTTAGACTTTGAACAAGAAATGGCCACCGCTGCTAGCTCCAGCTCATTGGAAAAGAGCTACGAACTTCCCGACGGTCAAGTCATCACCATCGGAAACGAAAGGTTCCGTTGCCCTGAAGCCTTGTTCCAACCTTCCTTCTTAGGTATGGAAGCCGCTGGTATCCACGAAACAACATACAACTCCATCATGAAGTGCGACGTTGACATCAGGAAAGACTTGTACGCCAACACAGTCCTCTCTGGAGGTACCACCATGTACCCAGGTATCGCCGACCGTATGCAGAAAGAAATCACCGCCCTCGCCCCATCCACAATGAAAATCAAGATCATCGCACCCCAGAAAGGAAATACTCCGTATGGATCGGAGGTTCCATCCTCGCTTCTCTATCCACCTTCCAACAGATGTGGATCTCAAAACAAGAATACGACGAATCCGGCCCTTCCATCGTCCACAGGAAGTGCTTCTAATTTTGTTTATATTTTTATTTATTTTTTTTTATATCGCCTCCATTCCTTTACTCCATGCATTTGTTCGAGATGTTTTGTATTATATCTGCGATATGAGGTCGCTGTGCAGCCAGAACTGCCATTTTAAATGGATTTAAGAGACCAGTACATATACTAGGCCAAAGTATTACTACTATCATTATGTTTCTGTAAGTTATTACATGTTGTGCAGAATAAGACTCTTTATTTTAATTATATTATTAAATTTAGGCTATAATAATATGGAAATAATAAAAAAATTGTAAAACTTTTATTGTACTTTATTTATTTCCGCCTTTTTTTTTGTAATAAAATGTTACAAATGTTTTAATTGATTCTTTTATTTGTGATTTATTAAGTTTTTTTATTTTCAATTAAAAAAAGTAAATATAGGACTGCAAAATTTTGACAAATGATTCAGGGTTTAAATAACTTTCATTTTTACAGATAAACACTTATTTTTTTTAACGCTAAACATATTTAAAAATCTTAAAATAATAAAAATACCAGAGTTGCAGATAGGTGGCAGTAACTGCTGTGAAAACATAACATCTTATAAGGTATTACATAATATTTTATAATTTTGTTCTATTTTGGGAGCTAAACGGTTAAATAGTCTGAAGTATCAATAAATGTCTTAATTGCTAAAAAAAAACAAATTTCCATCAGTTATATACGAGATGTTTCCTAATTGCGTTAAAAAACTATTTCTGAGCTATAATTCTCATGCACTGCCTTTTGGGAAATTTTATATCTTGCCTATTTAAGAAAATATGCTTGTAAGTTTTTTTTCTTATTTTGCCTAATTTTCAAAAAAAATATACTTTGTTTATATCCCGGGTCAAAAAATAAATAACATTTTCTTAAATTATATATTTTTATGAACAATAATTATGTAGCAACAACTACTATCTTTAATAAAATTTACATGTACAAAAACTAATTTTACAAGACAAGAAGAAATTTTAGAAAAAGCCCATAAATCCTCTTGTTAAATATAATTAATTCAAACTTTGCAACAAACTTCTAAAATTAAGTCTTTGGTTGTAGCGTTTATTTTTACATACAGGGTGTAATTTAACTGATCGCTAAAGATACAGGATGATTCCTTAGCACATTTTGGGAAGAAAAGTTCATATTAACGTATGTCTTAAACCTCTCGACTTTTAAGCTACAGGTTGTTAAATTTTGAGGAAAAAAATCATATTTTTATCGTAACTTTAAAACTCTTCGAGATAATTTCATGAAATTTGGCACG
Source organism: Listronotus bonariensis (assembly GCA_014170235.1). Classification (NCBI taxonomy): domain Eukaryota; kingdom Metazoa; phylum Arthropoda; class Insecta; order Coleoptera; family Curculionidae; genus Listronotus; species Listronotus bonariensis. The sequence continues at coordinate 94,603 of JACEGR010000252.1, forward strand.
CACCTACTCAGCACCAATAGACTTGTTTTAATATTTCTACCAGTGGCATCCATATGAGATGTATACTGAAGATAAAAAAAAATATGGTACGCCATTGCATTTTCCAAAAATAAAAATTATTTTTTAATTTCTTATTTATATTGCAACAAATTTGACTTCTGATCTTTCTTTGTCCGATGGACGGTTTTCGCGTAAAAAAATTAAAACCGTTTTTCGTGCATGTTAGGTATAGCGAAATTATTTTAAACTAGTAGGCTAGTGCCCTATTTTTAGTTTTTATGCGAAAACGGCGCATCTGAAGACAAAAAGACAAGGAATCAAGTTTGTTGCAAAATAAATGAGGATTAAAAAAATATATATTTTTATTTATGGAAAATAAAATAAGGCTTACCATATTTTTTTTTTTTTTTGAAAATCTTTAGTATTCATCCCATGCGGGTGACACCTGGTAGAAATATTTAAAAATCTTCTACATTAATAAACTCCTATTGGTGCTTAGTGTTTGCGTGCCAAATTAAAATATCTCGGACAGTTTTAAAGTTATTCAGGGTCTAAACGTCTTAGTTTTTGAACTACAGGTGTATTAAATATTTAAAAAAGTTTTTTAAATATTTAACACACCTGGTTCAAAAACTAAGACGTTAGGATTATGTTGTTAGATTTTTTCTTATTTCTGTTATAGAATCGCCTCGTTAAGTTTGTCGGTTGAGTTACTGGACACCCCATGTATGTAGGTAATTTGGATTGAAATTGGTGAAAACTTTTGATGTCTATTAGGTTTGCCACCAGGGTGAGGTTTATCGACTTTAATAGAAATTACCTTACTTTTTAAGTTTTTGATTGTCTATAAAATGGCGCCCCCAGCTTTGCGATATCTGTCAAAATAAAAAGTTATGATGTAAATAAATTTGTTTTAGGTAAAGTGCCCTCTGGCGGTATTTAAAAGTACTTTTGTCTTGGAATTCATAGAATCGGCAAAGCTCGATTTGTGTGCCAAATATCAACCTGGATTGGTTAAAAAAATAAATGCAACATGGCGAAAAAAACCAGATAAAAATTGAACTTTTGACGGCTTGTAAGTCGAAACGAATGTACATTTTGAAAAAAATGTATATGAAGCTCTACCCTTATTTGGTCAAGTAGAATCAGGGTGTTCGAAAAATACACGGCCAAATTTTAGGAGGTGATTCCTCATTGAAAAATATGAAAAAAGTTCCTATAAACATGGGTCGAAAATGCATAGTTTCTAAGATACAGGGTGTCCAACATTTAGGTTCAACATTCACCTTCTTTAATCTTCAGTTGACCTTCACTTTTTAATGTCATTAGATAGTCCTTAAAAAGTTAAGATAGGAAAGTAAAATTAATTTTGCTCTATCTTTAACTGTTTTTGCTCAGTAAATCGTCAAAATTCAAAAATTCCGTCCCAAGAAACATGCAATAAAGTGGTTTTATTTTTTTCTCGAAAACGAAGCAAGATACAAAAAAATTTCAAGAGATAAAAAGTTGTATTTTCAGTTGCTTATTCTAAAAAAAAATAAAAAGTTACAAAAAAGTCAGTGGCGTACATTTTTTTACAATTATTTTCGATAAGATGTCCCGTGAGACGCCACTGGACTTAATAATTTTAATTTAATTATGCCTAACTTTGGCCCTTATTACTAGAAATAACACTGAAAAATTTCAAGAAAATCGGTTTCAGGGTATTCAAGATAATTACAAAGAAATATTTTTTAAAAAGTTTAACACCCTGTATCTTGGAAACTATGCATTTTCGGACCCGTGTTTATAGGAACTTTTTTCATATTTTTCAATGAGGAATCACCTCCTGAAATTTGGCCGTGCATTTTTCGTATATTCATACCTGCATTCAGGCTACTTTGTTTGCTGTTCCTAGGTCAATATTACTTAATTGTTGAATATATTTTATTTTTGTTTACGATTATCGTTAAGGTGGGGTTAAAAACGTCATAAATACTACACTCCCCAGAAAAAATTATCCCATATGCTTGATCTTTTGCAAAAGGCTAAACCTCTTAAAAATTAGGCAATACTTTTGATCGCCCTGTATGATGTGCTGTTAAAAAGAGAGTAAATTTATTTGTGAATTAATTGTACCCTTACTCATTTTTGATATTTTATAATCACAAATTTGATTACTCCCTTTTAAAAAGCACATTATACAGGGCAGATAAAAATTATTTTTTTTTCAAATCTTAATTAACATGTAGAGTTTTTTACCTTTCCTTAACATTTTTGTTTTTTAATTGTCTTAATAACTTAATAACATCCATAAATATTCATTGAAGTATAACACTTTAAAAATATGTTTTATCTTTCCTTTCTCATCACAAATTTTGTTTAAAATCGTTGTTATACCCTAAACCATAAAATGTCACTTTGTGAGTTTTTACCTTTAAACCGACCTATACAGGGTGTGGCCCACCATATTCGACACGCGTCTGTAGCTGGATAACCATGGGGTTTTTAAAAAGTAAATACTGGAAGAAGTAGGACGTATCAAAGTTATATTTTTTTAAATAAAACACCCTATATTTTATAACGGTTTTAGATTCTACTTTAAAAAATAACTCAAGTTTGTTTATAGTACTAAGTGTCTAATTTTATTCGTTTTGTGATATTTGATTTTTTGAAAAATGCAGAGGTAAAATTCAAATTGATTTTACTTTAACACTTTAACACTTTAAACTTTTAAATGTGTAACAAGATTAGAAAAAGTCTGCCATATCATACGTAGGTCAAATCAAGATCAAATATTGTACAGGGTGATCAAAAATATTTCAATTTTTCAGAAAATCAAATAGCCATATCTCTCTTATTTTAAATGGAACACCCTGTATATTTTTACGTCACATGATGACAAATAAAATACTCTTTCAAATGGTGTATAGGTTGCCTATACCTATCATTTGTGCTTTTTAGTAAAATCTGTTTTTACAAATTTTTAGTCCAAATGTTTATTTAAATTAAAGTTGGCTGTGACATAGCAGCCATTAATATTTTTCTTAAGAAAATAACAACGACTATTTATTGATTACTAGTGTTTTAGTCAGTTTAAAAGAAATTTTAATGATTTTAAATAAAAATCCTTCTTCTACAACTACAAGATGATATAATACTGGTAGGATGTAAAAAAATAGTTTACTTTAGTCTAGAGTTAATCCTGAAAAATATTCCAGGTGAAACCATCTGATAACCTTAATAGTTGCTTTAAAAAATTTGACACAGTGATTATGGATAATGGAAGAAACGAGTTATAGGTCACAGAATGTCGTCATAACTGACCAGAGGCGATATTAGGATTGTTTAAAAACACAAGTTTTATCATTACCACATTCAGCTGAAATAAGTGTTATTGGAAGTAGCATTATAAGCAACTAATGATTTTTTTTTTCAGTGAATTTTAAAAATAGTGGCAGATAATACAAAATTTATTAATTTTGTGCTTTTTTCCAACAAATTTACATTTAGCAATAAGGACTTAGTAAATAGGCCACAGCCTACTTACATTTAAATAGACATTTGAAATAAAAATATGTTAAAACGGAATTTACTTAAAAGTATAAAAGATGGGTATAGGCAACCTATACACCATTTGAAAGAGCATTTGGATTTTCATCATGTGGTGTAAAAAAATACAGGGTGTTCCATTTAAAATAAGAGAGATATTGCTATTTGACTTTCTAAAAATTGAAATTATTTTTTGATCACCCTGTATAATCTATGATCTCGATATGACCTACGTATGATAAGGCAGACTTTTCCTAATCTTCTAACAAATTTTAAAGTTTAAGGAGTTTATATTGTTAAAATAAAATTAATTTAATTGCACCCCTGCATTTTGAAAAAAATCAAATATCACAAAAACGAATGAAATTAGACACTATTAACAAACTTAAATTATTTTTTTATGTAGAATCTAAAACCGTCATAAAATATAGGGTGTTCCGTTAAAAAAAATATAACTTTGATACGTCACACTTTTTTAAGACATCCTGTATAGAGTAAAATAATTTTATACTGTGGCCTTATCCAACCTGTATATATTTCAGTATTTACTTTTTTAAAAACCCCATGGTTATCCAGCTACAGACCGTGTCGAATATGGTGGGCCACCCTGTATTATACACAATTCAGACTGATATATTTAAAACTGATAATCAATATTTTCCGATGAGTGAACGTGTTTAATTTTTTTAAAAGTAACATTTTTAGTTAGTCTCCTATTCGTTACTTAAACATAATAAAAAGTATTTTTAGGAGAACAAAATAAGCCGATACAAATTTTGTATTTTTAAGATGCAGCCAATGTTAAATTTCTTTGATCTTGTCCTACAAACCATATTGACCAAGCGGAAATCTTAAAATCAACATTGGCGATATAGAAAGAAGGATCCCACTATATTCTGTATTTTGCCGTTTGTGTCTTAAGGCAAATCTATTGATTTGTCTATTTTTGGTCACCCTACCGTCTTTATTTTTAATCAATTCTAACATTAAACCAAGTAGAGGTATAACATGAATTGAATATTATCCTTTAAGGTCGAAAAGGACTAATTTGAAATACAGAATCACTGCTTTATTTTATTTTTAAACTCTAATAGAAATTTAAATTTATTTAAACTACGGGCTATTTCACAACATTTGTGAGACTAGGTAAGCAAAAATATATAATTAAAACCTGAGCTAAACACCTTCTAACTTTACTTGTTTAAATTAAGTTTAAAACTCCCAAAAATAACAGACTAGTTGTTATTGGTGTTTCTGATTCTAATGGATTTTTGTTCTTTCTTTGCAGTACTAACAAACCAAAATGTGTGACGAAGAAGTTGCCGCATTAGTCGTAGACAATGGATCCGGTATGTGCAAGGCCGGTTTCGCCGGAGATGATGCTCCTCGTGCCGTATTCCCTTCAATCGTCGGTCGCCCAAGACATCAAGGTGTCATGGTTGGTATGGGACAGAAAGACTCCTACGTAGGTGATGAAGCCCAGAGCAAAAGAGGTATCCTTACTCTAAAATATCCCATTGAACACGGTATTGTCACGAACTGGGATGATATGGAAAAGATCTGGCATCACACTTTCTACAATGAACTTCGTGTTGCCCCAGAAGAACACCCCGTTTTACTCACAGAAGCCCCATTGAACCCCAAAGCCAACAGAGAAAAGATGACACAGATCATGTTTGAAACTTTCAACACACCCGCTATGTATGTAGCCATCCAAGCTGTACTGTCTCTTTACGCTTCTGGTCGTACTACTGGTATCGTACTTGACTCTGGAGATGGTGTCTCTCACACAGTACCCATCTACGAAGGTTATGCTCTTCCCCATGCCATCCTTCGTTTGGATTTGGCAGGTCGTGATTTGACCGACTACCTCATGAAAATCTTGACTGAACGTGGATACTCATTCACCACCACAGCCGAAAGAGAAATCGTCCGTGACATCAAAGAAAAACTCTGCTACGTAGCTTTAGACTTTGAACAAGAAATGGCCACCGCTGCTAGCTCCAGCTCATTGGAAAAGAGCTACGAACTTCCCGACGGTCAAGTCATCACCATCGGAAACGAAAGGTTCCGTTGCCCTGAAGCCTTGTTCCAACCTTCCTTCTTGGGTATGGAAGCCTGTGGTATCCACGAAACAACATACAACTCCATCATGAAGTGCGACGTTGACATCAGGAAAGACTTGTACGCCAACACAGTCCTCTCTGGAGGTACCACCATGTACCCAGGTATCGCCGACCGTATGCAGAAAGAAATCACCGCACTCGCCCCATCCACAATGAAAATCAAGATCATCGCACCCCCAGAAAGGAAATACTCCGTATGGATCGGAGGTTCCATCCTCGCTTCTCTATCCACCTTCCAACAGATGTGGATCTCAAAACAAGAATACGACGAATCTGGACCTTCCATTGTCCACAGAAAATGTTTCTAAATGTACTTATATATTATTTATTTTTTTATATATTTGCGGCATTGCATTTCTCATTACTCCATATTAATTATTTTGAAAATTCGAAATGTTTTGGCAACTTAGATCAGCCGTTTGGAGTTATAGATTTGATATTAGGCCGTTGTGCGGCCAGAACTGCCATTTTGAATGGATCTAGATGCCGTACGCGCCCTAGGCCAAAGTATTACTATTATTTTTATGTTTTTTAAGTTACTACTTATGCAGAATCTCTTTATTTTAGTTATACTATGTATTAGGCTAACAGTATGAAGCAGTTATTAAAAAAATGTAAAATCGATTGTACTCTACATTTATTTCCACCTTTCTTTGTAATAAAATTTTTTAAATGTTTTTATTTTTGTTTTTGTGTTTCATATTCTAGTACTAATTAAGCTTAAAAATTCGCCAATTTGTCATAATACTTTATTTACAAGTATTCTCATAATCTGCTCGTTTTTGACTGAGCAAAAATTGAGTCGACTTTATCGTTTGCCCGCCAAATTCAAATTATATAGCTGTGCTATTTCTTGCCCTTAATGTTAGGTACTTGTTTTTGTTTCCTATTAATATAAAATATTGGGGTTTAGTTCAATAATTACACACACCTTATTAAAAATGTCATTTATTTGGTTTTTATAAAGATTTTTTTCTTACAAGATAACCATGTCAATATTACCTTAAATTATCTGTTGAAAAGCACAAATTTAATATATACACTGTGATCACTAGTAAAAGTCAATATTCAAAAGTCCAATTAAAGGTAAAAACCACGAAACACACAATAAATCACAGAAAATGTAAACAAACTATCCAAACAAATCGGCCATTGAAAAATATCAAACCACATATCAAACACAAATATCGATTAACATTTCGGCGTGACTGCCTGCGGCAACGTTTGTCAAGTTAAAAATATTCGATTCATGGTATATTATATTTCTCTTAATTAGATGTGAGCCAAAAAAGGACATTAAAGTTTACATGCAGAAATTGTAAACAACTTGGCAACCAGGGCAAAACGATGATTGCTCCATCTACGATAGCCTGCCATGATGAAAGACAAAGACATATTTATTGGAACTTGCGTTAAACCAGAAAAGATAAATACAATGGACAAATTGTTAGGACCACTATTGGGGCATTTATCAAATTTTTGCTTTAAATCTGATGGATGGAGATTGAAAACTTTAAAACTCATGTGATTTTTAAAACAATGTCTACATTAAAATCCTCCCATCCATCCGTACAAAAAACCACGTTCTTCCATCCAATTCTGACGTAACATACCATTATTTCATACTTCCGGCTAAAAAGCAATTTCAACCATTCAGTTCATGTTCTAATTGACACGCCCTGTACGCACACAAACAGAAGGAAAAAGTAATAAAGAAATTCTTATGCATAGCGGTAACCCATGCGAGTGCGACAGGAATTGTGTAACAAATATTTTTAGCTTTTAAAACGTAGGTATATGGTAAAATAAATGAACAAACAAGTATACTTATTGTCAATAGATTTTATCTACTATAAACATACGTATGTGTACATATCTACTGATATACCGCCGTATCTAAAATCTAACAGATTGAGGTCCGGAGAATATCTACTCATACCAATGTAGGTCTAAAGTACGCTAGTTAGTCCATCAAATTAAAATTATTTTAATGGTACTATTTTTCTAATGGTGCTAATAGTTTCCGCTGACTGGCTCGAAAAACAGTAAAAGATTTTAGTGGTACTTATTAATATTTAAATATTCATATTAATGAACGCGGTGGTTCTAAAAGCGTGAAAGTTGATGGTATCGGTTGTTTTGGAAGTGTTTTTGGGAACAATATGTGTGGTAGTCGCGACATGTCAACATAACATTTTTTTTGGTACCTATATGCTTTGGTAAGTTTTTTTCTGGTTTAATTAGTTTTTTTGTGGTGATTGTTGCGTTAGTTGTACCTATTAGTCATTGTAGGTGTGGATAGTAGATAGTATAGATTAGATTAAACTTGTTTACAGGCACAAGGCAAAGTAGGACGTCCTATTTAACAATTATTCGTTTCAAAATGTAGTTTACATGTTTTGTTGAAACAATATAAAAACATTTATGCAATGTTGTCAAAAACGTATTATGCATTGTTGCAAATACCGGCCCATATAACATTTTTTGCCGGCAAGGCATTGGCAAAAAGGTATCAAAAAGACATCAATATGGGCAATTGGCCGTAATTGGGCCACGTGTTGCATAAAATGTGATGGCATCCATCATTAATAAGTTATGATGAAAAAATGCGTTTAGGATGATGGCATCCATCATTAATAAGTTATGCTGAAAAAATGCATTTAGGATGATGGCATCCATCATTAAAAGGTTTTGGCAAAATATGCCTTTTAGATGATGGCATTACATTATTTTTTTCCTAATGATAATAAATGCATTTTTTACCGTCCAGGGAACTAAAATGTGCATAAATAATGCACATGCATAATGTGTGTTTATGTACAGGGTGTCTCATATAAAATTAAATACTATAATTTTGGAGAAACCATAAGAGATACAATAAATACATTTCACTGAACAACTTCTGCATTTAACTTTTTCTTGTATCTCCTATGGTTTTTCCAAAATTATAGTATTTAATTTTATATGGGACACCCTGTACATAAGAACACATTATTCATGTGCATTATTTATGCACATTTTAGTTTCCTGGACGGTAAAAATGCATGTTATTGTCATTAGGAAAAAAATAATGTAATGCCATCATCTAAAAGACATATTTAATGATGGATGCCATCATCCTAAATGCATTTTTTCAGCATAACTTATTAATGATGGATGCCATCATCCCAAATGCATTTTTTCATCATAACTTATTAATGATGGATGCCATCACATTTTATGCAACACGTGGCCCAATAACGGCCAATTACCCATTTTGTTTTCTTTTGATACCTTTTTGCCAATGCCTTGCCGGCAAAAAATGTTATATGGGGGTGTCAACGAATCTATTAGTCAAGCCATAACCCCACCATAACTTCTAGAGTATGACTAGATTAGATAATTATGAAAGAGGAGAGTTAACACATATTTTTCACTTTCCAGTCACTTCCGGTTTGACCGGAAACGTCAATTTGCCAAATTGTTTGATTTCTATCTTTTATATTATAGTTACTAAAACTTTGAAATTGTATTTTTCATATCATCACCTAGGGTCACTAGATTAATTTGCACCCAATGATGGCCACCGGCCAACTAGATGCAATATTAAAAATGGCTCTAGAAAAATCATGTAGACTTAAAAACTTTTTAAAATGTGATATTCTGACTTAGAATTGTCACAGGAATCCAATAATGTCAAAGAAGACAGGGTATTCTATTTAAAAACTCAAAAAGAGGACCATTTCCGGTCAAACCGGAAGTGACTGGAAAGTGAAAAATATGTGTCAACTCTCCTCTGCTCATACCATTTACCTATACCAAGTCTCATCTTGATATGTCTATAACTCTAGAAGTTATTTCTTGCCTAATAAAATTGATACCCTTAACTTTTGTGGTACAAGTTTATACGGTTTTTAAAAAAGCTTTTTTATGATATCTGCTGTGATACCACTCTTAATATTTTATTTAAATTTGATACCCAGCTACTATGCATTAAGAGACATCTTCTGATGCTCACAATTTTTTTAATACTTTTAGTGGCGTGGCGAGACATGATAAATATTTTTAAAGAAAAATAAAGTACGCCACTGCGTCTTCTCGGAACAAATAATACTATTTTTACAATTTTCATTCATGGTTTTCGCAAAAAAACCAGGCATTTATCTGGTGAATAGAAATTAAACAAATAATTTATAATCCACAAAAAGCAGTAGCGTACCGTATATTTTTTAAAATATTTAGTCCAAATCCTGGTCGAACGCTAGCGAAAGAAATAATAAAATATATTTATTATTTTCTCAAATTTTACTTAAATATTTAAGTAAAGCAAGTCATTCAAAAGATGTAAACGTATCATCAAACAAGAGATCTACAGCAGATCTTCTTTCCTTCGTTTCACACAACTGGAACAAGTCTCTTGAGTTTCTAGGTGAGTCCCAGATCGTTGCTCTTGATATATCTAAAGCTTTTGATCAGGTCTGGCATGACGCACTTCTTAATAAACTTCCCTCCTACGGTCTTCCAACTAAACTCTGCTTTTAGCTCTCCAGTTATCTTTCTAATCGACGTATATCAGTCACTGTTGATGGCCACTCTTCAAGCCTTCACGAAATTAATGCTGAAGTGCCTCAGGGTTCAGTACTAGCAACAACTTTGTTTCTTCTTCACATCAACGACCTTCTTTCTTCCACAACCAATGCCAATTATAGTTATGCTGACGATAGTACCCTTCACTCCACTTTTCAGGTTCCCAAACCAACCTCTCAACCCGACATGGAAAGCAAATGCAGGGCGATGCAGACATCTCTTTCACAGGATCTCAATTTGATATTGGATTGGGGCGCCAAAAATCTCGTTCAATTTAATGCATCCAAAACATAATCATGTTCCTTGTCGCGAAAAAATCATCAAATACTCACCCTTTGCTTATGAGTGGCCAGGTTTTGCAGAGCGGGGACACATTTAACACATTTGAGAATAACCTTAACTGGCATAAACACATTGTATCTATAGCCACCGCGGCTTCAAAAAGCTTGGATTTCTTTTCCGAGCCAAAAAGTATTTTTCTTCTTCCAACTTATACACTTTGTATGTGTCCCAAATTCGACCCTTTCTGGAATATTGTTCTCATGTCTGGGGAATGGCATCCCCTACAACCCTCAGCATTCTTGAGGCCATTCAAAGAAGGGCTGTTCGTCTTATTAATGATCCTTTACTTACTCAAAGACTTCCTTCTCTTGCCCATCGTCGAGCTGTTGGAGATCTATCGCTCTTCTATAGATACTTTTACGGCTTCTGCTCCGACGAATTATCTAGTATAGTCCCTCCTCTTGCAGCTCCCAACAGAGAAACTCGTGGTGCTGCGCGTACGCATCCCTATACGGTCCAGTTAGACAGGCCCCGAACTTCCCATTTCGTTCGTTCTTTTATCCCTACAGTTTCTAGACTGTGGAACCTACTGCCAGCGGAGGTCTTTCCTTCCGCCCCAAATCTTCAAGTTATTAAGTCCCGTGTTAACAAGCTTCCTCTTACCCTACTTAAGACACCCACGGTACGTTAGTATTTGGGCTTTCAGCCTTCGGGGATTGTCCATATATAAAAAAAATAAATAAAATAAAAATAAATAAAAGGGCGAATGCTGAAATAAACTCTATTCTTAATATATTGATTCTACCCACAGAAGGATTTGCAGGGCTGCAAAGGTCAATACAAACATTTTCTCCACTGAATTAAAGTGAAAATAGGGATAAAAGTTACATAAAGAAATAAACCTATTAGGATAATTCAGTAGGTTATCCGTTGTTAGCCCTATTAGATCTTGGTTTAACCTCTCTGGAAAATAAAAAGCAAAAAATATTGTGTGTGTAAAATACATCATAAAATAAAACACATATTTATATTGTATTTTACAATGATTATACTATACCTACTATACTATCAGGGTTGCATAGGGTAAGTATAGCTCAATTTGTCATTAATGTAAACCTAGTGTCGTACTAACATTCTACTTTACCCTATTTTTAAGTTGGTTGTGGAAAAAATTTTGAAAAGCAAAAAAGGGACCTCACTTTTATTTTTCTACTCCTACAATGTTTCTAAATCGAAATAAACAATTAATGAAGTAAATCTGCCGTCCCCTAAAAATTTTTCGCTTTAGCTTCAGCCTATTTAACCTGCTGGTAAATCCAACACACTCTTCCATCTAAGTATAGACCAATTTTAATTCTCTCAGTTCTTTGTAAAGTAATGGAAAAATTAATTAATTCACAAATTCTTAAGTACTTAGAAAAACACAAAATTTTGCATGACAGGCAGTATGGATTTTGCCACAAAAGATCTACAGCAGATCTTCTTTCCTTCGTATCACACTGCTGGAATAAGTCTCTTGAGTTTCTAGGTGAGTCCCAGATCGTTGCTCTTGATATATCCAAAGGTTTTGACCAGGTCTGGCATGCCGCATTTCTTTATAAACTTCCCTCCTATGGTCTTTCAACTAAACTCTGTACTTGGCTCTCTAGTTATCTATCTGATCGTCGTATATCAGTTATTGTGGACGGCCATTCTTCAAGCTTTCTCCAAGTAAATGCTGGAGTCCCTCAGGGCTCAATTCTGGCACCAACATTGTTTCTTCTTCACATCAACGACCTTCTCTCGTCCACAACTAATTCCATTCATAGTTTCGCCGACGATAGTACCCTTCACTCCAGTTTTCAGGTTTCTAAACCCATCACTTAACTTGACTTGGAAAACAAACGCAGAGCGATGCAGATATCTCTTTCGCAGGATCTTAATTTAATATTAGATTGGGGCGCCAAAAATCTCGTCCATTTTAATGCATCCAAAACACAATCATGTTCCTTGTCGCGAAAAGAGTCATCAAATACTCATCCTCTACTTATGAGCGGTCAAGTTTTACAGAGCAAAGACACCTTCAATCTTGTGGGCGTCACATTTGAAAGTAACCTTAACTGGCATAAACACATTGTATCTATAGCCACGGCAGCTTCAAAAAGCTTGGACTTCTCTTTCGAGCCAAAAACTATTTTTCCCCTTCTAATTTATACACTTTATATGTGTCCCAAATCCGACCTCCTTGGAATATTGTTCTCATATCTGGGGCATGGCGTCCCCCACAACCCTAAGCATTCTTGATTCTATTCAAAGAAGAGCTATTCGTCTCATTAATGATCCTTCACTTACAGAAAGGCTTCCCTCTCTTGCCCATCGTCGGGCTGTGGGGGATTTATCGCTTTTTTATAGGTGTTTCCATGGCTTCTGTTCTGAAGAATTGTCCAGTATAGTTCCTCCACTCATGGTTCCCAACAGAGAAACTCGTGGTTCTGCGCGTGTGCATCCCTATACGGTCCAACTGGACAGGCCTCGAACTTCCCGCTTTGTTCGTTCTTTTATCCCTAGAGTTTCTAGATTGTGGAACCTGCTGCCCGCGGAGGTCTTTCCTTCCCCCAAATCTTCAAGTATTTAAGACCCGTGTCAACGGTGTCAACAAACTCCCTCTTACCTCGCTTAAGACACCCACGGTACGTTAGTATTTAGGCTTTTAGCCTTCGTGGTTTGTCCAAAAATAAAAAAGAAAAAATACCCCATTAGTACCAGTGGCGTAAATACAATACAAAACAATAAGAAATACAAGAAAAAGTTAAATGCAGAAGTTGTTCAGTGAAATGTATGTTTTTAGTTTTTTTATGGTTTTTCCAAAATTATAGTATTTAATTTTATATGGGACACCCTGTACATAAACACACATTATGCATGTGCATTATTTATGCACATTTTAGTTTCCTGGACGGTAAAAATGCATTTTATTGTCATTAGGAAAAAAATAATGTAATGCCATCATCTAAAAGGCATATTTTTGCCAAAACCTTTTTAATGATGGTTGCCATCATCCTAAATGTATTTTTCAGCATAACTTATTAATGATGGATGCCATCATCCTTAACGCATTTTTTTCATCATAACTTATTAATGATGGATGCCATCACATTTTATGCAACACGTAGCCCAATAACGGCCAGTTTTCCATTTTGATACCTTTTTGCCAATGCCTTGCCGGCAAAAAATGTTATATGGGAAAATATACAGGGTAGGACAAAAGTATGATTTTTTAAATGAAACACTGTGTATTATATCACTGATAAAAAGATCTCTTAAAGAGCTTCAAAAAACTACATTTGATATACCAATCTTTATTAGTTTTGGAAATATGATCATCACCCCTAAAATATGGTATTTTTTGTAACGCTCTTAAAAATTATCTTTTAAATGGTGATTAACTATACAGGGTGTTCCATTTAAAAAAATCATACTTTTGTCGTACCCTGTGTATCTTAAGAGAAAAAAGAATTCTGATGAAAGATATAAATACTACAGAATCATTCTAACAAAATGGTGTTTTTATTTCTTTTGTACATTAAAAAATAAAAATGTTAGGAGGGTGTAAGTCAGTGCCGTATTATCCATTAGGCTGACTAGCCTACAGCCTAGGGCGCCATGAAAAAATAGGCGCCAGACAGGGGAGTAATAGGCGCTAGACAGGGAGTTTTTAAAAAAGTTTAGGTCGGGTGGGGATTTTTGGTCACAAATTTCTCTATTTCTCTGTAAATAAGGTGCTTTGGAATGAAATAGGCGCGAAAAGGAGGGAATGACCTTTTTTTGCTCTTCAAAAAATTTTTGGTGGAAAATAGGCGCTCCGGAAATTCTAGCCTAGGGCGCCTCAAACAGTTAATACGGCCCTGGTGTAAGTCTATTACGTTTCTAATAGGATTTTAAAAGTATTCTTTAGATTTGCATGGCCATTTTTCGAAAACTAATTGAGCTGTGTAGAAAGTATATTAGGAAATGTGGTATTTTATAAAAGGTTTTTTAAAGATCTTTTTAATAATGAAATAATATTTAGGGTGTTCCATTTAAAAAAATCATACTTTTCGTCGTACCCTGTATATCTTAGAAGATAATAAAAATTTGATTACTAATTTGGAAACTACAGAATTAACCAAAAAATTGATATTTTGTACAATAAAAAAATATAAAGTTAAGGAGGGTGTAATTTTATAACTTCACACCCGATACCTATTGTAACCATAGTTCTTTTTCCCAATTTAAATTTACAACACATTTTTAGGAAAAAATAACGACAGACCATGGATAACGATATCAAACCCACCATAGTAATAGACATAGGTTCAGGAGAGACCAAAGCTGGGCTTGCAGATAATGAATATTACCCATCATGCACCATTCCGACCGCAATATCTTACGACGACGACGTATCTACAAAAAACTTTCTTATCGGTAACGAGGCTCTTGAACATGCCAATGTTTCTTTCCCTATAGACCATGGAATTATACAAAATTTTGACCACATAGAAAAGTTGTTTGAGCATGTTTTTACCAAAGAACTTTATGTAAGGTGAGAAATTAATTTTTAATTATAATTAACGTATTAACAATAATTTGCTATATAAATTATAAACATGTATATTTTAGGGATGGTCATAGGGGGGCCATGGGGCCATGCCCCCCTTGGATACGACATCCTTTCTTTTTATTGTGTTTTATACATGTCTAATGGCAAATATGGGCATTTATTGGGGTCCCCCAAGGTTGGTCCGAGGGGTGAGGCTGATGATGGAATTGAAGAGATTTCAAATACGTGGGGAGGAGGTTTTGTGTCATTTTATAAAAAGAATGAAAGGTGAAAACAATAAAAAGAGGTTGGAGGACCTTTTATTTTTGATCTTCCAAAAATTTGAACCTCCTTTAAAAATTTTTGTTTTTTGCCATCTCACACACTTTTCCTCGGCCCATGGCCCCCCTCAGAAAGTCGATATGACTGGTATATTATATATATATGTCACATTTTCTTTAATTAATTAGACTTAAACATAGTTGTTTTTTCTCTCTGGTAGTGCACTATTTTAAGTTTAATTTTCAAGCTAATTTACTTAAATGGGACACTCTATATAGTGTGTCATTTTTGGATTTCTGAGAAAATTTTAGATAATGTAGAAAAAATAGGTATAGTAAGAACATTTTAAAAGCGCAAATTCGGTACCCTTTGAAAATAATACAAAAAACATATAAAAGGCCGCCTGCAATCGGACTATTTTATACAAAGGCGCCGCTATCCTTTACAGCGACGCGCTGATACAATATGAGATAGAAATCCATTATTTTGGCCAAAAAGCAACTTTGAAATTTTAATGGCTCATGCTTGTGTATTTCAAAGTAGATACTTCAAACTACATGTACGCAAAATTATAAAAGGATATGACAACTTTATTGTGGTAATAAGAAACTTGAAAATGTATTTTAAGTTAACATAAATATACAATATTTAATCTACTTAGTTTATTATTAGCCTTGTTTACTAAAAAAGTAAAAGAGTTTAAATAATAAGAGCTATTGTTGTGTTTCCGATGCAGTCTCGCTACTTTTGTCAAAGATTTTTTACCTTTTTCTTTATCAGTTTTTGTACTTACAATTGCCTTCCTACTTTTTGCTACTTCTGAGTGTAAGGACAGATACAATTTTTTTATAATTTACAAGGTTTTCCATTTTAAAATTTAATATGTTTTGTCCTACACTGTAAATCCTAAAAGATAAAAGCATTCTGATGAAAGATATGGATTCTACAAAATCTCCCAAACAAAACAGTGTTTTTTATTTATTTTATACGTTAAAAAATAAAAAAGTTGGGAGGATGTATCTCTATTACGCTTCTAAGAATAATTTAAAATTATTTTTCAGATTTGGATGGCCATATTTCCGAAACTAATAAAGATAGACACATCAAATGTAGTATTTTTTAAAGCATTTAAAAAGATTTTTTTGGTGGTGATATAATATTTAGAATATTCCATTTAAAAAATCATACCTATTGTCGTACCCTGTATATCATATGAGATAATAATCATCGGATTACTCATTAGAATACTACCAAATTAACCAAACAAGCTGACATTTTAGTTTATTTTGTACAATAAAAAATAATAATGTTAAAGGGGGTGTAAATTTATAATAACATATAATAAGTTTTAGGTTCCCAAAAAGCATTTGTAATAATTTATAATATTTTTCCAGTAAAAAGCACCTCATTTTAAGTTAGATTGATAAGTTTCAGGATTTTGACCAAAAAATTAAATTCTATCCCATAGTGCGATGACCAGCTGCATCAACCAGCATATCATAAAAGAAATATAGCAAAGGCGGCCGCGAAGACAAGCATGCCGATTTATTTGCTTTAAACTTTTTGTGATTTTTTTCTTATCAAAAAGCACCGAATTTACATTTTTAAACTGTTTTTCTATACTAGATCCATTTTTGGGTTGTTTCTAGGGTAGAAAGAAGCATTTTTAAAAATAAGGCATTTAATTTCAGAAAAAAATCATGGTATTACAAATAACAATCTAAGTAAAACAAAGAATGGTTAACAGTCAGTATTCCAAGAAGGTTTCTAAAAAGGCACGAAACGTAAATCTTGGTTACTTAAACTTAAACTGCAGACACAACAAATCCGACTTTGTACAAGTTGTAGACTAACTTTCTTTCTATTTTTTTGCATTCATATGAGAAATTATAAAACATATTCAAAAATACGATAGTAACTACAACATCAAGCAAAATATGACAAAGAAATGTCAATGTGCCTCAAAAGGGTTCAAAAAGTTGCCGATGAGAGCGCTAAATAGCATTTGCAACGTTGCCAAGTCTCTTAATTTTAATTGCTAATATTAAAATTAATTGGATCTGCCTTTTCTGCTATGATACAATAAACCAGCTGTCATTTAAAATGTCACAATTCAATAATTCTAAGACACGGTTGTACAAAGCAGGTTCAAACTCATTTCTACTGAACTGAGGTCAAGCCTTTGAACTTTCCGTAAAAACTCAATTGCTGTCAGTGTCAAGGAATTGCCACTAATCTCGATGGATTGCGCGAAACAAAAGTTACATTTCATGGGCGAAAAACCGGTTTGTGCGCAAGTAATTTGAGGGTAAACACACCTGGCGCCAAACAAACTATCCGCATTATCGGAAAGAATTTGTCGACGGCGTCCTGGTTTTCTGTTCGAACTACGGTCGCTAAGAAGCGTCACGGTCAGACCGCGGACGGAGGGTACGGGGTGCCGGTGTTTGTATTTTTGCCACGGCTTTTAAGTGCGCATGTTCTTCCACCCATTCATTTGTTAGCGCGAGGTCGTAAAAATCCGAAAAATGCTTCTTGTCTTATTTTTATATAATATTTTAGCTCCAAAGATCATCCTGTGTTGGTAACACAACCCCCGAAAAATCCTCAAAGAGACAAAGAGAAACTAGCGGAGATGCTTTTTGAAAAATTTGATGTTCCTGCTTTGTATGAAGAAGTACATTCGGTTTTAACATTTTATTCTTCAGGTAAGGACGTACTAAGTAGATTCCAAATAAATTAATAATGATACAGAATGGTTTCTTTATATTTATAAAACAACAAACTCTCTCCTTCTCGTAGGATTCAAAATATGGCTCTAAAGGTGTCAAAAATCATCAGCAATATACTTTTCCATCAGTACTGTGGGTAAAAAAGCACTCATGTATCTGTTATACAAAAAAATGGTAATGCAACAAATGTTCCTACCAAAATTAAAAATTAAAACAAAACGGTTTTATACAGTGTTGTGGCGTAATCCTCATTAGTAATATAATGTAAAATCCGTACATTGGGTAGACCGGCACTTATGTATATGTCTCTATTATACAAAAAAAATGGTATTACAACCAATGTTCCTACCAAAACTAAAATTAAAATGGAACAGTAGTATACAATTTTGTGACATTATAGTCATCATAAATATTTTAGCTCCGTTCTTTAGGAAATGCAGCACTCATGTATCTATTATACAAAAAATATAGTAATGCAACCAATGTTCCTACCAAAACTAAAATTAAATGGAACATTAGTATACAGTTTTGTGACATTATAGTCATCATAAATATTTTAGCTCCGTACTTTAGGAAATGCAGCATTCATGTATCTATTATACAAAAAATATAGTAATGCAACCAATGTTCCTACCAAAACTAAAATTAAAATGGAACAGTAGTATACAGTTTTGTGACATTATAGTCATCATAAATATTTTAGCTCCGTACTTTAGGAAATGCAGCACTCATGTATCTATTCTACAAAAAAATATAGTAATGCAACCAATGTTCCTACCAAAACTAAAATTAAAATGGAACAGTAGTATACAGTTTTGTGACATTATAGTCATCATAAATATTTTAGCTCCGTACTTTAGGAAATGCAGCACTCATGTATCTATTATACAAAAAAAATATAGTAATGCAACCAATGTTCCTACCAAAACTAAAATTGAAATGGAACAGTAGTATACAGTTTTGTGACATTATAGTCATCATAAATATTTTAACTCCGTACTTTAGGAAATGCAGCACTCATGTATCTATTAAACAAAAAATATAGTAATGCAACCAATGTTCCTACCAAAAACAGTTACACAAATAAATTAAAATATAGATAATGGAAGAACGATATTCTCTTAATGCCACTAATCATTATCTAGCACGGTCCGGTCAAAAAATGAATTTTATTTATTTTTTAGGCAAACCAGCTGGTTTAATAGTAGAAAGCGGGCATGGGGTAACCAGTGTAGTGCCAATCTTAAGTGGATACGCCATTTCAGAAGCCATATTGAGACTAGACGTCGGAGGGAGGCGATATAGACCAATATCTCGCAAAATTATTAAATGAAAAGGAATCTGATAATAGAATAAAGTAAGGAAATATACCCGCTATTTAATATTTGGCAATATTTTGGAAATATATGGCATTTTTTGATTACTCCTAAAATCACAGATACTGTTTTTATATTAAAACTATCTGATAACAGTATGGAAACACACAAAAAATACATAAATAAATGAAGAGCCATTCATTTAATTTTCTTTTGCGTGTGTTATTTTAGGCCTCCCGAAGCAAGGAAAATAAAGGAAAGCTTGTGTTTTGTACCTGAAAAAGACAGTGAAAGATACGATGAAGAAAGTTACATATTACCTGATGGGAGCACAATCAGTTTAGGTAAAGCGTCACTTGTATTTTAATTTAAAAAAATGCAACCAATGTTCCTATCAAAAAAAAACACTGATAATGCATAACAAAACGACTCTGCTAAATTTACTGCTTGTATGACTTACGTTTTTAATAAACAAAAAATAGTAATGCAACTAATGTTCATACCAAAAAGAATTCTATCCCAATTTATAAAACATATGTATATGTGGTGTGGCAATACGTTTATCTTACTAAATTTAGTTTATACTTTTTGAGGCCGTAATATGACTAATCTTTTTTTTACCCTACTAAACAAAAACTCATATTTGTATCATACAAAAAAAATAGTAATGCAACCAATGTTCTTACCAAAAAAAACTTTTTAGGAAAAGAAAGGTACCAAGCTACAGAACCATTATTCGAACCCGCCTTAGTAGAGCAATACGACTGTCCAGGAATCCACGAAATGATATTTCAATCCATTTTTAAATGTGGTTTTGATCTAAGAAGGGAATTCGCAAACAATATAATACTTTCAGGAGGTAAAAAATATTGAAAATATATTACACACACTCAAATTAAATCAAATTCTGACTTATTACACTCTGTACACCTATTTTTTTTTTTAAGGAAACACTTTACTTTATGGTCTCGAAGATCGACTTAAAACTGAACTTGAAGCCAGAGTTCCAGCATCTATGAAAGTCAATGTAATAGCTGAAAAAGATAGAAATGTATACGTGTGGAGAGGGGGCTCTATTCTGGGTACCCTGAGTACCTTTTATAAAAATATTTGTGTATCCAAAAGAGGAGTATGAGGAGCATGGTGCTCCGATAATAAGGAAAAAGTGCAATAATGGTTTATAAATCTTTAAATGTACCTTAATCAAAGACTTTTAAAAATATGGATTAATTGCAATTTAAAGTTTAAGTCAATCACAGCCCTGAAAAATAACTAAAATAACTACTATCTACACCTCTAAAATAAAACAGCAGCTCATGCATTTACTAATATCTAGTAACTTTTTTTTTAACTAGGGACAAATAAAGTATTGACAACATTGTCACGAGGATATTTTTCAATATGGACGACCAAAGTCGGTCTATATAGGGTCGCGACATTCGGCCATATTGCTGCATTATGGTGTTATGACGTCCCATCTCCCATTTTTCGGCTATGTTGTTCAGTGTCGGAGATATACAGTTTATTGTATTAGTAGAACACAACAGTTTTTAATAATTATTAAGTTGTAAATTCTTTTACTTTAAATAAAAAACATTTGGAATTACATCTTTCAACAAATATCACTTTCAAAACAATGCAAAATGAAATGCGCAAATTCTAGACGCCACTGGAGTGATTATCAGCTTTGATTTTACCCAGTCTTGCCAACTTTTCTCCATGGAGTGCCCTTCCTTGCGTCCCCGACCTCAAACCGCTTAAAAGTTGAGGATATTTCGCAACCTTATAAATATAAACTAACCTTGTGGTCGACTCGTTTAAGTTGTTTGTGCTTTCTTTTGTGTTTCTTGGATTTTTTACTTAATATTCCGCAATTTTATGGTTTTTTAACGATAAGAATATTTAATTATTCAACACTGACGAAGCGTTGTTTGCTTAGTTGCTTCAATAATGACGATGTTCCCAACATCTCAAAATAAAAGTCACTAGATATTAGTTTATAGATAAACTGCCATTTTTGAAACACAGTAGTTATTCTAATTATTTTTTGTTTCACGGTGCTATTGGTGAAAATGAGTATTTGATAAAGTAAGTTAGTTGTTTTAGAATTTAAATAGTTTTAAGTGTTACTCTTTGCCAAATTTTATTTTAAAATATTTTTTTGTTTTACAAAAAAGCGTAGAGTGGACTAGTCATTGTAATAATTATTTTTGTTGTATTTTTGCAAATACATTACTGTTAAAAAATATTTTTAAGCTAGATCCTTTAGTATAGTTTTTTTTGTATTGTGTTTTACCTTAGTGTCGGTTTATACCAGCTCCGTCTCAATGAACCTGGCCCAACTAATATTTTTTTATCTTTGAAAAATCCACGAAGGCTGAAAGCCTAAATACTAACGTACCGTGGGTGTCTTAAGCAAGGTAAGAGGAAGTTTGTTAACACAGGCCTAAAAACTTAAAGATTTGGGGGAGAAGGAAAGACCTCCGCTGGCAGTAGGTTCCACAGTCTAGAAACTCTAGGGATAAAAGAACGAACGAAATGGGAAGTTCGGGGCCTGTCCAATTGAACCGTATAGGGATGCATACGTGCGCAAATTTCGGGGTCATATTGTGGATTTAGTGCTGCCTAAGGTGACGTCACTGGAGGATATTAAAAAACACATTATACTACTATATTTTGATTAATTTTTGAAAAACATATATGTATAGAAAATCGGAATATGAGGTATTTGATTTAAAATACATATATTTAAAAGAATTTGGTTTTAAAGTTTATTATCCACAGGGTAGCCGAAATCATACCCTAAAAAATTGTGTGTGTGTGTGTGTACAATCACATTAAACCTTCAAATGAAGGCTTAAACAATTAAGGGTACTTTTTTTTTTAGTGCACATTTGACCTTTTAATAGGTTTTCATAGTTTAAGTTTTTGGAACATTCCTACAGAAAAAAAAGAACCTAACCTAATTACATGTTTTCGCTAGTTGTGCCAACTTCACTGAGACCAGGCTTCTTGATATTTCAGCACTTCTGTAAAGTAATTTGGTGTTTATTTTTTTATTTTCTCGTATGTTTTTGATATTAAGAATTTGTATATAGAAAAAAATATCTATCATTTTTGTAAGATTTCCAAAATTTTGTAAATATAGTAATTATTTGAGGCTGTTACTTCTCCTTTTTTTTTCAAAAAATAAAAACAATATATTCAGAATTCATAAGTCTTCTTGAAATTGAAATAGGTTTTAAAAAACACTTGAGAATTTACCAACAAGAAAGGACCAGGGCTACATTTGTGTGTTCTTTTGAAGAATATAAAGAATAGCTAAAAATTTAAAATAATTTGATGTAAATAATTTAAAAGTATATTTATTTCGTTAAAAACTTAACAACAAAAAATTTACTCTGCAACACTACTCTTAATTATAACATTTACAATCTCTAGAAAGGCTTTTGCTGAAGGTGATTCTGGATACTCCTTGATACATGCCTTGCCCAAAAGTTGTCCCACCCTCGGATCAATAGGTAAAGAACCGAGAAGCGGTATTTTAGCTAGTTCTGCAAGACTTTCTCCTCCACCTTTGCTAAAGATATTCGTACAATCTGAACAGTGAGGGCATACAAATCTGAAATTACACATTAATTAAATATTGTTTAATATACTGAATAAAAAAAAAATCGACTATTTTTTTCTTAATTATATTGAAAATTCCACACTAGTGTTTTTTGACCAATTAAATGTGTAGTTTTGGTTGCATTACCATGACAACACAAGTATTTATCGGATATTTTTTCTCCTGCTTGGGGTACCCTGGAGCGAATTATAGTGGAAATTTTTTGACATAATCATTGAATTTGTTTTATTTATTTATTTATTTATTGCACTTAACAGATCTATTACATGAATGAATCCTATTACTAAGTACAAAAAGTAGAAAAAAAAACAGAAGGTTAAAAGTTATTAAATAATTAAAACAACAGAAAATCACAGTATATCTCTAATTCTAGCCTTAAATCTGTTATAACTATCACTAAATACATCTACACTATTTTGGATTTTATTATAGATTCTACATATATTGTACAATGGAGATCCTAACTGACTATTGTTATTGGCTACACTAGGCATATAAAAAGTTACTGGATTTCTAGTATTGTAAATGGGGGTATTAAAAGTGAGATTTGTTAAAAATGTCGTATCATTAAAAAGTCCATTTACTGTCTTATGCAAGTAGAGCATGCAAGATATCTGTCTGCGTTTTTTAAGGATTCCAAATGATATCTGTCACAAAGGGAGAATGATGGTATAGTAAAATCATAAATGCCCACTTCTCTAAGGTAAATGTATCGGGTCATTTTATTTTGTATCCTTTCAAGAGAATATTTGTGACATTCATAATAAGGACACCAAATTATACTCGCGTATTCCAAAATGCTTCTTACATAAGATATATACAATTGTCTTAAACACTCAGAACTTCTAAAAATCTTTTGTATTTCGCACAATAAAACCATACATCCTGCAAGCTCTACCCGCCACATCAGCAATATGTAAATTAAAGTTTAACTTTGAATCAAAAATTACACCCAGATCCTTTATTTGTGACACTCTAGATAGAGGAGAGCCCTGAACAGTGTATGGAAAAATTATTGGTGTTAATTTTCTTGTATATGTAAGAACCACACATTTTCTTATATTAAAATAAAGCTTATTGTCTAAGGACCAATCGGAAATGTTGTCTATATCTGCCTGTAGTTTATTGCAGTCTTCATAATTTTTTATCTCATAATAGATTTTTAGGTCGTCAGCAAAAGCAAGCAACAGACATTTTTTACCACTGTAGTGACACTATTTATGTACAGAAGAAATAACAGAGGGCCAAGATTGGATTTTGTTTTAATGTCATGTCTGTCATTCACATACATAATTAAAGAAAATGTTATTTTGTACCAGTTGTAGTATTTCAGACATTACATAATATAAAATAATGTAAGGTTTTAAGACCCTAAATGACAATTTTATACAACTACAGTTAGTAAAATAATATCATAAGACTGAAGTACTGGACATAAGTGAATTATTTTTGTTTAAAAATAAAGATAAGTTTAGGCAATATGAGATGACTCACGATCATCAAACACGGTTTACTGGCTACTCCTTGCCACAACATAGACTGACCGCAACGGAAAAATTCACTACATATTCGTGTATAAAATTTTTAATCTGCTTCCTAATGAAATAAAAGTTCTGCACAGTTTTAAATTGTATAAAAAACAAGTTTTAATCTGATTTTAAATATAGAACCGTATAGTTTAACTGACTTTTTAAACTACTAATTTTAATATGTCTACCAATAATATTACGTTTTAATTGTTAAGTAAATGTTTAGGGTATGTTTTGTATGTAACTGAGTGTTCAAATTTTATACCTATTTCTGTATTTTCCCATAGTTTGTTACATTATGCACACTATGGGCCTTTTGTGACGCCATTTCATTTTATTGTGCACTGTTTTTATACTGTACAATTCTTCTGAATAAAGAGATTTATTATTATTTCTTCTTCTGAATAAAGAGAAGAGCAAACGAAAGCAAGGTATGAGTCGAAAAAAATTAAAATAAACTTTTTTTACCAACAGTAGTAATATAAGGTATATATAATATAAAAGAATAAACAATGATAAGCTCTAAAATTACATATGTATATTTGCAACTACAATTGGTAAAATGGAAAATATTTATTTTATAGTAAAATTTTAAAGTTCGTGTCAAAGTATATAATATATTAATTTAGAAGAATATTATTTAACACAAACTTGGTGTGAAATTTTCCTACCGAATACCACATGTGCCTTAAATTATTCCGGGAAAATTTTTCTCGGCCACGAATATTTTAAGAAAATTCTCCCTTGCCTGCCTGCGGCTCGGGATCATTTTAATACTCAATACTCAATACTCAATACTCATTTATTCATGTCATACAAAAAGTTTTTGTTTACATATGTCAAAAAGAAATATAAAATAGATACAAACTACATTTAAAAACTACAGATTAAAATTGAAAACTAAGAAATTCGTCTAACGAATAAAAACAATTAGTTACTAAAATATTTTTCATTTTTTTATAAAATTTATCTACAGGTAACTGTTTTATGTCATCTGGTAAGACATTAAAAAGTTTGATTGCCCAGTATCTAGGTCCATCCTGGCACCTTCCCAGACGCCAGCAGGGCAGAACGAGGTTTGCTTTGTTTCTGGTATCGTAGTCATGCACATTATCATGGGTTAAGTAGGTGTTACTTTTTTTTATGTATAAAAGATTTTCAAGGATATACAGACATGGTAGTGTTAAGAGTTGATAACGTGCAAAGGCCCCCTACAATCATCCCGATATCTTATACCAGCCAACACCCTGACAGCTCTCCTCTGCAGAGCAAACAATCTATGAGCCCCCGATGAATGACCCCATGCTAGGATCGCATATGATATGTGTGTATGTACAAAGGCAAAATAGGCAGTACGCAGGATCTTCTGCGATACACTTCCCGAGAGGCCCCTAAGAGCATATATACCCTTGGATATCTTAGCACCAACTTTGGTTGTGTGGGGTCCCCATTGTAATTTTGTATCCAGGGTTACTCCGAGAAATTCCGCCTCAGTTATTCCCTCCCACTCGGTCAGTGGGCGCATTGCAAACAGCATCTGCTGGGTTTTACTTTCGTTTAAAAGCAGTCTGTTCGTGCAAAACCAGAGGTCCGCCCCCGCCTGTGCATCCTCAGACCCTGCAAGCGACTGTTCCAGGGTACTCTTAGATTGAGATATAGTTGTATCATCAGCAAAGAGAGTAAATTGGACCTTGCTGTTACTGGCAGGTAAATCATTTATATAAATTAGAAATATAATTGGTCCCAGTATTGAGCCTTGGGGCACACCTACATCAACTACTCCCTCCGCCGATGTAACATCCCCCAACTTTACCCTTTGACGCCTATTTCCTAAATAAGATTTTATTAAATCTACACTTCTCACGTCAAAATTGTAGGCATAGAGTTTTTGAAACAAAATGTTGTGGTCAACACAGTCGAAGGCCTTGCTCAAATCACAGAACAAGGCTGCGGTGTATTGTTTTTTGTCAAAAGCTTCCATTATTTGAGAGACAAGATCCAGAATACCCATAACAGTGCTTTTGCCCTTGCGAAAGCCAAATTGGTGCTTTGTAAACAGTTGGTTACTCTCAAAGTAACCAACCAGTCTCAGTGCCATACACTTTTCAAAAATTTTTGATAATATAGGCAGCAGTGATATTGGCCTATAATTTTCTGCTTGATTGGTATTACCCTTTTTGAAAATCGGTGTCACTAAGGCTATTTTTAAGACGTCGGGAAATATGCTTTCGTGAAGACAGATATTTATCAGTTTTGTAAGTGGTGTAATAATTATATTTTTTATGGATTTTATTAATTTAACATTTAAACCATATATATCTCTGCTGTTCTTATTTTTTAAGCTATTTATAATGTCTCTGACTTCATTAAAGGTTATTGGTCTAAAACAGAAAGCCTCAGAGTTTGCCAAGGGTGGCTTTATATAACTGGTAGGGTTCTTTTTTGTTTTGGGTATGGTTTTTATTATATTTTCTGCAACTGAGCAGAAGAATCTATTGAAGTCATCAGGGGACAAGCTGGTATCAGGTAGGCCTATTCTTCTTTTATTTTTGTTTATAATATTCCACATAGCTTTTGTGGGATTATTAGAATTTTTATGTGACTATCATTTGATTCAATTTTAGCTTTTTAATTTGCCTTTTATAATCGGCTCTGTAACGGTTATATTCCTGAGCGCTGACAACGTTATATTGATTTTTCAATTCCCGGAGAAAAGCTAGGTTATCTCGCATTATCTTAAGATTATTGTTGAACCAAGGCAGAATGGTTGGCTGATCTGAACGGAATCTGTAAGTTTTTTCAGGAAAAGATGAAGTATATGCATTTTCCAGAATTTCTATAAATTTATTAAACTTTTGGTTTGGATCAAGTACTTCATCAGAAATAAAATCCCATGTCTGTTCAGAAAGCAATTTATAAAAAGAATTTTGACCAAGTTGTGTTATGGGTCTAAATGTTTTACTATCTAAGAAGTTATGATATTCATAAAGCTTAAATCTGACCAGCTGTCCCCGATGATCCGATATACCCACATCAACAACACTATGCGTACATACCTCGATAAGATTGTTGGCAAAGATATTATCTAAACACGCTGGTCTTTTAAACTGTATCCCAAAGTTAAATAACTTTAAAATGTGTGGGTTTATCTAAAAATTATAAGAGGCATTTTTTGGAGAGCATTCAATTTTATACAAGAAAATAATTTGGTCTAGCCTTCTTGATAAACCGGAGTGGCGGCGCCAGCTTTTTTTAAGTTGGGCAATATCCGGCAGAAAAATGTAAATGGTGGGCAACAACTTGTACATGTGCATTATTAAAATTAAATAGGTATAGGGGATTTTATAATTATTTACAAATATTTTAGAAGCTTATTTTTAAGGTCCTATAAACTGAAAACAAAAACCCTCTTCAAGCTACATTCATCCTAAGTTGGGTTAACACTAAAATTCGGTTTAAGTGACAAACAACTATAGATCATTTATTTAGGAAGTCGGTGAATGGGATTACTTGAATATAAATTGAATAAATGCATGGTAAATGAGAATTGGATGGTTTTTTTACATTACTTTTTTGCGTTTCATTGCTTCTTGCTTAATTAACAGGTTGGGCCAGAGCAGTTCCAGATTAACCCTAAAAGCAAATTAAGCAATTGCTTAGGGCATCATATTCTAGAGCATGCCCACCCCTGGCGCCGCAACTGATAAACTGTTAAAGAGTTATAAAATTCTAAAATAAAAAAAAAACAAGCTTTCCCATTTTAATCATATGGGAAATTTAAATGTATTATGAGACCTCTTAACATTAATATTAAGGGCTGTGGCTTTCACAGGATCTGTTTTTATCATTACCCACAATATTTTTGATAAAATTGAGAAAATATTGTTAAATAAAAAAAAACAGTCGATTTTGTTTTATTCAGTCTATTGTTTAGGCTTTAAAGGTACTTACCCACTCATATTCTCAATAATTCCAATAATAGGTATGCCAGTCTTTTTGCAAAAAGTTATTTCTTTCCTAACATCTTCTATTGACATTTGTTGAGGTGTTGTAACTATAACAGCCCCATCACATTTCACTGTTTTTAAGTTTTCCATTACTGTTATGTGTTCATCAGAAGTACCTGGAGGTGTGTCTATAATCAAATAATCTAGATCTCCCCAGCAGACATCCGTGAGAAACTGCTTGACCATCGCAGTCTTTTTAGGGCCTCTCCACACAACTGCATTGTTTCTGTTGTTCAGGAGAAAACCTATTGACATCACTGCAAGATTTTGTTTTTCGTCTGTGTATACTGGTACCCATCTGTAAAAAAATGTGTTTAGTATAAAAACCTACACACAAATATTCATAATAAACATATTATGAGGTTTTAAGCACACAGATAAGTACTTAGGCTTCATAGATTGTCATAAGATAAAAAAAACTATACCCTCCATCAGCTTGATGTACATCGTTGCCTTCCAATTGCAATAAATAAGGTACACTTGGGCCACACAGATCCACATCGAGTAAACCAACCTAAAATGTGTTTATTACATTAAATGTAAGCGAAAATTTGGTATATTTTAAGTAGATGTACCTTGTATCCTTTTTCAACTAAAGTAAGTGCTAATTGTGTACTAACAGTCGATTTTCCCACTCCCCCTTACCAGATAATACTAAAATTATATGTTTTACACTTTCCAACATTTCTGCTTTTTCTTAAACTACGAAATATTAAAGTAAATAGAAAATTTCAAGTATTTTCGAGTAGTTAAAAGTTAGGTTATATTTCCTGTCGGAAAAATGGGAATTCTAAAGCCTGTTTTACATGGGCAGAGTTTTTCTCAATTTATTGTAAAAAGTTGCAGAATGAAAACTAAACTATGTGTGCTTTTTCTTATTAAAGTGATAACCTGTATAAATTAAGACACCCACCTAAAATTTGTGGCATTTAAACCGGACAAAAACATGTACTGTGGAACCGTCTTTAGTCTTAAAAATTCCCATCCTCCATAATTTACCTTTTATCACCATGGTAACCTAAGAAGCGGTAAAATACAAACATACTTATTATCATTTGGAGTTTTTTTTGCAATATGGTAAGTTTATTTTATTTAATTAACTACCTAATCATAACCAGAACAATGTTATGTGTGTCATATTTCGTAGATTTTAAGTAGAGCTAAACCCGCTCTATCAAGTGCAGAGGGAGCAAAAAATGTTCGGAAGCCCCAGACTGACAAGAATGTGTCCCAGTTTGAAGAGTTCTTGGTTAAGAGAGACTATACAGGCGCAATTACACTTTTAGAGGTAGAAATATTGTTAAAATTATACAATTTTTATTGACATTTTCTAAATTTTAGTTTAAAAAATATCCCGATCAGGACCATAATGCCAGTTTGTGGATGGCCTATTGTTATTTCCATAGAGGGGATTATAAAAACGCTTTACACATCTATGAAAGATTGTATAATATTAAAGCAGATATGAAGAATTTAGCTGTGAATATAGCTTGCTGTTATTTCTATTTGGGTAGGTAACATTAGATTTTTAAGACTTTAGTGGCACAATTCGTTCGCTGAATATGTTAAAAACTTCACACAGTGTTTCCATTATACTTTTACTCTATTAAAAAGTACCCTTTTTTGATTTTAAACAATTTATTTCTTAAATTATAGACAAGAGTCGCGGTATTTTATTTAGTTACTACTACTAACGCCATCTATTTTTTATTTTTATAGTACTGCAGAAAGCCAAAACAGAAAACTTTTTTAAACATGTCTGGGACAGTTCTAAACGTAAATGTCATAGGATTGTTCTTAATATTCGACACTAGGTGTCACTATAAGCATACTTTTGGGAATTATTTCATTTTTTTACGAAAACTTCTTTAATTTGAATTTACTTAAAGTAAAACAATCTTTTCTTAGGTATGTACGAAGAAGCACAAGAAATTCTTATCCAAGCACCATCAAGCGAGCTTAAAACCCGCTTGAGTTTCCACATATCTCATAAACTGAAAGATGAAGCTGCTCTTATGGAGTTTCACCAGCAACTTCAGGATATCTTGGAAGATCAATTAAGTTTGGCTGCCATTCACTATTTGAGGGCACATTATCAAGAAGCCATCGATATTTATAAGAGATTACTTTTGCAAAATCGGTAATAATGTAGCGGTAAACAGGGTGTCATCAGGATTGCGATAACAAGCTACCAAAAATATTTAAAAAATACGCAAAAAATTGCTTTGAATTCAGGGTGACCAAAATAAAGAAATTTGTGCAATAATGAGATTTTAAGTATGTATGCTTAGTTTGGTATTTTTACTAACTCATATTTTATAGATGCTTGTCAAATAAAAAAATTGAAATATAATACGCGATGTTTAAAAATTAACTCAGAATTTTTACTAACGTATTGAGTAAACTGACTCCGTTATTTTAAAATGTTACACCCTGTATATTATGCGGGTATTTTTTTGTCAATCTGTCAAAATAATTCTGAAACACCAGGTATACAGAATCATTAAAAAGTAAGGTAACAATCTCGAAAGTGGAAGCAACTCCAATTTTGACGAAATTTGGTATACGGTGGATTTTTAGGGCGCTGATTACGAATCTGAAAGAATTTTCGGTAATTTTCTAGAAACCTGCGGCAACTCCGATTTTAACGAAATTTGGTGTACGGGGGTTTTTGGGGCGCTGATCACGAATCTGAAGCGGAAACGTTTCGTTCTTGAGATATTCATCATCAGCCTTGAAATTTAAACTAATCCTATTTTTACAATATTCCCTCTTCTTTTTGCACACAATTCTTGATTTTAAGCTAAAGTGGCACACAATATTAGATTTTTACCGTTTAAAACCTCGTTTGTTTACGTATTTTACATTATTTTTGCATTAAACTGTATAGCTATACTTTGAATCATTTCGATCCCAGTGTGCCATGAAGCCATATGTGTATGTATGGTTGCCGCATTATTAAAGAAAAGCCACGCAATTTAACACAAAATAATGTAAAAACGTAGAAAAACAGGGTTTTAAAAGGTGAATATCAAATATTTTGTGACACTTTAGCTTTAAATCAAGAATTGTGTGCAAAAAGAAGGGGGAATATAGTGAAAATAAGCTTAGTTCAAATTTGAACTTTGATGATGAATATCTCGAGAACGAAACGTTTCCGCCAAAAAATCTTTCAGATTCGTGATCAGCGCCCCAAAACCCCGCATACCAAATTTCGTTAAAATCGGAGTTGCCGCAGGTTTCTAGAAAATTACCGAATTTTCTTTCCAGAAAAATTAGTTCCCGAGATATCCAACATCAAAGCTGAAAATGAAACTAACTTTAATTTTACTTTATTTTTCTTTTTTTTTTCACACAATTTCGACAATTCTCGATTTTTAGCTAAAGTGGCAGAGTGGCAAATAATATTTGATTTATACCTTTTAAAACCTCATTTTTCTACGTATTTTACACTTATTTTTGCATTAAATTGCATAGCTTCACTTTTAATCACTTAGAATTGCAGCAGGCTATGGTGGAACAGTGTATATAAATGGTTGCAGCGTTCTTAAAGGGAACCTGCGCAATTTATTTGATAAAAAGTGTAAAATACATTAGAAAGAATGTTTTACTAGGTGAAAAGCAAATATTGTGGGCCACTTTACCTTTAAATCGAGACTGTGTGCAAAAAGAAGGAGGAATATAGTGAAAATATGATAAGGTTGATTTTCAACTTTGAAGATGAATATCTCTGGAACGAAACGTTTCAGAAAAAAAATTCTTATCAGATTTGAAAACAATAATAATATTATTAAACTTTATTCTAATTTTTTTAAGGGAAAATATTGCTCTCAATGTTTATGTGGCACTTTGCTACTATAAATTGGACTATTACGACGTTTCTCAGGAAGTTTTGGGACTGTATCTGAACAGATATTCTGATTCAGTTATAGCTACAAATTTAAAGGTGATTTTTCCTCTATATTTAAATTAATTTAATTAAAACTTTTCTTTTCCTCCAATGTATGGATGGTGGAGGGGAGGATAACCATCTGAATGTTTTAAAAAGTGTCCCTTGAAAGGAGCAACTTAAGGTGGCGCCACAGTAGCCAGAGGAGATTTTTTAACCAATGAGCATGAATTATGAGAGTGAGATACAAAATAAAAAGGACAAATAGATACTAAATAAAAAATAATAGTTTAAAAAAACTAAAAAACCTGCTTTTATATGCAACCGAACTAAAATTAGAAAATAATTTTTCATTACAAAGAGTTGTCACTTCAGAGTAAAAAGCGTGGGGTGCATTTTACTATTTTTTCATAACTTTTCCCTCATAGATATTTGCAAATAGAATAATTATAACATTTAATATATTAAGCACCCCACGCTTTTATTCTGAAGTGACAAATTCTTTGTAATGAAAAATTATTTTCTAATTTTTAGTTCGGTTGCATATAAAAGCGTATTTTTTGGTTTTTAAACTATTATTTATTTTTCATTTTTAAGTTCGATATATCAATTATTTTTTAAAAAATAAATGCTCCAGTTTATTCACTAAAAAATTCCTTCGCCATTTTGTCAAGAGACACAGAGGATCTGTAAAGGAATTTATTTATCCTGGCGGTCCTAATCAGGATAACGGGATACTGTTTTTAAATTATTGCATTGTCATCGGTCCTTGATACGTGTGCAAAGTTTTAAAGAAATTGAATCGCTGGAAGTTGGTAAAAATTAGGCTCAAAAATTCCGTTACATAGATAGATAGATAGTTACAACCCAAGCTAATAAAAGCGTGTTAAAAAAGGAAAGAAATACCAAAATCCCTCCACTGGCTACTGTGGCGCCATCCCAACTTGCTCCATTCCGATGGCCACTTTTTCAACTTGTCTGCCATAAAGGATGGTTATCCTCCTCTCCACTATCCATACTCCAATGCAACTCCTTTTTTAGGGCTTGCAATACATTTAGATTATATAACGGAACAGCTGCAGAAAATGAATTAAGGACCATTGTAGACCAAACGGCCAATGTTGGGTTTGGATATGACTTAGTAAAGCATAATTTGGTCGTGTTTAGGGATGGCGAGGATGCAATGCAGGTAAAAACTGTAAATAAATTAGTACCAGGATGCTTTTGGCTTGCAGACTTAGGACTGGGTCAAAATATGTTTTCTTGAGATTAATCGGCTATTTTTCTATTTAAGGTATTTCCTTCCTTAGTGGACGTAGTTCCCGAAGTAAGACTTAACTTAGTTATTCATTTCTTACGAAACGACGATATCAAAGAGGCATATGAACTGTTAAAAGACGTTCAACCCGCTGTTCCTCAAGAGTACATTCTTAAGGGGTGGTAAATGCAGCACTGGGACAAGAGATAAATTCTGTAAGAACGTCATTGGTGACTTGCATGGACTTTTCTTTTTAAATACAAAAATTGCATTTTTATTTTTAGACAGAACACGTGAAAACAGCCGAGGAATGTTTCCACCTTGTTGGAAGTTCCACTAGCGAATGTGACACCATCCATGGCAGGCAGTGCATGGCGGCATCGTTCTTTTGGCTGGTCAATTTGAGGAGGTTTTGGTTTATTTGACTAGTATCAAAAGCTACCTCCATTCAGGTAGTTATACAGGGTGCTTCAAAAACGTGGGACAACACTTTATGTGTGATGTCTTTGCTCTAATGTGTAGAATAATATTATAAAGGGTGTTTCAGAATAAGATGCATTTTATGAGTAAATAAATACACTTTATGCATATGTTGCATACTATACAGGGTGGCCCACCATATTCGACACGGTCTTTAGCTGGATAACCATGGGGTTTTTAAAAAAGTAAATACTGAAACATATACAGGTCGGATAAGGCCACAGTATAAAATTATTTTACTCTATACAGGATGTCTCAAAAAGTGTGACGTATCAAAGTTATATTTTTTAAATGGAACACCCTATATTTTATGACGGTTTTAGATTCTACTTTAAAAATAAGTCAAGTTTGTTTATAGTACTAAGTGTCTAATTTTATTCGTTTTTGTGATATTTAATTTTTTTGAAAATGCAGAAGTTAAATTAAATTGAGTTTACTTTAACACTTTTAACATTTTAAACTTTAAAATGTGTAACAAGATTAGAAAAAGTTTGCCATATCATACGTAGGTCAAATCAAGATCAAATATTGTACAGGGTGATCAAAAATAATTCCAATTTTTCAGAAAATCAAATAGCCATATCTCTCTTATTTTAAATGGAACAACCTGTTTTTTTTTACGTCACATGATGACAAATAAAATACTCTTTCAAAGGGTGTATAGGTTGCCAAACAAATTTTTAGTCCAAATGTTTATTTAAATTAAAGTTGGCTGTGATATACCAGCCATTAATATTTTTCTTAAGAAAATAACAACGACCATTTAGTGATTACTAATGTTTTAGTCAGTTTAAAAGAAATTTCAATGATTTTAAATAAAAGCCCTTCTTTTACTACAACAAGATGATATAATACTGGTAAGATGTGAAAAAGTGGTTTACTTTAGTCTAGAGTTAATCCTGAAAAATATTCCAGGAGAAACCATCTGATAACCTTAATAGTTGCTTTAAAAAATTTGACACAGTGATTATGAATAATGGAAGAAACGAGTTATAGGTCACAATGTCGTCATAACTGACCAGAGACGTTATTAGGATTGTTTAAAAACACAAGTTTTATCATTACCACATTCAGCTGAAATAAGTGTTATTGGAAGTAGCATTATAAGCAACTAATTTTTTTCTGTGAATTTTTAAAAATAGTGGCAGATAATACAAAATCTTTTAATTTTGTGCTTTTTTTCAACAAATTTACATTTTGCAATAACGGCTTAGTAAATAGGCATAGCTATATCACAGCCTACTTACATTTAAATAGACATTTGGAATAAAAATATGTTAAAACAGAATTTACTTAAAAAGTATAAAAGATAGGTATAGGCAACCTATACACCATTTGAAAGAGCATTTGGTTTGTCATCATGTGGTGTAAAAAATACAGGGTGTTCCATTTAAAATAAGAGAGATATTGCAATTTGACTTTCTAAAAAATTGAAATTATTTTTTGATCACCCTATATAATCTATGATCTCGATATGACCTACGTATGATAAGGCAGACTTTTCCTAATCTTGTAACAAATTTTAAAGTTTAAGGAGTTTATATTGTTAAAATAAAATTAATTTAATTGCACCCCTGCATTTTGAAAAAAATCAAATATAAGAAAAACGAATAAAATTAGACGCTTGGTACTATTAACAAACTTAAATTATTTTTTTATGCAGAATCTAAAATCGTCATAAAATATAGAGTGTTCCATTTAAAAAATATAACTCTGATACGTCACACTTTTTTGAGACATCCTGTATAGAGTAAAATAATTTTATACTGTGGCTTTATCCGACCTATATATGTTTCAGTATTTACTTTTTTAAAAACCCCATGGTTATCCAGCTACAGACCGTGTCGAATATGGTGGGCCACCCTGTATGTATTAAATGGGTGTTTCAGAATAACATGCATTTAATGAGTAAAAATACACTTTATGCATATGTTGCATACTATATTTTTCTACGACAGTATAATTTTTTTAACAGTCGTGGAAAAAAATTTGCAACCCTCAGACAAAAGTTTTTTTTTTCTAGATGATACATTTAACTTTAATTTTGCACAAGCAAAGACTGCTTGCCATCAATTTAAGGAAGCTGAAGAAAGTTTTCTGCTAATTCAAGATCCTAAAATTAAAAGTGACTACGTTTACATTTCGAATTTATCGAGATGTTATGTCATGAA
Source organism: Listronotus bonariensis (assembly GCA_014170235.1). Lineage (NCBI taxonomy): Eukaryota > Metazoa > Arthropoda > Insecta > Coleoptera > Curculionidae > Listronotus > Listronotus bonariensis. Next base: position 130,961 of record JACEGR010000252.1, read on the forward strand.
TAAAAACCCTCAAGAAGCATGGGAACTTTATTTACGGTAAGCAATAGTTATTTACATTACAAGATGCGAAAGTTTACTTTTGAACTTGAAAGGCCTTTCGCATGGTGTAATGTATTATATATTTTCTGCTACTGTTCTATGTATCGCATAATTTAATAATCATTAACATCATGCTTTAATAGAAATATCAGAGATTTTGAAATTTTACCTGTTAAAAATTAATCCATAGCAACACATTTACTGTTGACATTGTCTGTCATCAGCACTTGTCTGTTGTACATTGTATTGAATTATTGCAACGATCTATTTTATTTTGATTATTGTTAATTTAGTATAAATCCATTCCCATTTTAAAATGTTAAATGAATATGAAAATGGCATCCAAAAGGCAGCTGATCTTGCGTGTGCCTCACTTCTGCCAGACAAATCTAAAGAGAGGCACCATCAAACATATAAATCGTTTTCTGAATGGCTTGCTACAAAAAATGTGGGGCGGATTGACGAGAATGTGATGTTGGCGTATTTTCAAGAAAAATCCGAGTCTTTATCACCACCAACCCTCTGGTCTGTATATTCCATGCTCAAGTTAACAATTTCCGTAAACAAAAATCAAGATATTTCGGAGTTCAAGAAACTAGTTGCTTTTATTAAAAAGGAAAAACGATGGTTATGAGGCAAAAAAGTCAATTTTTTAAAAAAGAAGAAATCATAAAGTTTTTACTTAACGCGCCTGATCAAAGTTACTTAGCAATGAAAGTAATAGCCATTATGGGAGTGGCTGAGGCATGCCGGACAGACGAAATATACAGAATGAAGCTAAGTGATGTAGAAATAAGAAATGACGTGGCTATAGTAAAAATAGTGGAGTCTAAAAATAAAGTTAAAAGAAACTTTGTAGTAACCAACGATGAAGGCTCAGTTCCTTATGTCAGATTTCTACAGGAATATATTAAGCTGAGACCAAGGAATGCTCTAGATGAGCGCTTATTGTATCGTTATGAAAGAGGTAAATGTGTTAATCAAGTAATTGGAAAGCACACTATTTCAAATGTACCTAAAGAAATTGCGAAGTTTTTGAAGCTTGAAAACATCAGTAGATACACTGGCCATTCTTTTAGAAGAACGTCAACTACGTTCCTTGCCAATGCTTCGGATGTCGATATTTTGGACTTAAAAAGGCATGGAGGTTGGAAGTCTTCTTCTGTTGCGGAGGGATATATAGTAATAAGGTGGAAATTTCAAAGAAGATTTTACACGAAATTCCTACCAATATTTCCTCTAATGAAGTAACAGTGAAAAATTTGAATATTAACGTAAAGGTAATAACGATACCCCAACAACCAATTTAAAAACTGTTAATTCAAGTATTATTCCTCCAATTTCTTTTTTTTAAATATTTTGTCATAAATTAGTTACTTTTTGTAAATAAATTCTAATATTTCCCACAAGCCTATTTTCTTTTTTTTACTCTTACTTTTTTGTCCAGGCGCTGAAAATATTACTTTCGTAGCTAACAACGCTTAGCAACCAGGTAACACGAAGGTTCTCTTTCGTTATCATTCGCGTTGCTAGGACCACAAAGTTTTCTTACTTATACAGTAGTAGAAAAATATTTTACCATGGGATCTTTAATTATTATCGAAAACATGTACTAAAATTTCTGAACTAAATATTTTATATTTTTAGGAAGCATTTTTTTATTATTATTTTTTTAGGATGGACAATTCTCCTGATAGTTTTAACTTACTGTTGCAAATAGCCAACGATTGTTATCGAATGGGCGAATTTTGGTATGCTGCGAAAGCTTTCGATATGCTAGATCGATTGGACCCAAATCCGGAGTTCTGGGAGGGCAAACGTGGGGCAATAGTAGGAGTATTTCAGGTAAAAACTAGTGTTATTTTATAATAAATAAAAAAATGAAATAAAAGGATGTTTGTAGATGGTATTTTGCTAAAGAAATGTGATCGTATTATATTGTTTTTTAGGGTGTAGTGGCAAAGAAATTGTCAGCAGATATGCTAAGTGATATCTTGCAACTGTTGAGAAGTAGCAATTCTAGTCAAGCCGAACAAATTGCAAAAGTTATAAGAAAATGGGCGAAAGAGCAGAGAGTGAATATTTCATAGGCCAGCAATCCTCAAAAATACTTTTATGTATTTTAAGCATTAAAATAAACATGTATGGGGTGTCAAGTTAATGAATTTAAACCCCCTTTGCTATTTTTCGTATGCAGTATGCTGAATTGAAATAAAAAAATACACGTACAAGTTATACAATATATAGAAGAATTTAATGTTTTATTAGTTAAATAAAAAGTTACACAACAACTCATGTTTTTTCTATTTAAAACTGATTTAAGGTCTAAGCAACCTAACATACATTAAAAAATGATCTATTGAATACAGGATTCCATGTTCATGCAATCGTTCCAGATAAAATAAAGTTGTTGGTTTCTCACAGACGAAACATTATCAGTAGTCATCTTGTAGACATTGCTACAAGAAAGTTCTTTTAGTTTTTAAATAGCGTTTTAAAAATATTGCAAAAAAAACAAATTAATTTTTTTTTCAGGTATCACCTAAAGTTTTCGGAATTTCCTATATAGGGTGATTCAAAAATCGATCACGGAACTTAAGGGCGTGATTCTACTTGACAAAATAAGGGTAGAGCATCATATACATTTTTTAACACGCTTTTATTAACTTGGGTTGTATGTATCTATCAATCTGGCTATGTAACGGAATCTTTGAGCCTAATTTTAACCAACTTCCAGCTATTCGATTTCTTTGAAACTTTGCACACGTATTAAGGAAACATGACAATGCAATAATCTGCAAACAGTATCCCGTTATCTTTTTTGGATCGCCAGGAAAAAAACTTCCATTATATTATAAAAACAACACCTAGGTTGCCATCTGTTGGCAACATTTCAAACTGTTGGAAAAATTTTAAAATTTGCCACTCTTGTTCATTAAAAAAATTTTTCGCCATTTTGTCAAGAGTAGCAGAAATTAAAAAATGAAAAATAATTAATAGTTTAAAAAACTAAAAACACGCTTTTATATGCAACCGAACTAAAAATTAGAAAATAATTTTTCATTAAAAAAAATATTGTCATTTCATAGTAAAAAGCGTGGGGTGATAAATATATTAAATGTTATAATTATTATATTTGCAAATATCTATGATGGAAAAGTTATGAAAAATAGTAAAATGCACCCCACGCTTTTTACTATGAAATGACAATATTTTTTTTAATGAAAAGTTATTTTCTAATTTTTAGTTCGGTTGCATATAAAAGCGTGTTTTTTAGTTTTTTAAACTATTAATTATTTTCAAAATGTCATTCGTTTTCGAGTTACAAGCCTTCAAAGTTCAATTTTTATTTTGGTTTTTCGCCATATTGCATTTAGTTTTTAACCAATCCTGTTGATATTTGACATATAGTCGAAGCTCCACCATAATTAAGACCCAACCAAAGGTAAGAGGGGGGAAGGAATTATTTTACAAATAAAATAAACCCGAATCTAAATATACCTGAGAGAATTGGGAAGAATCAATATTTTTTCGTACATGACGAACATGTTGGGTATTGTCATAGACGTCCTCGCCAATCTTACGTTTCAATTTTGTAAAAACGCCTAAGAACATGAAAATATGTGGGTAAATCTAAAAATGCCCCGAACGCCTATGTTCATGTTTAGTCACAAAATTATTTTGTAATTCCCTTATTTCAACATAGAACATAATGACTCTAATTCCAGAAAAGTCCAAGTGCATAAAATGCTTATCTATAACGTACTGTTACGGTTATATCTTAATTCTTTATCCAAAATTAATACTTTTATACATATTTGTCATTTTTCAAGGAAATCCAATCAACTGTCGATAAGCTAGTTCCCAAAATTTGTTATCTAGGAATAACGTAATCATTTTTGTAGAATTATACCGTACGCAGAATAGGAATTAAGAATTTAATTAGGTACCTAGGTACGTACATTGTGGTACATCGGGTAATTAAGGTAATTTTGTTTTTTTCTTTGATGTTATTAAAAAAGGATTCAAAATCTTTTTTTTCCAAAACGTATCAAAAAATAAGAGGCATTTAAAAACGAACCAATAACTAAGGTCTTCCATTAATAAAATGTTAATGTCAGTGGTGTGGTAAGCTAGGCTTGGGCAAAGTGGGTCCTCGCCCACGGCCTTGCACTTTCCGTGCCTCGCGGAAACTCTCTCAATATGATTCCACCATACTTCCTTTCTTTTAAAATGAAAAAAAAAACTATGGTGACCTAGAAGAAGGTGTTTAAACGAATTCGGTATTATTTGAGAAAAACGGGCTCACTTTTGAACGTTTCTATTAGAGAACAATAGAGGCGCTCGTGATGATTATAAGATTTTGAAACAGTGTTGCCAGGCATAACATTATGTGGTAGAATTTATCTCATTGTTTCATAGAAAATATGAAGATTTTTTAATTAAACAGGTTTTTAATGTCACTAAAACTATTTTGTTTGCAATTTAAATAAGTAATATTTGCTTTTAATATTCTCCCACCGCGCATTTGTACTTTTTACTATCATTAGTAGGTATGTCATATCGATGCATGTTTTGTAAGAATAAAGTAACCACATTTTCAATCATAGAAAGCGGGACAAATGGGAAAAAATGAAATAAGATGGAAATTTCGTTTCCACTAAATTTTCTTGTGTGTTAAATATTTAAAAAAATTAACTTTTTTTCTTTAATTTTTAACACCCCGTAGTTCAAAAACTAAGACGTTTAGGACATATGTTTATATTTCTTATTTTTTGTTGTAGAATCGTTTGGTTAAGTTTGTAATAAAGATTGCCTTATTATTTAAGTTTTTGTTTGTCTATAAAATGGGTGTGTGGGTAATATTGCACGATTATTTCATTTTCGAGTACGAAAGAGTATTTGTTTTACAAAAGCAATTACACAAATATGGGTTCAAAAACAATGGAGAAAGAATTTTTTCTTATTTTCAAACATGTTTTAAACAGCTACTTTATTCTTATCCATGATTTAACCAGAAATTACAAAACAAAAATCAGTTATTGTGCAATATATTAAATATAGTCTTTGCATAAATATATTGCACTGTTCGGGGACGACTAGCAATATTACTGTACAATATTTTGCCCAATAATATTGATCGTCTGTGGGCCCCTTAAGGGTTCAATTATTTACGATTGAATTAAAAATAAGGACATAAATAAAGGATCATGGCTCTCTCGATGCATTATTTACAAATGGCTCTCAAAAACTCAAGTAGGCGTAAAAACTTGTAAAAATGTTAAATTCCTATAATTGTTTTAGAGGTAAAACAGCGTGTTCCAATTAAAAATTCAAAATTGGAGCTATTTCCGGTTTAACCGAAAGTAACCAAAAGGTGAAAAATACTTGAAAACTCCTCTTCTCATACCTTTTTTCTAAACTAAGTTTTATTTTAATATGTCTAATACTTTAAAAGCAGGGGCGGCCATGCGGGGGCCATGGCCCCCTCCTTTCATGGCACATCCTTTGTAACCAAATAATTTATACATACCTAATGGCAAATATGATATGTGCCCTCCCCCAGGCCCAGCGCCCCTGTCTAAAAGTTGTCAAATAGATTCGTTGACGCCTGTTATGTACGTAGTCAACGGAAGTGGGGGATAAAAATAGGTTTAACTTTAGATGTTTTGCCAGGGGCGGTCATAAGGAAGGGGCCATAGGGATCATGCCCCCTTCTTTTCTGCAACATCCTTTATAACCGATTTTTTTCTACCTAAACACACCTATTTGCAAATATGGACTATGTACATTTAATGATGATATGGCCTCCCCTAGGAAAGTTGTCATGACCGCCCCTGCTAAAAGCCAGGCACCCACAGTACCCAGGTTCCATATAAACCTTTATGGGCTATGATACAGTTAAAAAAAATATTTTCTTAAGATGCAATTACAATTATCTAATTTTAGTTTTCTCATTAACTATAAAAACATTAAAACCGACCTTGCAAAGTAAATATTCTAATAAATATTTTAATTCTCTGTTTATTGTAGAAATAAACGACTTTTACTATTATTTAACGGTTACCACGAATGCTTAAATCCTTATTTTATTTAAATTAACTTAACTTTAAATATATACCTCAATACCTGGTAATAAAATGTAAAGTTAATTATTATTTGGATAATATTTTAATGGCTTGTATAAAATTGTATGGTAAGTGCCAAATCAAAGGGGGTTAAATCTGGTAAAATGGAGAGATGTTGCAAAAACTCATACTTATCAATGGTTTTGGATTTCTGTAAGAGGGTGTGTTTTCCCAAAAGAAAATTTTGTAATTCTGATCACTTGTTACAAAATTATACATAAAATAAGTGCATTACAAAATAGTTATCTGAGTTCTTTTCTCTCTTTTTCTTTTAATCTTTTCTTAAATGCTTTAAATGTTGCCGGGAATGTCGTATTCCTTTGTGAAACCAAAAGTTTAGTCAAAATATAACTCATATTACCTAATAAAATCTCAGGGTTTTTACTAAGTCTCTCTATAGGATACTTTTGCTAATTTTCAATTAAAAAAACTGAAACAGGTTGTCAATATACTGGTTAAGCAGGTAGGTATTGGGATATCGTCGAATAAAGCAACAAAAAAGGATGTATGTGACTAATCCAATCAGATGTGTTTACATGCAGGTATTCACGTTAGATTGTCTCTTTTCTTTACATTGCGTATGTGTTATGTTATTTAGCTGGACTCTTTGTTTGACCTCCGGACAGTGCGGAGGTGCGTAGAGGACTACAAAGTTCTTCCCAGCGTGGCGGCTAGAGGTGTCGTACGAACGTTTTTTACCTTCGGGGATCAAGGAAAGATTCACGCCATATTGACGGCATCTTTCTTCTGGATCTAAGCGCTGTGAGCGAAGATTCCTATAAGCTGATAGTATCCTGTTTGGTGGTGAACACGAGGTATTTCTCAAATGGCGGGAAATAGATGGGCGTGCCATGGGAACTGTCAGTAGTGAAAGTGAAGGTTATACGTAACACCAGTAGCAGATCTTGGTTTGACAGCCAACAATTTATGCATTGCATCGATTGTTGAATTGTTTGTGTTCTTTTGGAATTTCTGGGAGCTACGAGCTCGATTATCCAGATTTTCTGTCGACGAAGTCCTGGAAAGCATAGTCCGGAAGGGGGAGAGTGGTGGATTGGACCTGAAGGGACCAAAACCAAGAAAAAAAAAATAGAGAGAGAGATGTTATTTAGCTGATTCTGTATGACAGATCATCCATAAGGTCGTTTTAGTCCCTGGGCCAGAAACCAAATTAACTTCATGATAATAACACTTTTAAAAACTTTTACGGGGGTTCCTTTTGACGAGACTACCACGAATATTTATGCCGCCATATATAGAAGCGGTGCTTTAACAAGTGGCATAGCGTGCTTTGGCGGAGCCCCGTATCACAATGAGTAAGGAGGCCCCAAAGATCAAAAAAGCCCCACTTTAAAAAAATCGTTGTTTATTTTTGGCGCTGCTTTTTTCGTTTCTATAAAAGAAGGCCCAAGGCTAATTTTTGCTTTCGGAGGAGCCGTATCATTGATATGACTGATATGGCAATAGCAACGTCCTTGGCTTTTACCCAGCCTGTCAATGTCAAATGTATCTAGTGTCGGACTGGGCAAACGCGTCACTTGTTTTTGTCGGACAAGTTTACCACAACTACAAACAAACCATTATTGAAGACGTTGTCAACAACATGTATCTTTCTCATTTGGTTAGTAAAGTAATGAAAAAATTCATTAATTCACAAATTCTTCAGTATTTAGAAAAACACAAAATTTTGCACGACAGGCAGTATGGATTTCGCCACAAAAGATCTACAGCAGATCTTCTTTCCTTCGTATCACACTGCTGGAATAAGTCTCTTGAGTTTCTAGGTGAGTCCCAGATCGTTGCTCTTGATATATCCAAAGCTTTTAACCAGGTCTGGCATGCCGCACTTCTTAATAAACTTCCCTCCTATGGTCTTGCAACTAAACTTTGTACTTGGCTCTCTAGTTATCTATCTGATAGACGTGTATCAGTTATTGTGGACGGCCATTCTTCAAGCTTTCACCAAGTTAATGCTAGAGTGCCTCAGGGCTCAGTTCTGGCACCAACTTTGTTTCTTCTTCACATCAATGACCTTCTCTCGTCCACAACTAATTCCATTCATAGTTTCGCCGACGATAGTACCCTTCACTCCAGTTTTCAGGTTCCTTAACCCATCACTAAACCTGACTTGAAAAACAAACGCAGAGCGATGCAGATATCTCTTTCGCAGGATCCTAATTTAATATTGGATTGGGACGCCAAAAATCTCGTCCACTTTAATGCATCCAAAACACAATCATGTTCCTTATCGAGAAAAGAGTCACCAAATACTCATCCTCTACTTATGAGCGGCCAAGTTTTACAGAGCAAAGACACCTTCAATCTTGTGGGCGTCACATTTCAAAGTAACCTTAACTGGCATAAACACATTGTACCTATAGCCACGGCAGCTTCAAAAAGCTTGGATTTCTCTTTCGAGCCAAAAAGTATTTTTCCCCTTCTAATTTATACACTTTATATGTGTCCCAAATCCGACCTCCCTTCAATCTTCAAGTATTTTAAATCCCGTGTTAACAAACTCCCTCTTATCTCGCTTAAGACACCCACGGTACGTTAGTATTTAGGTTTTTAGTCTTTGTGGTTTGTCCAAAGATAAAAAAAAATTGGTCTTATATTGTTAAAGGTGCATTCTGGTTAAGATGGTTGCAACTCTTCATATAATGTTTAAAACATCTCTGATGTTACAAATATTCAACCTAGATTTTTTGTAATGATGAATACCTTTTACATTGCCAAAGTGAAATATTTAATTCAAAACACACTTTGAACAATTGTTATTTAAATATTTTAACTTCATCCTTTTCAAGAATTTTTTAATGTAATATCTTAAGTTATAACGAGTTTTAGAACAAAGGAAATTCTAGGTATTTAAACAATAAAACTCCAAAAATAAAATAATAAATAATTTAATTATCTAGACAAATAAATACTTTATACTAAAAACACACAAAATTACTGCTCATTCACGCCAGATACACTTGAATATAAATTACAGTCACCCTTCAAAACGATTACAATCTTTTTAAAATACCTAAACTCGTTAAGATTTTCTAAAAACCTCTCAATTTTTTAAATAAATACATTTAAATACAAGTGAGTAAAAGGAAAGGAATTCAAAACCATATCTTCTTTTTCATTTTATTTTTTTGGATACCACAGTTTACAAGATTAAAAACAGTAGATTTACTAGGTGCAAATACTGTTTAAAATATTGAAATAAAAGTACTGTGATTAAAGTAATATGGTGATTAGAAGGCGTTTTTCGGATCTAAATGGGAATTTTTGCTAGAATTGGATTTAAAAAACAAATATTAGCATAAAATATGATAGTTTATGCGGAAAAGAACGCCAGTGTTGCCAACAAAGCAGTCATTTTACATAAAGACCCTAGCTGCCTTTCTTGCTATACAAAAATGTCTATATTTTAAAGCCGGGACACCCTGTATGTTTAGAAGAACTGTTCTGTTGACACCACTGTCATGGCATCTCAGTTGGCATTCTAATATGGAGGAATTAATTAAATAAATAAGGTAAACAAGTATGATATGTTGAAAAATCGGGTGAATACTCTTTTAAAGAGAAAAAATATATAAAAAGATATTCATGCTATTTTTAGAAAATATGAATGCGTCATTTGATTACGAAAACGCTTATAAAAGACCAAATTAATTTAAAAATCGGACCAGTTCTTGAAAAATAGATAAAATACCATTACGACATTTATATTTTTAAGTAGGTACAAATAAAAATATTAATCTTCAAATTATTATAGCCTTCAGTATCTGAAACAAACAATGAATAGCATAAAGTAAGTTTAATTGACATACTCCGATATACAGGGTGTTCAAAGTATTGTAAATAAGAATTTTAACGTAAAAAATAACCATTAAAAAGTCAAATCAAATCCAAAAATTATATTTGCCTATGAGACTATTTCACCAAAGTTACACTGGCAAATAGCAACCTCTTATTTTCTACTGACAAAAATCAACATAATGGTATTTCAGCGAAAAAATTAGTTAGATTAAAGCAAAAAGGTAAAAAACTATTGTTGATTTATATGCAAACTAAAGGTTGAAGATTTGCTTGTAATTCTCGTGAAATGGTCTTGTCGAATATTACAAAAACATTTCTCCATATTAAAGTTTGTTGCTTTTTGATAATTTCGTTTTTACGACATTTTTTCAAAATCACTCGCCTGAGAGCTCGTGGTTTTGTTGTAAATGTCGTTCACGCAGCTGCCAAGCAAAAACCTTTCCTACAATCAAAATATTTTGCCAGCAAAATTTTCTCTCTTATGATATTATATACGATTTTTTTTGTAAAAATGAAAGGTTTGACATATTCACGACATCACATGACTGATGTCGTTGGAGTTATTTGAAATCATTTTTAGAGCCCGACCTACTGACAAAATAAAATGTAAAAACGACCAAGATATTATTAAAACAAAGATACTTTTGTATCGAAAGGAGATACAATATTTTGAACAAACCCTGTATATACACCGATTTGAGGTCAAAGAGAAAATAAAAGTGTTATCGTCAATGGCTTATCATTAATGGTATAGTATTGTTTATCGGCATATTTTTAAATAAAACTTAATTGCTAGCGCTCTTCCTCGAAATAAATAAAATGAAATAAATAGAATGTACATGTAGATAGATCTATTAAATTAAAACTAAATTTGGTGTATTTTCGTTCTTTAACTTATCGCTCGTTCATACGTTTTTATTTTTCTAAACCACTAGCGATAAAGTGTTCAAAAATTGAAGTGTTTCTACAATTTTCGAGTACTTTATTTAAAAGAGTACATCGACTTATAGTTTAGAGCCAATATGGCTTACCAGATTTTTATTTTTAAGAAGAGTTAGAGGTTTTAAAGAAGTCCTTGGTTAACCCAAATTGGCAGTACAAATACTTGAAAATGGTGGTGTTACGAAACTCCTCTCACAACAAATTGCTAACTTTACTATTCTTTATGGAGATTCTAGAATTTAATAACTTAAAATAACTTATTTTGGGATCAAGCAATTGGGCCTTGTTTTAAAACCTTAATGCTACTTTTAGATAGTTTTTAAAACTACACACATATTAACAGACATAAATTACAGCAAAATTTGTTATTCTAATCAAAATTATGGTTTCATAGCCCTTCTTAATAGAATATAAGTCCAAGGCGAATTCCAGGAGTACCAAAAGACAGAAAGAATTATAAAATACAAAACGTAACGACTCTAGGTCCTAAAAATTGGTAAAAAATCGACTTTTAATAAATTAAGATGAAATTTAGAATCTACGACTTGTGGCAGCTGAAATAGAGTTGCAACTCAAGGTATCAATACCTTAAAATGAAAAATCTTGTAAAGTAAATGGCAAAACTCAGCATTTGTAACCTCGAATACATAACTTATGCTAAAAGTAACCATATTTAATTTAAAACTATAAAATCTCAGCTTTATATTAAAAGTTTTTTTTTGTCTTTTGGTACCAAATATACATATTATTATTATAATATATTTTCTGGTTCATTTTAACAATACTTTAACGGTTTAACAGTTACCCCTCGGTATGTAAAGGTACCGAACACAGTCTTTGGTGCTTATTACCTAATTTAATAATCCATTCTCCTTAGGAAACTGAATTTAAAAAACCCTTTTTAAACATACCAAACACTTTAAAAACGGTTTCAAAATGACCCCAAGAAAATACAATAATCTCCTTGTATAGAATGTAGATAATACCAGATATGAAATCAGGGAATTAGTAATACTAACTGCTTAAACTAAAGTGGTAGTAAGGTATCCCGGCTTTACCAAGAGGTTTGTATAGCTTCAGTACTAACTCGGGACAGATGTTTTTAAACCGTAGCTCATCTCTTTTCATTAGGGCGTTTCTATTCTGTATTATGTGAATACCATTTGCCTCGACTGGGTCTCACCCAAACCACAGCATCTGTAAAAAAAATAAAAATTATAAACTCTGTTGCTTGTAACTCAAAAAATTACTCATAAAATTAAAATTTACAGCATAAAAGCATGCCATTTAACGCCTTCAAAACAAAGGACGAAAAATTCTGAAATTACTAAATCGACGTGAAAGTATCAATTTCCACCTAAGCCTAGATGATCATAGGCGTAAATGCCAAAATCAACTTTATGTCATGGCAAAGTAGAAACTTAAAACCCACAGGTCCTGTTGAACATATTCCCGAGCCGACGGCTGATGCCATCATCCAGCTCGAAGGGACCAAGTTTTGAAATGCTACTTAAAATAATTGCTTTGTAGTCCCCTGGTTTACTTTGATTATATTTTAAACCTCAGGGCCTGGCTGCTGTATAAGATCTACCATTGGGAAAGTGGCTGGTATAATGCCCTGTAGGTGCTTGCAGGCATCTTAACTGAAGTATCCGTTCGTGTAGTAGCCCCTTACCGGATGTGGGCCCTTCCGTCTGAACACTTAAGGAGAAAAGTGCGAACCCAGGGTTGCTTGAATTGCGAACTGTAGTGCACTGACCTGAATTTAAAAAAAGAAATATTAGCTTGATTAAAGTTAGGAATAGATCATCCGTATAAACGTAATGTGCCTTCTCGCTACGGTAGCTGAAAATGAGTACCTAATTGATGGGTCAACTGTCTTCAAAATAAAAAGTTTAATGTAGAATAAAGTTGAACAAAATTTAATCAAACACCTGTATCGTACTATTTACGGCAGCTAAAAATGAGTACCCAATTTGAAGGGGTCCACACTTTTTAATGGTGGATGTGTCAAACGATTGAATGGCTTTTGTATGCTCTTTAGCAGTTCAAAAGGATTCCCGGAAGCTGATACCTCATAATAATTTTCGTACCTGATTTCCATGAAGAGCCCTGAACGGTACCCGCCAATCATGCAACCCGCCTCTGGTTTGGCTTCCCGTGGTAGAAAGCGCTGAGACTGCAGACAGGTGGTAAAAATAAACGACAAAGGTGTACTGGAGACACCTGCAGTGTGACAGACAGGGACTCTTGAAGGAAGAGCTAAATTGGCTCTCTACAGATGCCCCTACGAGTCCTCCGCCAGCTGAGCAAGCAAGGGAGCCGACGGGTGCCTGGGCATTGTAGCGGGGTTCCTTGCAGTGCAGGTCCCTGGGGGCAATAGGCGAACTCGTGCTTGCACTTGGGGACATATCATGTGCTACAATCCTTAGCATGTCTGGCCAGTGCCATGCCCAAGTTGGGAAATCAGTCTGGTAAACAAAAAAAGACACAAATTTAGCCAAAAGCGATATTTTGGAGGACTGTATATATGCGATAATTTTTTTGAGGAGTGTATATAAACCAGCAAATTTTGGTTAGGTTAGGATACAATATTTCAAGGTGTTGCAATTTTAATAATAGGTACTCCACGCATTATTTCGTGTATGTAAAAACTTATTATTGTCAGCACACGCGTATGTATATACATAACAATGCTTTATTTTTTAGGCTATTAATTCGAGAAAGTTAAAATCAGCAATTAACATTTTATATTTATAAGCTGTTAAACAAAAACAGAAAACACAAGCTTAATTTAGGATTTGCAAGAAGCCTGGTTTATATAAAAAGTAAATAGCTGGTTTAAATATCAAGTTACTCTCATTGTTTGGATTTTCCATACGTTTTGAATAAAAATATCCGGTTTGGACATGAGCGCCGGGAGGGGGATGCAACGGGGTGCAATTTACACCTCCTGGCTTTAAAGAAATATTCCTGCAGCTTTGAATTCAAGAATTTAACAGAATGTATGAAAAGCATGTTTTCAGTTGTCAGCTAAAAACCTCTTTTACGTCAAGTCAGGTGGGTGCAAAGTCCTTAGAAGAGCAAAGAAAACTTGATTTTTACTTAGCAAAACGCAAGGTGCTTGGCAGAGAAGGTGGCCCAACTTTGATATGACAGTAAACAGCTGATAAATCGACGTCATTGGAGTCCTTTTTACCAATTTACTATTTAAAATATAGTTTATACTGTTGTTAAAGTCTTTTTATTTAATCCACTACTTACTTACAAATATAAACATGATTAACACCTTATTTACAAAACACTAATTTTTTAAAAGATCCCTTTGACGGCACCTCTATCAACTGTCAAATGAAAATTAGAGCCACCTTGTCTCTAAGCACCTTGCGCAAAACGTACTTTACAACAATTTTAACTGGTTATCACATTCACATACATTTTCGTAAGTATGTGGATTTTTTTACAAGTTTATCTCGTGTATTAATCATTTATTTAAACAAATAACATAGATTTTAAATTAAAAAAAAAATATACATACTAGATAAAGAAACTGCCTGGTTTTCCCAGAAAACTATAATTTTAAAAAATTCCTCCAGATAGGACTTTTCTTAGAAAGAGTAATATTAAATAAGAGATCTTTTTTAAAAAGGATTTTATTTACTGCTTTGCAAAATAAAAAAATTCACCATAAACGTGTGGAATGTCCACAGACAGATTTTTAGTTTTATCAGAAACCTAAAGAATGCAAAATTAATTAAAAAAATCCTTTGAAAATCATAGTGGCTCATTTTTCAAAGAATGTTATTTCTTGGAAGGAAAATAGAAAAGAAATATTTATAAATAATCCTACAAGAAAATACATTAAATAAAGCACAAAGATGATGCAGAAAATATTCATACTTTATACAGGGTGTGTCAGAATAAAATATTGATCTTTAAGGATATAAGTCGTTAGGTTAAGAATTATTTAAATAAACCTATGTCCTGAATAATTTAACTTTTGAGACACATGGTAATAAAGTTTTTTAAAAATCATTTTATTTTGATGATATCTGTGATACCTCTTTAAATATTTGGTGGTTTTCTAGAAACCTGCAGCAACTCCGATTTTAACGAGATTTGGTTTACGGGGGTTTTTTGGTGCGCTGATCACGAATCTGAAAGATTTTTGGCGAAACGTTTTGTTCTCGAGATATTCATCATCAAAGTTCAAATTTGAACTAAGCTTATTTTCACTTTATTCCCCCTTCTTTTGCACACAATTCTTGATTTAAAGCTAAAGTGTCACAAAATATTTGATTTTCACCTTTTTAAAACCCCGTTTTTCTACATTTTTACATTATTTCTTGCATTAAATTGTGTTGCTTTTCTTTGAAATTGCTGGCAACCATACATACACATAGGGCTTCATGGCACACTGGGATTAAAATAAGTCAAAGTATAGCTATGCAATTTAATGCAAAAATAATGTAAAATAGGTAAAAAAACGGGGTTTTAAAAGGTGAAAATTAAATATTGTGTGCCACTTTAGCTTTAAATCACGAATTGTGTTCAAAAAGAAGGGGAATATTGTAAAAATAGGATTAGTTTAAATTTAAAGTCTGTTGATGAATATCTCAAGAACGAAAAGTTTCCGCCCCAAAAAACCCCCGTATACCAAATTTCGTCAAAATCGGAGTTGCCGCAGGTTTCTAGAAAATTACCTTTTAATTAGCAATAATGTAACAACAAAAAAGTGTATGATAAATTTCTGAAGAAGAAAAATTTGCGGACCAATGTTTATATGAACTTTTCTTAAAAACATTCCTAACACCCTGTATAAATGTTTTTGAAGCTCCCTGTAGCGAATTCAAATATACCTGAGATAATTCTTATTTTTACATGATTTCTGGGTAACTTAATAATGAAGTTTTTAATAACAATTCCTGACGACCTTAGAATAATAATTATTTAAATAAAAAAAAATTCACGATTCTCATTAAATTGAACCAGGTGAAATTATATCTACCGAATTCCCGGTAATTCCGAATTATTGTTAACCGTATACAGTTGGAAAACATTATATAAAATACAATGCTCAACAAAATAATTATTATTATTATAAAGTTTAAATTCCGAAGTAGAATTTTAATAAATTAAATTAAATTAAATCTTCTGTCCGCTATCCACTACATAATTTGGAGCAATTTATTGGTCAATAATTTGTTACAATTCTATTAGAGACATTTTGCACCCCTTATTTTGCAATTCCGTTGTGGTTAACGTTATTCTGAGACTGCGCAGTAACGCAAACATGATCCGTTATCGTTATTAACCATACCGGACTCCTTTAATTACGGATGAATACCGAAGAGCTTATCGTTATCGTTATTGTTAAACTGCGTGGTTGCCGGATTGTAGAAATTTTAATATCAATTATTTAAAAGGGTAAAATTTTATTGCCGTATTAATTAAAATATCATTTATACAAAGGCTCTAATTACGAAAAATCTATAGCAGTAATAAAAATCAAATAGTGTTAAGAAATTCAAACGGACTTGCACTTTTATGGATATTCTAAATCGGTAATTAATTTAGATGTTACAATCTGGCACACTTGCTTTTTATTCTACTACCAAACTTAACCTTACTTTTTGTGTTTTGCTTATACTGTATTATTTGCATCTACTTTAAAAAATGAAATCAACAGAAGTGTTTGCATATATTTAAATATCAATTTATATCTTATGAAGAATAAAAGTAAATACTGATTTTTCGTTAACTTTAAAATCGGTGAACCACAGGCAAAAATAAGGTTATGTGTCGAAAGCGCAGACGCAAGATAAATTTCTTAAAAGAGGCTGCAAAATCTCTGTCTTAAACTGCTGCCGTAATCGTTATGTTTAATAACGATAACCATAAGGAGGCCAAAAACGTCTGTTATTTTAAGAGGTGCAAAATGTCTCTATTATCTGATTTATCTGTCGTGTACAAGAAGAATGCCTCCCTTATTTGTTGTAATAAAACCATGTACAGACTTGGATACAATCGGGACAACATTGTCGGCCGAATGTATCTTGTTCAAAAATTTTTCAGCAACAAAGTTGGCCCACATTTGCAGATACAAGTGTTTCGCGTCCACACTAGTTTTAAAGCTCGTACAAACCTGCCGAAGTTTTCATATTAAATGGAAAACAGGCGACTTGCCGACTCCTTGGATGAAAACGCCCACCGATGTTGCCATGGCGTTTGCAACAAGTCGGCCGACCGATGTGCAACATTCAAAATACAGTCGGCTAACAAATGTGTTTGCCGATTGTATCCAAGTCTGTACGTGGCTTAATGTATCCCATAAAAAACATAAATGTGAAAAAGGTAAGCCAAGTTCAGTACTAAAATTATGATTAGCTGTGGGCTTCGCCGCAAAATAATGGAGATCCAGATCTGGCGCCGACGACACACACCGTTTTTTGTCTAGGGACACCACTTATTTTTTGAATAATTTTTTTTTTTGACAAGTATATAGCAAATATAATAATACATATATTGGGATAGTTTTAAATATCTCCTTGTAACGGTTCAAAAGCTACAATTAAAAAAAAAATTGTATGGGAACTCCTTCTAACCCCCTATATTTTAGTATTTTTTTCAGATTTTTTCCTACGCTTAGACCCAATTACCGAGCTGGATTCCAAATTTCATCTTTCTAGGTCATTTAGAAGTGGGTTGGTTTTTGATCTATGTCACGTCAGTCAGTCACTGGAAAATTAACGAGTTTTGGACCTTCATATCTTTATAACCGTTTGAGTTAGCTTTATAAAATTTGGTCATGAACTTGGCTTGACACGCTGCTGCGTGCCTAGATTGTACAATTTTTAAAAATGGTATCTTCAAAATGAATTAAATAATAAATAAAATAGCAGGGTTGTTGGCCTGTGGCACTTTTCTTCCCTAAAAGAAAATGGATTTATGCTAACAATTAATTAAAATTATTAAAGTCGTGTAAAACACGAATTTTTGTTTTTTTGTGTGAATTTTATTTAGGAATTCTTTTTGCAGGCAGTGTACTTTACCTGATAAAAAAGCTGTAATTAAAAACTTGTATATAGATAAAGGTGTTTTTGATTAAATTCCAGGTAACCGATATGCGTGGCTCTAAAATACATGTTTTCCTTGCCAAACCCCATTGTCTTAGCGTTAAAATATCTGTAAATATTTCCATTAAAGTAGATTTTTATATTATAAAATACCATTGTTTTGGAAAATTATACATTACTTAGTTTTTTTATACAAAATAAAGTGCTTTTTACTGGAAAAATATTATAAATTTACACCCCCTTAACATATATTATTTTTTATTGTACATAATAAACTAAAATGTCAGCTTTTTGGTTAATTCGGTAGTATTCTAATCAGTAATCCGATGATTATTAGGCCTGTTCGTAGAGAAATCACAAACCAGTCAGCGCCAATCGGGCATTATTATTTAGTCAGGTGACCGGTTGCAAACTGGTCACCAGACGTATTTGTAAAATCTGATTGGCGCTGACTAGTTTGTGATTTCTCTACGAACAGACCTATTATCTCATATGATATACAGGGTACGACAATAGGTATGATTTTATTAAATGGAATACCCTGAATATTATATCACCACCAAAAATCTTTTTAAAATGCTACATTTGATGTGTCTATCTCAATTAGTTTCGGAAATATGACCATCCAAATAAGAAAAATTTTATTTTTTAACGTATAAAATAAATAAAAACACTGTTTTGTTGGGTAGATTCTGTGGAATCCATATCTTTCATCAGAATGCTTTTATCTTTTAGGATATACAGTGTAGGACAAAACATATTAAATTTTAAAAATGGAGAACCTTGTAATTTATAAAAAAATCTTGTATCTGTCCTTACACTCAGAAGTAGCAAAAAGTAAGAAGGCAATTGTAAGTACAAAAACTGATAAAGAAAAAGGTAAAAAAACTTTGACAAAAGTAGCGAGACTTCGCGAGACTGCATTGGCAACACAACAATAGCTCTTATTATTTAAACTCTTTTACTTTTTTAGTAAACAAGGCTAATAATAAACTTAGATATTTAATGTTGTATATTTATGTTTACTTAAAATACATTTTCAAGTTTCTTATTACCTTTATTACTTTACCTTATTTCTTTTATAATTTTGTGTACATGTAGTTTGGAGTATCTACTTTGAAATACACAGCATGAGCCATTAAAATTTCAAAGTTACTTTTTGGCCAAAATAATGGATTTTTCTATACCATAGTGTATCGGCGCGTCGCTGTAAAGGATAGCTGCGCCTTTGTATAAAATAGTCCGATTGCAGGCGGCCTTTTTAATGTTTTTTGTATTATTTTCATAGGGTACCGAATTTGCGCTTTTAAAATGTTCTTACTATACATAATCCTAAACCATACAAGGGCAATTAAATGATATAACTTCTTATTAGAAATTATGTAACAACAACAAATACCTAATTAAATAACGTAATATTAATGTAATAATCTAGACATTTTTTGGTTTGTTGAAATGTGTAACACCCTGTATCTTGAAAACGATAAATTTGAGGACCCATGTTTATATAAACTTGTTTTCAGAAAAATAGCTCAGAAGTACCCCCTTAAATTATCTTACTGCAATTAGAAAACACCCTGTATATTTTGAACTAATATTTAATGAAATTTTATTGTTATAATTTTTTAACACAAATCTATATGGCTTTAAACTAAAAATTAGCGTTTTCTTTAATTCATATCTCATATTATGTGCACTCAGCTTTCTTTCCTGTAACTTTTTATTTCCTAAAACCTTTTTCTTATAAAAGTAAATTAAAAATTTTTACCAACGGTTTTTCCAAAAAGAATTTAAAACTTATCTCAAAATAATTAAGAAGTTAAATTTGAGAAAAAAAACTGTTTTATTTTATAGCAAATTCTTAGTAGTTTGGTAGAAGCAAATTAAAAACTATGTTGTAATAACTTCATTAGCTAATTTATCATTTTTGTTTTCCTTTCTTGCTAAATTTTTAAATGTATCTTCTGATTCTCACCTTCTTTAATATTTCCAGCTTGGAAGCAAAATAGTCTAATCAAAATCCTAAAGTATATCACAGGAGAACTTAATATCACAGAACAACATCAGCTGAACAACATTTACTTTATTAGGAACTTAACAACACTTCAAAAATTCCAAACACTTTTCTCAGTACATCGCTTCCTTTATCTTCTTTTTGTTCAACAATTATTTCACACACACACTGTATTCAATCCTTTTACTGCCTAAAATCAAGTTCTTCCAACGTAGTTATCTCTTGGAAAACGGTGTTATCAGATTTTCATTCATCGGCACTATTTCCAAAAGCGCGATTAACTTAAAAATCATTCTTTTTCCACTTATAGCTAATTTTTAATTCACTAAAACGCGGCGATATTTTACAAAGCTCGAAAAACTTGCTGTTAGCTACGAAAGCGTCTCGAGTGAACTACCAGAGAGAGCTTTAGAGTGGTGACCGCTACGAACGCGCGTCGTTTCGAAATGAGCCGCTTCGAAAACATTTCTTGATACTTAAAAGATTCATGTGAGGAGTTCTCGGTATAGGCTGATGTTTAGGTAAACGAAACTACGAAATGTCGTAGAGGCGAACGAGAATAAGAATTCGTTGACGAGTGGAATAGTCCGAGGTTTTGTGGAGATTAAACCTTTCTACAAGGAACAGAGACAAGAATGAGACGAGCCACTAAATGTAAATAAATTATCAAGGAAGGTAAACGCAGATGGCGCGTGAGTCGACTTTATCGTTTGCCCGCCAAATTCAAATTATATAGCTGTGCTATTTTTGCCCTTAATGTTAGGTACTTGTTTTTGTTTCCTATTAATATAAAATATTGGGGTTTAGTTCAATAATTACACACACCGAATTAAAAATGTCATTTATTTGGTTTTTATAAAGATTTTTTCTTACAGATAACCATGTCAATATTACCTTAAATTATCAGTTGAAAAGCACAAATTTAATATATACACTGTGATCACTAATAAAAGTCAATATTCAAAGTCCAATTAAAGGTAAAACCACGAAACACACAATAAATCACAGAAAATGTAAACAAACTGTCCAAACAAATCGGCAATTGAAAAATATCAAACACAAATCATTTCGGCGTGACTGCCTGCGGCAACGTTGTCAAGTTAAAAATATTCGATTCATGGTATATTTTCTTTCTATTAATTAGATGTGAGCCAAAAAAGGACATTAAAGTTTACATACAGAAATTGTAGACAACTTGGCAACCAGGGCAAAGCGATGATTGCTCCATCTACGATAGCCTGCCATGATGAAAGACAGAGACATATTTATTGGAACTTGCGTTAAACCAGAAAGAGATAAATACAATGGACAAATTGTTAGGACCAGTTACTCGTCTCATTGTTGTCTCTGAATTTAGAACCGGATTTTCTGCATTCGATAAATTCTGGGACGAAAGGCACAGTATTAGTTTCAATGCGACCCGTCCAATCGGATTTGATTTTTACGATGTACCCTTAGTCATAGTATTTTATTTCTTTTCTAATCTATATATGCCCACCACAGCGTGATGCCCTAAGCAATTGCTTAATTTGCTTATGGGTTAATCGGAAACTGGATATGATCGTCACTGCAATTCACCTTTTTTCGTGAAGTTTCCGAATAATAGCAGTTATTGCCTCTCAGTTAGAATTTCCTTTTACAAAAATTGTACAGAATATTCTTCTTATGTTGTTTTTTCATGTAACATTGAGTTCACTAAATACATTTTGAGGGTGTCGTCAAGAAAATCATAAAACTTTACCGTTTTGAGCAAAAATTACCCATACTTCCCCTTCTTTAAAATGTGATCGACATGCAAATATTATCTATATTTTAAATTTGTTGGCTTTACCCAAAGTCGATTGAGGAGATAAGGTCACGACATTCGCCATATTGGCTAGCGCGGCTGTGACGTCAAGTCGGGCCATTTTCGGCCATGTTTGATTTTAGGCAGATCAGTGGCGTAGAATTAAGGAGAAAACAAAAAAGAACTGTATGTTGTAAACAAAATTTATTGGAATATTTTAATAGGCATAACTTAAAACAAAAACATAAATGTGGTTTAAATATTGAAAATTAAAAATTATCAAAGCGACGACAGGACGATGAAGTACCTGGCAGAGCAAAACATTTTTATGGTTCCGTAAGTCAAAAACCATTTTAAAAACTTTGTATACAAGGTGTCCGCTAATGAATGGTACACAGAAAACCACAGGTTCCTTATGCCAAAATATTAAGATTTAACCAAACATACCTAATATCCAAAAGTTTATAATAAGGAAGATACGGGGTGTCATAGTAAAAAGAAAAAGTAAATTTATTTCGATAATTGTTCCCCCTTTTTAAATATCTTAATAAAACGGTATCTCGGGGTTTTTAAACATTAGCTTTTTCAGATCGAATATTAATTTTTGTGTGTAGACTAGAGGGCGATGGGTACACTATTTAAAATTCTCTAAAAACTACCCAATTTTTTGTTACTACTCTGTATGTATGTAAACTAGTAAGCTTCTCTATGCTTTCTGTACAAAAAGGTATATACCTGTAAGAATCGGTCTTGACAACCGTTTTTAAGGTATTCACGTTTTAGTTGTTCAGTGCACCAGAAAGTATGTACCTTCAATAACATCTTATTAACTATAATTACAACTGCTCAGATATAAATAGCTGATAGCTAAAAACTCCTGGATACCGAGTTTTATTAAAATGTTTAAAACATATCAGAAATTATCGAAATACATAAATACAAAATATTTATATCCCTTTAACACCCCGTATCTTCCTTATCATTAACTTTTGGATATAGGTATGTTTGTTTAAATCCTTAATGGGTATTTTCGCATAAGAAATCTGTGGTTTTTCTGTGTACCATTAATTAGCGGACACTCATCAGTATCATATGTATATAAAAACACGAATCACTGAAAACTATTCGACTAAACACTATCAAAATCTCTAAAAACTCCAAACCAATAATATGTGAAGTCTCTAAACTAACCAAAAACATTAACAATTGGAAATCCTTGCAAAATATACAATCAAAATGAAAATGGCAAATTTCCACAGTTTTTACCAAACAACCACCCTCACGTCCCTGACATTGACCATACTCAAGCTCTCAAAAACAGCATTTGCCTTCGTACTAAGAAAAGTCGATAACCGCTCGCCACGCACTAACATTTTCCGTCGAGTCGAACTCTATTAAAGCTAGTTGTATAGATATTTTCCATCGAAACCATTAGTATGATTGGTTAGGCTGAAATCTGTAAAAAGGAGTGTTCTGAAAAGAGATAGCAACATTGTATAGCCTAGAAAAGTATAAATAACTGGAAATGAATGAAAGGAAATCAAGGCATGTGATATTTTTTCTTGGCAGGCCCATAAACGCCATATCGTTTCTTTTGCTATTAATAAATTTTTGTTTGTTTATTCTATGCTGTCTGTGAAATGAAAAGTTGTCTATTGTCTTTTTTGGGTATTTAATTAGTCCCAAAAGAAACACGAAATAGATAATTACTAAAACTTGTTTAAAAACTGACATTAATCTAACTAAAGAATAGGGCTTATTGCAATAACCATCTTTTGATTAAAGCTTGTTTTTTTCTAAAATTTTAAATGTGTATATACAATGTATACAATCTGAACCAGAAATATTAATTTCATTGACTAGAAG
Organism: Listronotus bonariensis; assembly: GCA_014170235.1. Classification (NCBI taxonomy): domain Eukaryota; kingdom Metazoa; phylum Arthropoda; class Insecta; order Coleoptera; family Curculionidae; genus Listronotus; species Listronotus bonariensis. The sequence continues at coordinate 154,628 of JACEGR010000252.1, forward strand.
TTAAACAATAACTGGGACTCTTTTAAAATCCAACACTAATCTACATTTAAATTTCCAAATATTTTTTAGGGCTTATATTGTCTTGAAATTTGGAATATTACAGACAAAAAAATGTGTCTAGAAGATAACTAAACATCGTTACTCCCTCTTAACCAAATATATTTATTTTATTAACTAGAAGTTAAACAATAACTGGGACTCTTTTAAAACATAACACTAATCTACATTTAAATTTATAAATAGTTTTTTAAGGCCTATATCATCTTGAAATTTGAAATATATACAGACAAAAAATGTGTCTAGAAAATAATTAAACATCGTTAGTCCATCTCAACCAGAAATATCGATTTTATTTACTAGAATTTAAACAATAACTGGTACTCTTTCAAAACTTAACACTAATCTACATTAAAATTTTTAACTATTGCTGTGGGGTTTATATTCTCTTGAAATTTGGAATATGTACAGAGAAAAAATGTATCTAAAAGATAATCAAACATCGTTAGTCCATCTCAACCAGAAATATTGACTTTATTAACTAGAAGTTAAACAATAACTGGGACTCTTTTAAAACATAACACTAATCTACATTTAAATTTATAAATAGTTTTTTAAGGCCTATATCGTCTTGAAATTTGGAATATATACAGACAAAAAAATGTGTCTAGAAAATAATTAAACATCGTTAGTCCATCTCAACCAGAAATATCGATTTTATTTACTAGAATTTAAACAATAACTGGTACTCTTTCAAAACTTAACACTAATCTACATTAAAATTTTTAACTATTGCTGTGGGGCTTATATTCTCTTGAAATTTGGAATATGTACAGAGAAAAAATGTATCTAAAAGATAATCAAAAATCGTTAGTCCATCTCAACCAGAAATATTGATTTTATTGACTAGAAGTTAAACAATCACTGGGACTCTTTTAAAACCTAACACTAATCTACATTTAAATTTATAAATATTTTTAGGGCCTATATCGTCTTGAAATTTGGAATATATACAGACAAAAAATGTGTCTAGAAGATAAGTAAACATCGTCAGTCCATCTCAACCAGAAATATTGATTTTATTGACTACAAGTTAAACAATCACTGGGACTCTTTCAATACCTCACACTTATCTACATTAAAATTTCTAAATATATTTTTAGGGCCTATATCGTCTTGAAATTTGGAATATATACAGACAAAAAATGTGTCTAGAAGATAAGTAAATATCGTTACTCCATCTCAATCAGAAATATTGATTTTATTGACTACAAGTTAAACAATAACTGGGGCTCTTTCAAAACCTCACACTTATCTACATTAAAATTTCTAACTATTGCTGTAGGACTGACTTTATAATCTCTTAAAATTTGGAATATGAACAGAAAAAAAATGTATTTAAAAGATAGTTATATAGCGCTAGTTCATCTGAAAGAGAAATTTTAATTATATTGACCAGAATTTAAACAATAACTGGGACACTTTTAAAACCCAACACCAATCTACATTAAGATTTCTAACTATTTACATAATAATTTATAACACATTAAAATTATCATAAAAGTTTTGAAAATTTTTTCTATTTTTGGTTCAGGTTCAGTTATAGATCCTCATATTTTAGCTTCGGAAATTAGTGGGAGCATTTTTCTGCACTTTTTGAAGTATATTAATATTATTATCAGTATTACGAAATCTTTTGTTATAGATATGTATATAGTACAAAATATTTTAATAACTAAATTTATAAACATGTATGTAAATCATGCATAGGAAACAATCAGAGTGCGTATAAACGCTACAAATGTGACATGATATTACAAAAAAATATTCTCAGAATGCATTAAAACGAAATTTCGTAGAACAACAACATATAACATTTATCAAGTACCTTATAAAAGCGATAAGTAATATATTATACGTATGTATATGCTATAAAATAATTTTGAAAATTACGTCATATGTTAAGAAAAATGATTTTGAGTTTTGAATAAACTCAGTAAATACCTCCCATGTGTATTGATAAAGCAGACTCTGTGGTAATGGTTTACCTGTGAGGTGGTAAAAATGCCTTTAACTGTCTTGTTATAGCTATTTATTTGTTTTTTAAAGTAATCACGCTGTATATGGTTAATTACTATCTTTTAGATTTATTTTTTATCTGTACATATATTTTAAACTTTAGGAGGACATAAGCCTTACAGCGATAGTTAGAAATTTTAATGTAGATTAGTGTAAGGTTTTGAGAGTACCAGTTGTTCTTTAATTTCCAGTCAACAAATTAAATATTTCTAGTTCAGATAGACTAACGACGGGTGACTATCTTCTAGATTTATCCTTTGTCTGTATATATTTTAAATTTTAAGAGGATATAAGCCCTACAGCGATAATTAGAAATTTTAATGTAGATAAGTGTAAGATTTTGAGAGTTCCAGTTGTTCTTTAATTTCCAGTCAAGAAAATAAATATTTCTAGTTCAGATAGACTAACAACGGATGACTCGCCTCTAAATTTGTCTTTTGTCTGTATATATTTTAAATTTTAAGAGGATATTATCCCTACAGCCATAATTAATGTAGATTAGTGTAAGGTTTTGAGAGTCCCAGTTGTTCTTTAATTTCCAGTCAACAAATTAAATATTTTTAGTTCAGATAGATCAACGACGGGTGACTCTCTTCTAGATTTATCCTTTGTCTGTCCCTTTTTAAAATTTTAAGAGGATAATAGCCCTACAGCGATAGTTAGAAATTTTAATGTAGATTAGTGTAAGGTTTTGGGAGTCCCAGTTGTTCTTTAATTTCCAGTCAAGAAAATAAATATTTCTAGTTCCGATAGACTAACGACGGGTGACTCTCTTCTAGATTTATCCTTTGTCTATCCATTTTTTAAATTTTAACAGGATATAAGCCCTACAGCGATAATTAGAAATTTTAATCTAGATTAGTGTAAGGTTTTGAGAGTCCCAGTTGTTCTTTAATTTCCAGTCAAGAAAATAAATATTTCTAGTTCAGATAGACTAACGACGGGTGACTCTCTTCTAGATTTATCCTTTGTCTATCCATTTTTAAAATTTTAACAGGATATAAGCCCTACAGCGATAATTAGAAATTTTAATGTAGATTAGTGTAAGGTTTTGAGAGTCCCAGTTGTTCTTTAATTTCCAGTCAAGAAAAATAAATATTTCTAGTTCAGATAGACTAACGACGGGTGACTCTCTTCTAGATTTATCCTTTGTCTATCCATTTTTGAAATTTTAACAGGATATAAGCCCTACAGCGATAATTAGACATTTTAATGTAGATTAGTGTAAGGTTTTGGGAGTCCCAGTTGTTCTTTAATTTCCAGTCAAGAAAATAAATATTTCTAGTTCAGATAGACTAACGACGGGTGACTCTCTTCTAGATTTATCTATTGCCTGTATATATTTTAAATTTTAAGAGGATATAAGCCCTACAGCGATAATTTAGAAATGTTAATGTAAATTAGTGTAAGGTTTTGAGAGTCCCAGTTGTTCTTTAATTTCCAGTCAAGAAGATAAATATTTCTAGTTCAGATAGACTAACGACGGATGACTCTCTTTTGAATTTATCTTAGGTCTGTATATATTTTAAATTTTAAGAGGATATAGGGCCCTACAGCGGTAATTAGAAATTTTAATATAGATTACTGTAAGGTTTTGAGAGTTCCAATTGTTCTTTAATTTCCAGTCAACAAATTAAATATTTCTAGTTCAGATAGACTAACGACGGGTGACTATCTTCTAGATTTATCTATTGTCTGTATATATTTTAAATTTTAAGGGGATATAAGCTCTACAGCGATAATTAGAAATTTTAATGTAGATTAGTGTAAGGTTTTGAGAGTCCCAGTTGTTCTTTAATTTCCAGTCAACAAATTAAATATTTTTAGTTCAGATAGATCAACGACGGGTGACTCTCTTCTAGATTTATCCTTTGTCTGTCCATTTTTGAAATTTTAAGAGGATATAAGCCCTACAGCGATAATTAGAAATTTTAATGTAGATTAGTGTAAGGTTTTGAGAGTCCCAGTTGTTCTTTAATTTCCAGTCAACAAATTAAATATTTTTAGTTCAGATAGATCAACGACGGGTGAATCTCTTCTAGATTTATCCTTTGTCTGTCCCTTTTTAAAATTTTAAGAGGATATTAGCCCTACAGCGATAGTTAGAAATTTTAATGTAGATTAGTGTAAGGTTTTGGGAGTCCCAGTTGTTCTTTAATTTCCAGTCAAGAAAATAAATATTTCTAGTTCCGATAGACTAACGACCGGTGACTAACTTCTAGACTTATATTTTGTCTGTATACATTTTAAGTTTTAAGAGGATATAAGCCCTACAGCGATAATTAGAAATTTTAATGTAGATTAGTGTAAGGTTTTGAGAGTACCAATTGTTCTTTAATTTCCAGTCAACAAATTAAATATATCTAGTTCAGATAGACTAACAACGGGTGACTCTCTTCTAGATTTATCTTTTGTCTGTATATATTTTAAATTTTAAGGGGATATAAGCCCTACAGCGATAATTAGAAATTTTAATGTAGATAAATGTAAGATTTTGAGAGTTCCAGTTGTTCTTTAATTTCCAGTCAACAAATTAAATATTTCTAGTTCAGATAAACTAACGACGGGTGACTCTCTTCTAGATTTATCTTTTGTCTGCATATATTTTAAATTTTAAGGGGATATAAGCCCTACAGCGATAATTAAAAATTTTAATGTAGATTAGTGTAAGGTTTTGGGAGTCCCAGTTGTTCTTTAATTTCCAGTCAAGAAAATAAATATTTCTAGTTCAGATAGACTAACGACGGGTGACTCTCTTTTAGATTTATCTTTCGTCTGTATATATTTTAAATTTTAAAAGGATATAAGCCCTACAGCGATAATTAAAAATTTTAATGTAGATTTGTGTAAGGTTTTGAGAGTTCCTGTTCTTTAATTTCCAGTCTAGAAAATAAATATTTCTAGTTCAGATAGACTAACGACGAGGTGACTCTCTTCTAGATTTATTTTTTGTCTGCCTAAAATTTTAATCATTTTTTGTTCACATGTTAGTTAATTTTTTATTTTTATTCTTTTAGTTAATATTAACTTGGCAACATAGCAAACTTGCCACCGAAACGACGTTTTTAATTAGAAATTTTTGAGTTTTTGGGGGGTTTTTATTTATTTTGTTTCAGTCGACCGGCCAGTTCATAGGGATCAATAGGGCTGAACAGGGTCAGCTCGCTATACCCGGGATCAGGACCGAAGCGGTCCCATTTTTCTAGAGATTTTGGCGTGTACCCAACAAGAAAGACCATTAAATAAATGAATCCGCCTAACCAATATAAAGCATAAATATCTTTAATTAAAAAAAAGAGTCTAATAATATTTTGAATTAGTCCATCAGGAATTAAGTTTTACTTAGTTTATCAAAGAATTAATATTATAAATACCATAAATAAGTCAGCACTTCATTCTTCTAAACTAATAAATCACAATAATTAAAGGAAGTACTTCAATTCCAAACGGAACATGGTAATAAAAGTAATAAAAAAATATTTAAAAATACGCTCAACGCGAATTATTCTTAGAAAGGATAAAATTAAAGGTTAGCTTTGTTCGCGGGTTTGATTCTGAACCGATTCTGGGACTATTCGCATGCGCAGTGAAAAAGCAGCGTTCGCGGGTTACAATGGAATCAGTTCGTTATCGGTTCGTAACCTGATTAGCAGTCCTGGGATTTTTGTTGGAACTAAAAGTTCAGTTCGGAATTTCATGCGCATTGTCGACATGGTCAGCTGTTTTCTGTTTTTGTGGTATAGAAATAAACCGTTGTATTACAGTTTATTTATTTCTGCCACTTTTTATGCGGGTTAATATACCTGTTGAATATATTTTTATATTTTTGTGATTCTGAGCGTATATAAACAAAGGATTTTTAATTGTATTCCGTATGAATGTATGTATGCAATAAAATAAATAAAGATTTAATTATAAAATAGACAATATTACAAGATTTTACCTTTTTCTTGTTGTTTGAATTTTATCTTTAGTTAAATACACATACTTATGTTAAAAACGAGAGGAGGCAGGGAATCCCTCGTCTTCCGCCGAGAGAGCTCGAGTGGCTTTCGACAGTAGAACAATTTAGCTTTTTGTTTAATTTTTTTTTTGTAGTATCCAATTTAACCATGAAAAATCCTAACCAAAAGGCTAGGTTAGAATACATCCTCAGCTGTATAGAAAATCGTTCGCGGTAAATAAAAATTCCGAAGTAATAAATAACTAGACATGCGCTTTAAAACAATTCTAAACCAGTTCGGTTCTGGTTCAGAATCGGTTCATTACTAGACCCGCGAACAAAGCTAATATAGAGCATAAATATTTTTAATAAAAAAAAGAATCTAGTAATATTTTGAATTAGTCCATCAGGAATTAAGTTTACTTAGTTTATCAAAGAATTAATATTATAAATACCATAAATAAGTCAACACTTATTTCTTCTAAACTAATAAATCACAATAATTAAAGGAAGTACTTCAATTCTAAACGGAACACGGTAATAAAAGTAATAAAAAAATATTTAAAAATACGCTCAACGCGAATTATTCTCAGAAAGGATAAAATTAAAAGATTATTTATTACTATTCAGAAGGTTTAAATGGATTTTCTGTGAAGGACACACGTAAATTTTATATTCTTGAAAGTGTAAAAATTAATGTTTTGAGTTCATTGAAATAGGGCAGGTAGTTTTTGAGAAGTAGGAAGTTCAGGCAAACCCAAAATGGTTTTGGAAGCGATTAATGCTATTGTTGAAAGATTAGATGTTTAATGTTGTAGGATGATGATTTGTTGATAAAACAAATTACTTAGCATACAGTTTGTCTGGTATTGAGGATGACGTAACCAGTCGTATTTCTATTAGCAAGGTAATAAAGTCTATACTAACTAACGTACCGTGGGTGTGTGTAAACTAATCATAAAAAAAAATAATTCGAGACGTATAAGAGTTTTTTCTGCAGAATTTTTCATACACTCTAAAGAACAAACTAACCAGAACATATCAAAAAAAAAAAGTAAATTAGCCCAAGAATTTTCGCAACACCCATTCTATTCACCAGATTTAGCACCCTTTGACATCTGGCTGGTCCCACATGTTAAAAAAATTATTATTAAATTGAATGTAAATACATAATATCCCGTATCATAAGGATTAGACTTGGCCATAAAATCAACTTTTTTTAAATATATCGAAAAAAAAATATCGTTTTTTATTTTTTATCTTTTTGACATCCCACGAAGGTCTATGCCTAAATACCAGAGTACCGTGGGTGTCGGGTTATTAGATGTTTAACCCATCGTTCACCCTGCTCCGTCAACGTTGTCCAAGCACTGAAACATGCAGTTGCATTTCACAGCACCTTTTAGATAACGCGGTAGTGCCACAACGGTCGTTATTTTTAAATAACTACTACCTAAATATGTCTCCCCCGCTGGGAATCGAACCGCCGACCTCTGGCTTCGAAGATCAAAGCTCTGTCCACTAGGCCACGGGGGAGACACACACACGTAAAGGTTTGAGGCCCTTTATATTATTATTTTTTAATTAATTCACTCTTCAATAGTTATTTGACGTCAAAGTTGAATCCAAAAGTTTTTTTTTATCTTTGGACAATCCACGAAGGCTGAAAGCCTAAATATTAACGTACCGTGGGTGTCTTAAGCAAGGTAAGAGGAAGTCTCGTTAACACGGGACTTAAAAACTTGAAGATTTGGGAGAGAAGGAAAGACCTCCGCTGGCAGTAGGTTCCACAGTCTAGAAACTCTAGGGATAAAAGAACGAACGTAATGGGAAGTTCGGGGCCTGTCCAACTGAACCGTATAGGAATGCATACGCGCGGCACCACGAGTTTCTCTGTTGGGAGCTGCAAGAGGAGGACTGTACGATAATTCGTCGGAGCAGAAGCCGTAAAAGTATTTATAGAAGAGCGATAGTTCTCCCACAGCTCGACGATGGGCAAGAGAAGGAAGTCTTTGAGTAAGTAAAGGATCATTAATAAGACGAACAGCTCCTTCTTTGAATGGCATCAAGAATGCTGAGGGTTGTAGGGGATGCCATTCCCCAGACATGAGAAGAACAATATGCCAGAGAGGGTCGAATTTGGGACACATACAAAGTGTATAAATTGGAAGAAGAAAAATATTTGTTGGCTCGGAAAAGAAATCCAAGCTTTTTGAAGCCGCGGTGGCTATAGATACAATGTGTTTATGCCAGTTAAGATTATTCTCAAATGTGACGCCCACAAGGTTAAATGTGTCCCCGCTCTGCAAAACCTGGCCACTCATAAGCAAAGGATGAGTGTTTGATGATTTTTCTCGCGACAAGGAACATGACTGTGTTTTGGATGCATTAAATTGAACGAGATTTTTGGCGCCCCAATCCAATATCAAATTGAGATCATGTGAAAGAGATATCTGCAAAAGTAATTTCAATGTCGAATAACTTTTGAAGGAGTGAATTTATTGAAAAATGTTATAAGACCTTTTTTGTAGCGCATTAAATTTCTTTTAAAAATATGTATTGGATTTATATAAATATCGATATTTGTAGTAGTAACAAAAATCCAAATTCAAAAAACAAAATCGAAAAAATAGTTCAATGTTGAAAGCCCGATTACATGGAATCGGCTTACTTGACGACAATTTACAAAGAAAGCTTTTTGTAGCTAATTTAAATTTTATCAAGAAAGTGTGTTGGTAAAATTTTTCAGATCAACAATTTGCGAGTTTTGGATGAAAAAAGATAGTTGTCAAAAAACTGTTAGTCGAGATGATAGACTTCTTAAATCTTTACGATATTTTCTTCTTATTACCTGAAATAATATTTTTAATATATTTAATTAAAAAATAGTCAATATTTTTGGCCCCGTCTAATAAGCCATCCTGCATTGCAGAAAAAAAACTTGGTAAAATCAAACCAAGGTGCGTACCTCGTAAAAACTGAATGCTATAATTTTTCTATACCTGCTCATTTTTAGTAACGACCCAACTTTTAAAATTCTCGGTACGACAGCCTTTCTGCAGGTGTGCAATGAACCTGGGCCCCCTTTTATTTTTTAAGCGATGGCGCGTTGCCATATGGTTATGGTTTTTATACGTTCAAAGAATATTTAATATTTATAAATCATATACAAGACATATGTATTGTTCTGATAAATCAAGAAACACCTGTTGCATTTTGCAACTGCAGAAAAATGGGTTAAGAGTGAAATAAAGCCCATTTAAAATCGTATTAATAGCAAAGGGTAGGTATATTATTAATTTTTGTTAATTGTTCAGAGTATTCTATTCTATTCTATTTTTTTTTCTTGGTTTTGGTCCCTTCAGGTCCAATTCACCCACTCTCCCCTTCCGAACTGTGCTTTCCAGGGCTTCGTCGGCGGAAAATCTGGATAATCGAGCTCGTGGCTCCCAGAAATTCCAAAAAGAAAAACAAATAATTTAACAATCGATGCAATGCATGTAAATTATCGATTGTCAAACCAAGAATCTGCTACTGGTGTTACGTATAACCTTCACTTTCACTACTGACAGTTCCCACTGGCATGCCCATCTATTTCCCGCCGTTTGAGAAATAATCTCTCGTAGTTCACTCGACCAAGCAGATGGTCACCATCAGCTATTAGGAATCTTCGCCTCACAGCGCTTCGATCCAGAAGAAAGATGCCGTCAATTTAGCGTGAATCTTTCCTTGATCCCCGGAAGGTAAAAAACGTTCGTACGACACCTCTAGCCGCCACTCCAGGAAGAACTTTGTAGTCCTTTACGCACGTCCGCACTGTCCGGAGGACAAACAAAGAGTCAATAGTACAGAGTAGCGCCTATTCGTTCGTTAATTTAATTGGACATTTTCTGGTACTCTTTATAAATAAAGCCGGCTGTCCATGAGAGCGTTTTTTCGCTCGCGAATGGTAATTCAGCGTTGTGATTGGTTAGTGCAAGTTTAAAATGCTTTTTCCGCCATTTTCGACTCGGATCCGCAAAAAGTTGAGATGAAGTTAACTTTTTGTGTTTTCCACTAGATTGTGCGAATTTTTAAATTAATAGCCAGGAACTATAACCTTAAACTAGTTGATGAGCTTGATGATAAGACAAGACGTTAAAGATCCATTTTAAATAAAAGAAGTGTTATGGACGACATTAACTACACTTTTTAATTATTTACTTCCCTATGATATTTGGCGAAAAAAAAAAGATATTTATAATACTTTCAATACGACCAGAAAGACAAAAAAGGAGGCACAGGTTTTGGGTTAGAATGTGTTTTTAGAAAGGTAAGTTCATAGCCAATATTATACTTTAATAAAGGAGTTAAGACAACATGATGATGAAAAACACTTCAATTATTTAAGAATGTCAAAGGAGCATTTTGACAAATTGTTACAGAAAGTTGAGTCAACTATTAGCAAGTCCTACACAGTTCGTGAGCCAATAACTGCAGGCGAGCGTCTAGCTTGTACTCTAGAAAAATAGGTAACAAAAAAGTGTATGTGGTAAATAAAAGACTAAGACAAGCTATTAACCAAAGTTGCCTAATTTTCTGGATTTATTATTATCCATTATCCAATCCATTTGCCTTCCCACAGACAGATGACGATTGACATCTATACTGAACTTCACAACCGTAGTATCGATCAAAGAAAATTCTAACATACAATCACTATATTCAAAACAAAACGCTTTAATATTCTCGCTACAATGGACGTGTCAACGGATTTTCTGCGCGTATTTTTAATACGCCGGCCAAAAACCGCTCTCATGGACAGCCGGCTTAATAAAGTATAATTTTTCTAAAATTTAAAAGTAGTATTTGATTTTACACCCCCAATATATACACTTTGTATGTGTCCCAAATTCGACCCTCTCTTGAATATTGTTCTCATGTCTGGGGAATGGCATCCCCTACAACCCTCAGCATTCTTGATGTCATTCAAAGAAGGGCTGTTCGTCTTATTAATGATCCTTTACTTACTCAAAGACTTCCTTCTCTTGCCCATCGTCGAGCTGTGGGAGATCTATCGCTCTTCTATAGATACTTTTACGGCTTCTGCTCCGTCGAATTATCCAGTATAGTCCTTTCTCTTGCAGCTCCTAACAGAGAAACTCGTGGTGCCGCACATATGCATCCCTATACGGTTGCGTACGTATTGGACAGGCCACGAACTTCCCATTTCGTTATTTCTTTTATCCCTAGAGTTTCTAGGCTGTGGAACCTACTGCCAGCGGAGGTCTCTCTTTCCCCCCAAATCTTCAAGTTTTTAATTCCCGTGTTAACAAACTTCCTCTTACCCTGCTTAAGACACCCACAGTACGTTAGTATTTAGGCTTTCAGCCTTCGTGGATTGTCCAAAGATTAAAAAAAACTCAGTATCTCAAAATTTAAAACATTTAGAATATAAAGTTATTTGAACTTTTCTTCCTAAAATCACACAGCCTCTTACTCTAAAACACCCTGTATACTGTAAAATTTTTGCGAGATACATTTTCAGAGTTTTTCTTTGATTTAAAGAAAATGCCAAATTCGGCAATGTTGCCCGTAATTCGAGAGGGCAGAAAGGACACAAAAGCAACACATGGACGTTCATTTCTCTTAGCGCACGGTTCCTGGAAGTCTGATCGCAGCCATATTCGCGGAAAACGAAATCAACCTACAGACTGTTCATTACATGTTGCGTTGCTTTCTATACTGCGATAAAGCTGGGCTAATATCGATACGGTATCGACTATGTTACATATCGTAGCCTTTAGATTTATAGTCAACATGTTAATGTACCATAATCACTAATTTTACAGGCTGTCTCGAAAGAGTGTGGAGATATCGCAAAAACCTCATACGCATTCCCTCAGTCAGTCAGGCTGCTCTTAATGCCTTAAATGCCCTTCGTGTCACATAAAAAATTACGCTGGAGTTCCTAGGAAATCCTAAAGAACTTGCTGCCACGAAAAATAGGATAGAACTCCCTGGATTTCTGTACATTGGGGAATAGAACGCAATGAAAGAGCGGATGAACTAGAGCTGGATCATCTAAAAGGTACAACGAATCAGAGCCAGTATTTGTACTGTCTAAAGCCATGTACAGACTTGGATACAATCGGGACAACATTGTCGGCCGACTGTATCATGTTCAAAAAATTTTTCAGCAACAAAGTTGGTCAACATTTGCAGATACAAGTGTTTTGCGTCCACACTAGTTTTAAAGCTCGTTACAAACCTGCCGAAGTTTTCCATATTAAATGGGAAACAGGCGACTTGCCGATTCCTTGGATGAAAACGCCCACCGATGTTGCCATGGCGTTTGCAACAAGTCGGCCGACCGATGTGCAACATTCAAGATACAGTCGGCCAACAAATGTTTTCGCCGATTGTATCCAAGTCTGTACGTGGCTTAAGAGGTAATGGAAACAGCAATAAGTGGTTGGTTCCAACAACAACATCTAGATCGTTGACACACATCACCTCGCCTACAGTGCCGTATTAACCATTAGGCTGACTAGGCTACAGCCTAGGGCACCATGAAAAATAGGCGCCAGACAGGGGAGTTTTTAAAAAGTTTAGGGTCGGGTAGGAATTTTTGGTGACTAATTTCTCTGTGAATAAGGTATTTCAGGACCAGACGCGAAAAGTAGGAAATGACCTTTTTTTTTGGTCATTATCAAATTTTATTTCGGGTGGTGAAGTAAGGCGCCTGGCACTAAAAATAGGCCCTTTGGGAATTCTAGCCTAGGGCGCCTCAAACAGTTAATACGGCCCTGCTTACCAACGACATACGACATGTGAAATTCACTTTATAATAAGAACACTTTTAAAACTCTTTTAGGGGGTTTCTTTCGACGAGTTTATCACTAATATTTATACCGCTATATATGGAAGCGGCGCTTTAACCCAGCCTGTCAATGTGAAATGTTTCGGCTGTCGGATTGGGCAAACGCGTCCGTTTTTTGTCGGACGAGTATACCACAATGTTTTACATGCAATTTTTACACATTGTGCCAAAAATCGTAAGAGTTACAGTTACGAAACCCGTTACTTATGGGGAGTGGTAGGACTTTTGACAGGACATTGTTATTTAAGAAACTACTTGCGAAAAATGGGCATTTCGAATCGTAACATAACAAGCAGGCTTTGCCGGGAAGAGGAGGAAACAGCCTTACATATAAAAACAACAAATTTAAAATAATAGTTTGTGATATACCATTTCTAAAAAGCTTAATAAAAAAAGATTTTTTTACCGTTTTACATTAAAATATAAACAAAGATGATGATGGTGAGGCCCCCAACGTAGAGCTCAAGAGTTTGTGACGATAAAGTGCGTTTTGTTTTTTGATAAATATCGTTTAAAATAATATTAAGTTTTATTGTATCGATAATGGTTTCTCATCCCTAAAAGCACGGGTGTGTTAACGTAAGGTCTAGCCTCAATTATAATATTTATAATTTCCACTTGTTGCTTTAAAATATTGATTTCGACATAAAAATACTATTGGAAGTATTAACAAAGATGTATTAAATATAAATGAAACCTACGAAAACATTTATCGGAATAAATTAAAAGAAAAATAGTTTTAATATTCAATTTTTACTATTAAAATATTGTTTCGAAAAAAAAAAGGCAGGTATATAGGGTGTTGAAAAAATAATGTTCATAACTTCCAAGAGGTGATTCCTTGCCTTATTCTAAGCAAAAAGTTCTTTATAACATATGTCCGAAAAAATGCGAAACTTATTTCTTTTTAGTCATAAAATCAATTAATTTTGCACCTTAATTACTTAAAATCATATGCCTAATTGCGTAAAATGAATCAATACATCATATTTATTAAATACCTGTCCCTAAAAAAAATATTTTTCTTCCTTATTAAATTCGATTTTCCGAATAAAAACAGACAAACAAAAATCCGTTACACAATTGGCAACGTCGTACGCGACATGGTGTTGGTAAGCAAAAACATAAATACCTATAGTAAGAACATTTTAAAAGCGCAAATTCGGTACCCTTTGAAAATAATACAAAAACATAAAAAAGGCTGCCTGCAATAGGACTATCTTATATATAAGGCGCCGCTATCCCTTACAGAGACGCGCCGATACACTAAGGGATAGAAATCCATTATTTTGGCCAAAAAGCAACTTTGAAATTTTAATGGCTCATGCTGTGTATTTCAAAGTATATACTCCAAAGTACATGTACGCAAAATTATAAAAGGATATGACGACTTCTAATGGGGTAATAAGAAACTTGAAAATTTATTTTAGGTAAACATAAATATACAACATTTAATCTACTTAGTTTATTATTAGCCTTGTTTACTAAAAAAGTAAAAGAGTTTAAATAATAAGAGCTATTGTTGTGTTTCCGATGCAGTCTCGCGAAGTCTCGCTACTTTTGTCAAAGATTTTTTACCTTCTTCTTTATAAGTTTTTGTACTTACAACTGCCTTCCTACTTTTTGCTACTTCTGAGTGTAAGGACACAAGATTTTTTTATAATTTACAAGGTTTTCCATTTTAAAATTTAATACGTTTTGTCCTACACTGTATATACCTAAAAGATAAAAGCATTCTGATGAAAGATATGGATTCTACAGAATCTACCAAACAAAACAGTGTTTTTATTTATTTTATACGTTAAAAAATAAAAAAGTTGGGAAGATGTATCTCTATTACGCTTCGAAGAATAATTTAAAATTATTTTTCAGATTTGGATGGTCAATATTTCCGAAACTAATTGAGATAGACACATCAAATGTAGTATTTTTTAAAAGCATTTTAAAAGATTTTTTTGGTGGTGATATAATATTCAGGGTATTCCATTTAAAAAATTATACCCATTCTCGTACCCTGTATATCATATGAGATAATAATCATCGGATTACTGATAAATATACTACCGAATTAACCAAACAAGCTGACATTTTACTTAATTTTGTACAATAAAAAACAATAATGTTAAGGGGGTGTAAATTTATAATAACATATAATAAGTTTTAGGTTTCCAAAAGCATTTGTAATAATTTATAATATTTTTCCAGTAAGCACCCCTTTGAAATTAGATTGGTAAGTTTCAGAATTTTGATCATAAGAATTCATTTCTATCCCATAGTGCGATGACCATCAGCTGCATCAACCGGCATATCATAAAAAGAAATATAGCAAAGGCGGCCGCGAAGACAAGGATGCCAATTTATTTGCTTCTAAACTTTTTGTCGATTTTTTTTCTTATCAAAGAGCACGAAATTTAATTTTTTACGACTCCAATTTTCTCGGAAACGATTGATTTTCGGACATTATTTCTTATTAACTTTTTGCTTAGAATAATTCAAGGAATACTTTTAAAGTTACGAACATTATTTCCCTAACACCCTGTATACCTGCGCGATTCAAAGATTAGAACGGAGATTTACGTCATCAGTGTGTCAGAGGTCCTTTAAGTGTAAAACAAAAAAAATTTATCATTTGCCTAGTTCAGATACGACTACATTTTACACTGCGGAGTGTTTATTTTTCTCCTTTTGAGACCTCTACAAAAACTTTTTTACCAAGAACTGTTTACCTGGCTAGTCATACCCATGATGAAATTTAAAGGAATCTGATATCATCGATTACTTTTAAAATGATTAACAATGTTCTGATGTAGTGTGGGTTAAATTCTCGTATGGATCCATTCAGTGGAATAACCTCGACGAATTACTCTCGTAAAAAAATGATGCGGAACTAAAGAAATTTAATTTGGAGTTATGAGAAGACGACAATTTTTCCAGAGGAGAACAGTATTCTAAGTTGGGACTGATTTGGGATACATATACAGTGTGTATAGATTATAAGATAATTAGTAGTTTAAAAAAACTAAAAAAACACGCTTTTATATGCAACCGAACTAAAAATTAGAAAATAATTTTTCATTAAAAAATATTGTCATTTCATAGTAAAAAGCGTAGGGGTGCATTTTACTATTTTCTTCATAACTTTTCCATCATAGATATTTGCAAATATAATAATTATAACATTTAATATATTTGCCAACAGATGGCAACCCACTAAAAAATTTTTTCGCCATTTTGTCAAGAGTAGCAAAGTTTTTCAGATGGACTTTCTGAAAATAACCTAATATAAAATTTGAGTAAAATCGATTCAGATCGAACTCTTGAAATGGCCGGTGGTTGGTACCACTGGGACGTACAGGTGACAGATGACACTTGGTGGTATCAAGCAGTGGTTATAATAATATAATGGATTTTTTTCCTGGCGATCCAAACCAGGATAACGGGATACTGTTTGCAGATTATTGCATTGTCATGGGTCCTTAATACGTGTGCAAAGTTTCAAAGAAATCGAATAGCTGGAAGTTGGTTAAAATTAGGCTCAAAGATTCCGTTACATAGATGGATAGATAGATGGATAGATAGTTACAACCCAAGTTAATAAAAGCGTGTTAAAATGAGAAACGATGTGTCACTCTAAAGAGGATTTTGAGCATTTTTGAGTCTACTCATATGTCATTTTTTAGTTGAATCTCAATAGTAATGTTCCTACTCGCGTGCGAGAAAGGTTTACTTTTCCGCACTAGTGCGGAAATGTACAAAAATGTTGAACCAAATATTAGCGAGTCGCAATGAGGGATTTTCATGAACTTTATGTTACAAGGAAATTTTTGCTTTGGCCAAACCAACTCAAGAGGTGGAAGAAACATTTCGTAGACACCAATATTTCCACAACAACAAAACTCCTTCATTCCGCTATCAACCTAAATAAATACATTAACCAGTAGTCTCCCCGTGGCCTAGTGGACAGAGCTTTGATCTTCGAAGCCAGAGGTCGCCGGTTCGATTCCCAGCGAGGGAGACATATTTAGGTAGTAGTTATTTAAAAATAACGACCGTGGTGGCACTACCGCGTTGTCTAAAAGTTGCTGTGAAATGCAACTACATGTTTCAGTGCTTGGACAACGTTGACGGAACAGGGGGAACGATGGGTTAAACATCTAATAACCCGACACCCATGGTACTCTGGTATTTAGACATAGACCTTCGTGGGATGTCAAAAAGATTTTTAAAAAAACCAACAAGCAACAAGTAGCATTGTGTTAAAATAAAAAAATAATTTAAAAAAATGTGATTTTGCTAAACGTAAGTTTTTTGGGCTATTCTGCCGTCGTTTTTGTTGCTTGTTGTTTTGTTTTTATTTTTTCCTTACGCTCGTAGCGTTATAACTAGGGCTGGCAACCAAAACAGGTTTTTCGGTTAACCGCGGTTTTGGCCAAAACCGAAAACCGGTATTCGAAAAGCGGTTTCGAATACCGGTTAACTGGTATTTGAAAACCGGTTTTCGAATACCGGTACCGGTATTTAAAAGCCGGTTTTCGAATACTGGTTAACCGGTTTTCGAATATCGGTTAACCGGCTTTAAAAGCGGTTTTCAAAAACCGGTTTTTTGGATAATCGGTTTTCGAATACCGGTTTTTGGATAATAGGACCAAAATCGAAAAGCGGTTCTTCGAATATCAATTAATAGGTTTTTGGTTGATTGCAGTTTATACCTAAAAAAGAAAAACCGTTCATTTTGTAAAATCGGATATTGGTTGACAGATTATACAGGGTGGTTCATTTAACCTTAGACAGGCAAATAACCAGAAAACGGCGCATTTTAGAAAAAATGTTTCTAGTAAGAATTGTTTGAAATAAAGGGGCAAATTTAATGATTTTATGTTTTGAAAACCGTTTTCGGTTTTAAAGACCGTTTTCGGTTTTAAAACCGATTTCGGTGTATCGGTTTTAAAAACCGTTTTTGGTTTTTCGGTTTTAAAACCGGTGTAGGTTTTTCGGTTTTAAAAACCGGTTTTTCAATTATTCGGTTAACCGGTTTTAACCAAAACCGGTTTTTTTAAAAACCGGTTTTAATTTTTTCAGGTTTTTGCCTGCCCTAGTTATAACGTTCCTAACACGTGCCGAAAGTGCCTTTTCCGCACTGGCATTTTCAGCACTAGTTAAAAAATATACTATTGTGTAAAAAGTTCATAAAGTGATATTTTTTTACCAATGGGAAGTTTGACTACACGAGCTGTCAAGCGAGTGCGGCAACCCCATGAGTAAAAAAGTAACTTTATGCGTGTGTTGCATACAATATGTTTTTTACAAGCGTATAATTGTAAAATTTTAATTTCTAAGTCATCCCAAGTCACTATTATTATTAATTTTCGATAATTTCTAATAAATTTATTCTTAAACTGATAAATTTTAAATTCAGTGACACATGAACTAAAAGAAATAATAGCGGAATTTATGGTAACTTAATTCGTTTCAACTATTGTCGCGTTTCCTGTTACATTGCATAAATTCATATTAAATAAAGTTTCAGTAAGCATTGAATGAACACTTTAGGTAAAATACTATTTTCTTTAAAAAAATCATCCGGTATAAAAATCATTATTAAATTTGTGAGTTATAAATATAATTTAGTAATGTGATAAACTATTTAAAAAACAAAGATGAATTTTATACATATAAATAATTAATCTAATACTTCGTAAAAGGAAAAACAAATAATTATATTTGCCGATGATCTCATCTTTTTAAATTTAATCATTATTTTATTAGCTTTCACCTTTTAAAGATTTTCAATAAAAATAGAGGATATTCACAATGATAATAGAGACATTTTGCACCCCTTATTTTGGAATTCCGTTGTGGTTAACGTTATTCTGAGACTGCGCAGTAACGCAAACATGATCCGTTATCGTTATTAACCATACCGGACTCCTTTAATTCACTTTTAAAGTAATCGATGAATACCGAAGAGCTTATCGTTATCGTTATCGTTATTGTTAAACTGCGTGGTTGCCGGATTGTAGAAATTTTAATATCAATTATTTAAAAGGTTAAAATTTTAATGCCGTATTAATTAAAATATTATTTATACATAGGCTCTAATTAGCGAAAAATGTATAGCAGTAATAAAAATCAAATAGGGTTAAGAAATTAAAACGGACTTGCACTTTTACGGATATTCTAAATCAGTAATTAATTTAGATGTTACTATCTGGCACACTTGCTTTTTATTCTACTACCAAACCTAACCTTACTTTTTGTGTTTTGCTTATACTGTATTGTTTGTATCTACTTCAAAAACGAAATCAACCGAAGTGTTTGCATATATTTAAAAATGAATTTATATCTTATGAAGAATAAAAGTAAATACTGATTTTTCGTTAACTTTAAAATTGGTGAACCACAGGCAAAAATAAGGTTATGTGTCGAAAGCGCAGACGCAAGATATATTTCTTAAAAGAGGCTGCAAAATCTCTGTCTAAAACTGCTGCCGTAATCGTTATGTTTAATAACGATAACCATAAGGAGGCCAAAAAACGTCTGTTATTTTAAGAGGTGCAAAATGTCTCTAATATGGAATTTAACAGTAAACTATAATTTATTAAATTAATCCAATTTTTCCTTACGGAAAATTTCCGGTTCTTAGGATAAAGAGATTTTGATTCTACATTAAGCAGTTTTCAGACTTACTGCCTTTTCACATTAACGAAAGCTTGGAATCCGGGCGACAGAGCGACGCTATCGAAGAGTATGGAGTTTTATGAGACCTTTCACACGTTGAGAACCCGGAAAGTCGGCTCAACGTGTAAAAGGTCTTCTAAGACTCCATACACTTCTGATAGCGTCGGTCCATCGCCCGGATTCCTGGCTTCCGCTAATGTGAAAAAGCAGTTACTCTATAAAAAAGTAAACAGAGTTTTACAAATTCAAGGGGTACTTAATGCAGAGTAGGTTAAATTTGGGAAAAAGTCAAACATTTTATGCTTGACAATATTCCGTTTTAAAAATTACAAAATTTGCAGCCGTTCCGGCATTGTCCAAAAAAGAACCAAAATTTTGCAGAAACAGTTTTTATTTTTTTCTTAGTTTGTTTAATTGTTATATTTTAAAACAAACGAAATATTTTCATATTCACTTTTTTTTGTTTTATAAAATGATGTCATTAATTGTAAGATCCGACGTTTCGTCTTTGAGCCACCATCATCAATTCTGTTTTTTTAACTAAGCGGAATATTTGTTTTTAAACTCAATTAACTCTTATTTTAATTCTAAATCCAACGATATATCACACTATATATATTTATGCGACGTTTCGAACCGGGAAACCATCAACATTCACTATTTCGCCATCACAAATAACGTTTGTTTTCCCAAACGTTCGAGAAAATTAATAGAGGCGTTTGATTACATTAAATGCTTTATTTTGTTATGTAAATTAAATTAATTCTTGTAGCTTGTTAGTTGAATTATAAATAAATAAATAAATAAATAGAAAAAAATAATAACAAGTAGTGGTAAAAAAATGAATGCATACTTACCTTTAAATGAAAATTTCCAAGATCGTTCGAAGAAAAAAACGTAATTTTAAAGAAAAAAAAAGTGAATGATGGTTTTTGGTTCGAAACGTCGCATAGAAGTGTGATATGTCGTTGGATTTATAATTTAAAAACGGGTTTAATAAATTCAAAACCAAATAATCTGCCTATTTAAAAAACAAAGTTGATAATGGTGGCTCAGAGACGAAATGCCGGGTCTTACCTTTGGTGACATTATTTTATAGAACAAAAAGGGGCAGTTATAATATATGCCGTTTGTTTTAAAATATCTCTCCAAATAAACTGCCCCTGGAATTTGTTACACCCTGAATAAATATGCTTTTCGATGTATTTTTGGTTCCTAAAAACGAATCCATGATCAAAATCTATCCATCAGGTTACTATTTTCTTTCTAAAAACTACAATTTTGACAGTTCTCTCTAGCGAGTTTGTGAAGAAGACTAAGGGGTAATAGAGCTGGAGGTGCAGCTTAAGGGGTTGACAGAGGTGTTTCGAAAAATACGTCAATTATATTCCCTCCAGGTTTTATAAAAAAATATTTTTTTATTTTTTAATATTTGCCTTGGTTTAGAAAATACAGCCATTGTAAGTTTTAAAAACGCAACCTGTATGTGTACAACGCACATACTGCTTGAGCAAGCAGTTTTGGTTAATCGGCGAGTAACAAAGCAAAAGCAGTATTAGTCACGCATGTTTACATGCCAGTATTTAGTTAGATTGTCTCTTTTCCTCACATTGCCTATGTGTTATGTTATTTAGCTTAACCAATATATCGTATTAATGGCTCCGATAATGTTTATTTTTGTAATGTGGTGTTATGTTTTGATAACCTTTTG
Organism: Listronotus bonariensis; assembly: GCA_014170235.1. Lineage (NCBI taxonomy): Eukaryota > Metazoa > Arthropoda > Insecta > Coleoptera > Curculionidae > Listronotus > Listronotus bonariensis. The sequence goes on from JACEGR010000252.1 coordinate 175,898, forward strand.
TTTGTTGTTGCCTTTCGGCATTCTTTACATTAGGTTTTTGGGTAAATTTTGAAAATAAATGTTTTGATATTAGTTTAATCAAAGCGAATGATGTCTCATCTCTAGTGCTTCAAAGTTTTTGTGGTGATTTTTCAAAAAATAAAAAGTGGTGACTTAGGCATGCAATGTACGGTTTCTATGCATTTTTACCTCCTGATTAAATTCGTGATTTAGGAAACTGTTAAAATTGTGATTTTTTCCGGTTTTTGAGATTAGCCACATTCGCTTAAAACAATATAAAAAAACCATCCCGAAAAAAAAACAAATTAAAAATCAACGTTTCGGTGGCAAGTATATCGTTATCCGGATAAATAAAAATTAAAAATTAAAAATTGCACCCTTAAAATACCCTTTAAATGGTGACTAATATACAGGGTGTTCCATTAAAAAAGTTTACCTCTTAATTCTTCCTTGAGTTTTTGATGTTCATTTGTTTTTTTTATGCTCAAAAATAGATGAAAAAGTATGAAACTTTTATACAGAACTATCTTTCTTGATTATGGCAAAGACAATTGTAGTTTCACTATAGACACTCAGAACAACAGAATTTATGAAGCGGGTATCCATCAAGTACACACTTAAACAGTACGTATAATTTGCCGCTTCATAAATTCAGCCAAGCTCAGCGTCCAAACTGATGACCAAAAATTGTTCTGGGAGTCTATAGTGAAACTACAGTTGTCTTTGGTTATAGTCAAAAGTGAGTGGCAAAATTTAAATGAAAACCCTGTACAGGGTGTCCCATTTTGGTTGTCCCTTATGGGAAACTTGAAACCATAAGGATATTAAAATCTGATACCTCATCCTCGAGCTCTTTTGGAGAAAACATTTGATGGTAAAAACAGATCATCGCTATCGCGAAGCGTTTGAGAGATACAGGTGATTCTCGATTTTTCATTTTTGAAAAGGCCCTGTAGCTTTGTTGTTATTACAGATACGAGAAAACTAATTGCACAATATAAAGACACTTTTTTCCGTAGAATCCAGTGGCGTAGCCAAAAAATTTTTTGAGGTGTCATTTTTGACATATGACCCAAACATGTTTTTTTATTAGGGACACCCTATAAATGATTAGGTAATTAAATTGCTTGTTTTTTCTGATTAAAATAATATATCATAGTAGGTGGTTTAATAAATTTTTTACGTCAAATATTGGAAAAATTATGATTTTAAAGACGTATTGCGGCTTCTATCTGTTTTTAAATTGTTTTATATTTTTGTTTTAAAGGAACCTGTCATCCCTTAGCTTAGGAGACATTTCCGTAGAAAAAAACTAATTTTTGTTTTTTTCTACGGAAATGTCTCCTGAGCTAAGGGATGACAGATTCCTTTTAAAACAAAAATATAAAACAATTTAAAAAACAGATATATTATTTTAATCAGAAAAAAGAAGCAATTTAATTACCTAATCATTTATAGTGTGTCCCTAGTAAAAAACATGTTCGGGTCATATGTCAAAAATAATGACAGCTCAAAAAATTTTTGGCTACGCCACTGGATTCTACGGAAAAATGTGTCTTTATAATGTGCAATTAGTTTTCTCGTGTCTGCAATAACAACAAAGCTACAGGGCCTTTTCAAAAAGTGAAAAATCGAGAATCACCCTGTATCTCTGAAACGCTTCGCGATAATCTGTTTTTACCATAAATGTTTTCTCCAAAAAAGAGCTCGAGGATGGGGTATCGGATTTTTAATATCTCTTATGGTTTCCATGTTTTCCATAAGGGACAACCAAAATGAGACACCCTGTACAGGCTTAATGATGATAAAATTCCGCGAATATTTTTTAAAAAGTTTTTTGCCATATAATCCGTCCACTTATAATAATTATTGGTCTGTTTCAGACATAATAAAATAATAAACTAATTATATCGAACGGATTCCGAGAAAGCCGCAAGCTGGAACCCAGAAGAGGTCTTTCGCAAAACGGCATCTTTACTTCTTTTCCTCGAAGCCGATGGGTACCACTGTGGTCGAGTATCGTCAGAAACGATTTCTCGAAATGACAGGGGTCGATTCTCGAGTCTCGAACTCTTAATAGGCATACACACAGTAAGGCATTAGACTGGGCCAGAAAAAACATTTTTTTTTCTAACGGTACTGTAATAGTATATTACATTACATGTGTGGAAAATGACTAATTTCACACGAGTGGGAATATTGTAGCATGAGACGCTAGCCTAGTGCGACAAACCCACGAGTGTAAGAAAGTAATTTTCACACGAGTACTGTACACTATTTTTCCTTCCGACCACAAATTATTCACCAAAAAAAAAGTTTTTCTTTACAGAAAAAATAAAAACAATTGAGAACTTTGCAACACTAGGGTGATTTTTACTTTGTAACACTAGTGTGATATGTACTTTCACTCACTGCTATATTTTATTGTTTTTACAATATTTTTACATCGAAAATCACCTACCTAGAAGCATTATATAACTTTTATCATTTTGGAATTTAAAAGGCCCTCACTGAATAAAAATTGTATGGTTTTGTTGGGTAATAACGGTAATAGTTTAATAAGGTTTTCTGCTATTTTTTTTTAATTATTGATATTTTTAGAAACTCTTCTGAATAAAAAGTGACGCATATTTAAAATATTCCGTTTTTTTAAAAATATCAGTAAACAAACTTACGGGACCGGGGAGTGAAAAGGGTGCTGGGTGAGATAAAATTGGTAAAACGAGGTAATGAAACTGAACATCACATGTAAAATTAAGTAAAAATTACATTTTTTCTCATATTTTGAGAAAAAATATAAAAAATATGAAAATTGTAAATGCATAACCTAAAGTCCTAAAAGTAAGAAAAACGACTACTAAACGTCCGTTTTACCATGCAAAGTATGGAAAGCATTTGGCAACGTCGGAAGGGTCTGATTCTATTTATGAATGGTAAAAGAAAGTGGATTCATAAAGTGTGTATTAGCATCAGGTTTAATTAAGGGATTTAAAAAAAAGATTTAACTAGTTGTTTAAGTACACGAAGACAGAGAGAAAGGAATTTGATCTATAGGAGTTTTTCTCTGGCGCTTTAGGTCGAACTGTCAAGCGGCAAGGCTGCCTCTATAAAGTGCGTGCTCAAAGGTAGGAGGGATATTTTTAATTTGATCTACTTACCTGACAACACTGTGCTACTGAGCGAGCAGTCAGTGAAAGTTGTTTTTTGTTGTTATGTCTATTTTTGTTTATGTTTTCATTTTTTAGGAAATTTTATTATTATTTTTTTAATATTAGAAGAAAGCTTATACTGTTTAATAACTTAACGTTAATAAGATGATTTTCGCTAATTTGGGTTCTACTGTTTAAGGCAAGTAAAAGTTTTTTTTTACTGTCACTACAATAAATATGTGACTTGCAAAACCAATAGCAGTTTTTAGAATATATATCACACGAGTGTTGTACAGTACTTTGCAACACTAGTGCTGTAAAGTACTTTGCAACACTAGTATGATATAACGCATTTTCTATGCATAAAACCAGTGTGCTATTTGCTATTTTCACAAGTGGTCGTAGGAAAAATATTTCTCATGACGACGAAAAAAATGTCCTAAAATTTTCAGCCCTTAATATTCACATTAAAAGGTGTATCATTAAAATTATTAATTTTTCAACAATTGTTGCATTTTTAATACAAAATCTCGGAATCAGTCAATCTTGAACCTTCGAGCAATTCATATTCTTAAAAGAAATTAAATTCCCTACAAGAAAGCTCTCTTAGGAAATTTCCATAGAACAAGCCGTTTTCTTGTAATCGAACCATAAACATTAATTACATTTTTTAATTTTGTCACTTAGATTCTCGATTTTTTAACTACCAAAAAATCAATATCTTTATAAAACAAATAATTATTCTTAAGGGAAATTTTATGCTCTACAAAAAAAGGTCTTCTAACATATTTCAATAAATTCATTCCTTTCAAAGTTCTATTTCTATTTTTTTTCTTGGTTTTGGTCCCTTCAGGTCCAATCCACCACTCTCCCCTTCCGGACTATGCTTTCCAGGGCTTCGTCGGCGGAAAATCTGAATAATCGAGCTCGTAGCTCCCAGAAATTCCAAAAGAAAACAAATAATTCAACAATCGATGCAATGCATAAATTGTCGGCTGTCAAACCAAGATCTGCTACTGGTGTTACGTATAACCTTCACTTTCACTACTGACAGTTCCCATGGCACGCCTATCTATTTCCCGCCATTTGAGAAATACCTCGTGTTCACCACCAAACAGGATACCATCAGCTTATAGGAATCTTCGCTCACAGCGCTTAGATCCAGAAGAAAGATGCCGTCAATTTAGCGTGAATCTTTCCTTGATCCCCGAAGGTAAAAACGTTCGTACAACACCTCTAGCCGCCACTCCGGGAAGAACTTTGTAGTCCTCTACGCACGTCCGCACTGTCCGGAGAACAAACAAAGAGTGGGGAATTTGACCTTGAAAAATAGCTCTCCTAGTAAATTTCCGTAGAACGAGCCGTTTTCTTGATATCACACCTTACTTTAATTACATTTTTAATTTTGTCACTTCGATTCTGGATTTTTTTAAACTACCAAAAATATCAATATCTTTATAAAACAAATATTTATTCTTAAGGAAAACTGTATGCTCTACAAAAAGGTCTCTTATTATTTTTCGATAAATTCATTCCTTTCAAAGTTATTCAATGTTAAAAAAATATATTTCAATTTCAATGGAAGCAAAGTGATCTAAACTATTAAAACATCCTTCCTGTTTCCCCGATTTGGCACCTTTGACTTCTATTTCTTCTTCAAAATTAAATTATTTTTAAGGTCAAAGCATAGTGGGGATTTTCTCGCCTCGAAAGATAGTTATAGTTTTTAAATATTTTCTTTAAACAGCATTTTGAGAATAGTAATGGTTTTTTTATATTTATCAGAAAATAAAGTTTAGATTTTTGACGTCAATAAACGTGAAAAAAACATGTTATTAAGACAGATCTTGATATTAACATTTTAATTGTAAATAATGATATATATTTAAGCTTTTTAATAATTCCTAAGAAAAGTAGGTTTGTTATTTTGAGATATTTTTATGTAAACGGGTTTTTCTGTTTTTGGTATAGTCTGGTTGTGTGTGGTTTATACTAGATATAACAATTTATAATTTATTCGCCTGCTATAGAAAAAAAGTATAGTTATAAGTATAGTTAAAAGTTATGTAAGAATCCTCTTTTAAAAGGTTTACAACTTTACTAATTTAACGAACTTCGTATCTCCAATAATACAGAAGTTAGCAATAGTGCCGCCTTAAATTTAAGACCCTGTATATAAGGTACCTACGTAAAAATGTAATATTTTCAAAATTGGCCTCTGGCTCAGAAACTAAAAGGGCTATAAAGGCCTTCTTTATGACATCTTTCGTTTTGAAAAAAATAGCTCAGGTTTGCGAAAACTGCAAGGTTCTGTCTTTATTAATACCTGAGAAGCAACCAAAGTGGGACACCCTGTACAACAAAAAATAGGAAACTTATATATAATGTAAACAGAATTCAAACTATCCCTGGAATATATTTTTGCACAACTTCATCATCATACCAGCAACCTCTCAGCAGCGTGTTGACATTTCCAAGAAAGTGAAAAGAAATAAATTATCCTTAATTATTGTTTTCTTTTAAAAACCGAACCCATGGTCTTCCGAAGAACAACGGACGGCCGTTCCTAGAAGTCGTATCGAAAAATGAATGCCGAACCCTCCTTTTTGAAATCGTTCTTCGAAAACTGTCGGCTATATTCGTGCGACGAGGTTTACTTTTACCATAGGCAATCTATGGGGTATTGTTTGGATTTGACATGGTATGTGCCCAAAATGGCCAAATTTTTATTATGATATTACACAAAGTCGATTGATGAGATAAGGTCACGACATTCGCCATATTGGCTAGCGCGGCTGTGACGTCAAGTCGGGCCATTTTCGGCCATGTTTGATTTTAGGCAGATCAGTGGCGTAGAATTAAGGAGAAAACAAAAAAGAACTGTATGTTGTAAACAAAATTTATTAGATTATTTAAATAGGCATAACTTAAAACAAAAACATAAATGTGGTTTAAATATTGAAAATTAAAAATTATCAAAGCGACGACAGGACGATGTGGTACCTGGCAGTGCAAAACATTTTCCATGGTTCCGTAAGTCAAAAATCATTTTTAAAAACTTTGTGTACAGGGTGTCCGCTAATGAATGGTACACAGAAAAACCACAGATTCCTTATGCCAAAATATTAAGATTTAACCAAACATACCTAATATCCAAAAGTTTATAATAAGGAAGATACGGGGGTGTCATAGTAAAAAGAAAAAGTAAATTTATTTCGATAATTGTTCCCCCTTTTTAAATATCTTAATAAAACGGTATCTAGGGGTTTTTAACCATTAGCTTTTCAGATCGAATATTAATTTTTGTGTGTAGACTAGAGGGCGATGGGTACACTATTTAAAATTCTCTAAAACTACCCAATTTTTTGTTACTACTCTGTATGTATGTAAACTAGTAAGCTTCTCTATGCTTTCTGCACAAAAAAGGTATACTTAGTAAGAATCGGTCTTGACAACCGTTTTTAAGGTATTCACGTTTTAGTTGTTCAGTGCACCCGAAAGTATGTATGTTACCTTCAATAACATCGTATTAGCTATAATTACAACTGCGCAGATATAAATAGCTGATATCTAAAAACTCCTGGATACCGAGTTTTATTAAAATGTTTAAAACATATCAAAAATTATCGAAATGCATGAATAAAAAATATTTATATCTCTTTAACACCCCGTATGTTCCTTATCATTAACTTTTGGATATAGGTATGTTTGTTTAAATCCTAAATGGGTATTTTCTCATAAGAAATCTGTGGGTTTTCTGTGTACCATTAATTATCGGACACTCATCTGTATCATATGTATATAAAAACACGAATAACTGAAAACTATTTGACTAAACACTATCAAAATCTCTAAAATAAATCGAGTATGAACCAATAATATGTGAAGTATCTAAACTAACCAAAAACATTAACACCTGGAAATCCTTGCAAAATATACAACCAAAATGAAAATGGCTAATTTCCACAGTTTTTACCAAACAAATCTTCGACAAGGCACGACTCTGTCATCAGCTGATAATGCTACCAACATTGAACAGAACTGCCAACCGAAATCATAATTCTCACACCCTCACGTCCCTGACAAAAGCTATCACCGGTCTTGCTTATGTCTAAACCCCTTCTCATAAAGAAACTCTGGATATTACATAAGTACCGGATGTTTACTAAGCTGAGCCAAAAAAAACTTTTTTTTTTTTGCTAACAGTACTACAATTTCCCATTTTCTTATGGCTTTTTTATAAAGGCTTAATAGTTCGTTGCCCATTGCAGGCGTCTCACAACTTCCGCCTGTTGAAATCACGAATTTTAAGTCCCATGTAACAAAACGGAAGTGTGACGATGTGTATACGAGAGACATTTGTGTGCCGTTAGAATTTACCTTTTTCACTTCCGGCGAGTAATTGTAATTATAGACGCTGTTTTCCGGTATGAACAGGGTCAGAAAACAAGGACTGAGCATCAGGGTCATATTTGTGGATTATCTCGTATTTAAATAAAACGTAAAATAATCTTCTTGTGTATTTTTCATGTAGAATTTCAAAAATATTTAAAAAAGTTAATCAAAGAGGCGTAAGTGAAATTACCATTTTCTTAATGAAATATCTTATTCAGTGGTTCGGTTTTTAGAAGGGTTTCATTTGGTAAAATTATTTAAAAAATACAATTTGGTATACAATTTTAGTAACAACGGAATTATTTAAATTCTACAGGTCCTCTAAAAGCTGCGGAAGAAATGCTACCACCAATTTCTAAGGTTAAAATGTGACCAAAGTCGGTCTATATAAGGTCACGACATTCGGCCATATTGCTTTGACGTGTTATGACGTCACATCCCCCATTTTTCGGCCATGTTGTTCAGTGCCGGAAATACACAGTTTATTGTATTAGTAGAACAACCGTTTAAACAACAGTTTTTAATTGTTATTAAGTTGTAAATTCTTTTACTTTAAATAAAAACATTTTGAATTACATTTTTCAACAAATATCACTTCCAAAACAATGCAAAATGAAATGCGCAAATTCTAGACGCCACTGGATTGATCTTCAGCTTTGATTTTTACCCAGTCTTGCCAACTTTTCTCCGAGAAGTGCCCTTCCTTGCGTCCCCGACGTCGAACTGCCTAAAAGTTGAGGATATGTCGCAACCTTACAAATATAAACTAACCTAGAATGTGACGATCTAACCCAACTTTCCTTAGTCCAAAAGTTGATGATTTCGGGAGACAGGGAGTTAAAAATTTAATCTGGTTTTAGTTTTTCATAATTTTTTTGTTAATATTAAATGTATTGTAACAAAATTTGTCTAAAAACATTTTGGAAAATGAGAAATAAGAATTTGCTATCAATTTCATTATTAACTGTAAAGGGCGCCACCTCCGGTATCTTACATAAATTAAAAACGATATAAATTTTTTAAGCTACCCTGTATGTAACTTTTCGATAAAAATTCTTGTTCTTTAACATACTTTCCATAAAAACGTATACTTGGTAAAAGTTAATTTAAGCAGCCGTATTTGAGATATCTGGGTTTTAAACAAATCACTTTCTTGATGGCCACGTTCAAGCTATACAGAGTGTTTTAGAATTAGATGCTGATGTTAAACATAAGGAAGTGATTTTTTAAATCCACACATCTCAAAAACGGCTTCTTGAATTAACTTTTAACAAGTCAATCATTTTTATTTCTATTTCTATTTTTTTTCTTTGTTTTGGTCCCTTCAGGTCCAATCCACCACTCTCCCCCTTCCGGACTATGCTTTCCAGGGCTTTGTCGACGGAAAATCTGGATAATCGAGCTCGTAGCTCCCAGAAATTCCAAAAAGAAAACAAATAATTCAACAATCGATGCAATGCATAAATTGTCGGCTGTCAAACCAAGATCCGCTACTGGTGTTACGTATAACCTTCACTTTCACTACTGACAGTTCCCATGGCACGCCCATCTATTTCCCGCCATTTGAGAAATATCTCGTGTTCACCACCAAACAGGATACCATCAGCTTATAGGAATCTTCGCTCACAGCGCTTAGATCCAGAAGAAAGATGCCGTCAATTTAGCGTGAATCTTTCCTTGTTCCCCGAAGGTAAAAAACGTTGGTACACCTCTAGCCGCTACGCCGGGAAGAACTTTGTAGTCCTCTACGCACGTCCGCACTGTCCGGAGGTCAAACAAAGAGTTTTTTTTATATTTTAAATTTTGGTTATTTCTGGTTAGTTATTATACTGTGTTTTGTAAATTACAGTTTCGAACAGTAGAAACAAAATTTATGGTCTTAAGAATATCGACAAATGGAATTATCGATACCGTACAGTATCGAACTTTTATTTATCGATATCAATAACCATTACTACAGTCTCGCCTATGTTCAAAGCACGCCGACATTATCAAGTAATTTCTGGGATATTTTAGAAATTCGCTGTCGTATGCGCGTTTTATAAATAAACGCGAAAATCACTGGAACAAGCGCCATATGCACAGCGCGCCGTGGCAATTTTTTATAAATAAACGTCAATTACTGGAAATTTAATTTTCTTAGAAATTTTCGTAAATAGTTTATATACACATAAATGGAGTAATGTAATGTCTTTTTTATGGTGTGTTTCTTTAGAAGGTTAAAATTACAGATTAATTCATGTTCACAAAAACATTGTGTTTTTTTTATAAGATCTGTGGTACCACATTACATATGTTAACGAAAGGTATGCAGCCACTTATCGTTAAGATGCACTTTATGAAGCACAATATTTTTTATACAGGGTGATTCAAAAATCGATCACGAAATTTAAGAAGGTGATTCTACTTGACAAAATAAGGGTAGAGTTTCATATAATTTTTTTCAAAATGTCATTCGTTTTCGAGTTACAAGCCGTCAAAGTTCAATTTTTATATTTTGATTTTTTTTGTCATATTGCATTTATTTTTTAACCAATCCAGTTGATATTTGGCACACAAATCGAGCTTTACAGATTCTAAAATTTTAAGACAAAAGAACTTTTTTTTAAATACCGCCAGAGGGCACTTTACCTAAAACTTAAAATTTATTTACATCATAACTTTTTTATTTTGACAGATATCGCAAAGCTGGGGGCGCCATTTTATAGACAATCAAAAACTTAAAAAATAAGGCACTCTTTATTAAAGTCAATAAACCTTACCGTTTAGGCACCAATAGACATCAAAGTTTTCATCAATTTTACTCAAATTACCTACATACAAACAGGGTGTCCAGTAACTTAACTAAAACGATTTTACAACAAAAAATAAGAAAAAAACTTGAGCTCGCAGCTCCCAGAAATTCCAAAAAGAAAACAGACAATTAAACAATCGATGCAATGTATAAATTGTCGGCTGTCAAACCAAGATCTGCTACTGGTGTTACGTATAACCAATGACGTTTTATCCTTTACAGGAGACGAAACTTGTTTACATTTGATTACGATCAGACATTAAAAATTTCTCCGATTTGACTGGACTATTTGCTTTCAAGATAATTTTGCTTAAGTCATAGGGCAAGCGCTAGTGCCACTTTTGCTATTTTATATTTAAGTCTTGGCTTTTGCATGCTTGCATTTATTTGTTAATACAAAACAAACAAGAATATCGTCTTAACTTTAAGATGATTTTGATATCAGAATTCTATAGTTATTATTATGTTCATATTAAATTATCATTATATTTAATTATTTACAGGTTTTTCTTTTGTTTTAAATCACGGAAAATTAACTAAACAACCCGACAACGTTGCTACGGGCCATAGCCTCCAAGCGGGCTCGGATTGGCTAGTCTCATAGCATTTTTATCACTTCTCATGCGCCATTAGTTGCAGCGTTGCCTTGTGAAAATAGTTGTTTTGGTGATTTTCTCAGTTTTTCATGTGTCTTATAGTGTTTTTTGTGTAAATTATTGGACAATATTACCGACAATATGGTTCGTGAATGCCAAGTATGCAAAAAATAGACTTTTAAACCCCAATGTGTCATTTCACAAGTAGGTAAACATATGTTTGTTTTGCAATTCATTGGCGTCGCATCGTTGCTGGCGTAGTCTGTTAGTATTTATTTCTTTATGAGATATAGATGAGATAACCTTTGTGTTGTTTTGTAAATGCTTAAATTCAGTCAAAAACAAAGTGCATATCACAAATATTACCCAAAATCTAAAATGGCAAATTTGGATAGCATAAACAATTTTTAAAATAATTTTCTCATAAATGTAATGAAAGTAAAAGTATATTTGTGTCCAGTAATAATAAAAATTGAATGCTTGTTCGCTAGAAGGTTAAAGCATCACAAGGCGCTTAGGTCTCGGTACTCTCACGGACAGATCAAATAATTTACATGCATTTTAAAAGAATTACCTTGAATGATGTGTAAATACCATGTAAGATATTTGATCGGTCCTTGAGCGTACCGAAACCTGAGCGCCTAGTGTGCTTTGACTTTATAAATCACGAACTAGTTAGTGCAAATCGGGTATTAACATAATTAGTTAGTTCATTTATAAGTAAAGTATGTGTAGAATGGCGAATGCGCAACCGAATATAAGGGTTGGTAAAACATAGGGTTGCCAACCATACTTTATAATAGAGTATCTTACTTTATTTTTGGTATTTATACTTTATACTTTTTGCATACAAATAAAGTATGTGAAAATACTTGCTGTTTGAAAAATAAGGTTAAATTTGAACATTTTGAAATGGTAATTACAAAGGCAAAATTACAAGGTAGATTAGATATTCAAATGCACGATTTATATTCTGAGACAATAATAAAAATTTTCAGAGAAAAGTACCGCTGACAAATGGCAATATATATTTAAAAATGCATTCGATGAGCCTACCAAATAAAAAAAAATCCTACTTACTCTCCAGTTCCCGCCACTTCAGCTTTTACTGAGATAGTTTTTTCAGTAATGAATCTGAAGTGGCGAGAGGAGAGAAATATGCGTCAATAAATTTAATTAAAAACGAATTATTTACTTATTTAAATTTAAATGATGATTGTCAAAGGAGCTTTGAAATAGTTAAAAATAGTAAAGGGTTGTTAGCAAGTGCCAAAATCACACAAAAATCATTTTTAAGGCAATAAAAACATAAAACTTGAAATATACTTCTTTTTTATTCCAAATACTTTATTTTTTCCTATTGAAACGATTATATACTTTTATTTTTGTAAAAAAGTTGGCAACCCTAGTAAAACATCAAGTCTTTTTAAAGGAATGCATATTATTTTGTATGATTAATAGATTAGAATACTTTTTAATACCATAATAATTTGAAATAAAAAGATCATGATGTTCAATCTATTATTTAAAATATTCTGAATTTACCATGTCTAGTTAGTTACTAACTAAAATTTCTTGGTTCATATTTTACATTGCAAGCACAAAAAATGCCATAAACTAGCAAGCAAAATAAAATGGCGTCCAAAAAATTAAGAATATACGTTTTTAGTGATACAATCTTTTAAATTAAGCTACCTATCCAGTTTTTATTCTATATTTTATTTATTTTTAAATGTTTATTTCTTTATTTAAAATAAAAAAATAAACACATATAAAAGGGGATTTATCAGTATAAAAAGGGTTAGGCGATGTCTGGGATAATTTTCGCTCATGTTTCTTTACGTCATCTAAATGACCAATTGGGCTTTAAAAGAAGTTTCTATTTAAAAAATAAATACATAAGACAATCATCAATGTCTATGTCATAAATAATCAGTAACCCCACATTCTTATAAACAAAATGAAGTTTTTTTTGAGAATGTGAGGTATATTTTTATATCCATGTTATAAAACGTAAAATTATACATACCCAAAGCTTATTTAGATAAGTTTTATAAGTTTATCTAAAACAATTTTATTTGGTGTTATTTTTGCTTATTTTATTATTGCCTTAGAATGGCACACCTCTGGCAATCGAAATGCACTTCGTCATTATATTATTTACAGTGTTGCCAACACAAAGGTATTTGTAAACAAAGGCAAATTATTTTGATTTGTTTTCTTTGTCACACACGTTTGTGTTTTCGTGTTTAGTATTTTAATCATGGCAACAAAACAAACGGCATTTTAGCATTGAAAAAACAAGTAATGTTTGGTCTGTTGTGAATAGTCTAAGCGTATAACCTTCACTTTCACTACTGACAGTTCCCATGGCACGCCTATCTATTTCCCGCCATTTGAGAAATACCTCGTGTTCACCACCAAACAGGATACCATCAGCTTATATGAATCTTCGCTCACAGCGCTTAGATCCAGAAGAAAGATGCCGTCAATTTAGCGTGAATCTTTCCTTGATCCCCGAAGTTAAAAAACGTTCGTACGAAACCTCTAGCCGCCACTCCGGGAAGAACTTTGTAGTCCTCTACGCACGGCCGCACTGTCCGGAGGTCAAACAGTCTCTTCATAGATCTATGTAGTTTATTTAAATGCGATTAATGGGATACACTGTAACAAAAAAAGTGAAACTATCCATTGTGTCAACTTTGATATCTGCAGATACTTAAAATATGAAATAGTCGACAAAGACAGTATCGATATTGTTTTCCATCTAAAACCAAGAGCGAAGTTCATGGAAATGCTTTAAAATAATTATCGCAGAATACGATCCGACCAGCAAAAAGACTCAAAGCAAAATGGGCATAAAAGAGCGTTAAAGTGCCTGGCAATTTCGCGAGATTATTTAAAATTTAATAAAATTTTCTTTAATTAATTCTAGGATGAAAAAGAATATATATTTTATGTAAAGTTTTACGGCAAACTATTAAAATTTAAATTAGTTTTTAAAGGATAATTAACTTTTCTTGTAAAAGCTAACAGGGGAAATTGCCCATGTCTAATACCATGATTTTTAATCAAGGTTCTTTTTTATTAAATACAGGGTGTTTAGGCTAATTGTTCCCAGAGGATACAGAAGCCAAAAAAACAAAGCACAAATACAGGGTGATTTAAAAATTGAATACGAAACTTAAGGCAGTGATTCTACATGATGAAATAATAATACAATTAGTGATGCCAAGGATAAAGCATATTACCGAGGTAATATTACCAGTAATTTTGGTAATATTACGTAATATTAGCGCATGATAAGTAACGCTGCAGATATTTTTTCCGCTCTATACTCTTAACAAATCTACACGGCGACAATTTGTGCTCCTGAACTTGCATCTATTTTAACTAGGCTCTTTCGAATTTCTTATGACACGGGTATTTTTCCAGACTGCTGGAGAGCTGCACGTGTACATCCTATTCCCAAGAAAGGATCTAAATCTCTTCCATCCAACTATAGACCCATTTCACTCCTCTCAATGCTTTGTAAAATAATGGAGAAATCCATTAACTCGCAAATTCTTAGGTATTTAGAAAAAAATAAAATTTTACATGACAGGCAATACGGATTTCGTCACAAGAGATCTACAGCAGATCTTCTTTCCTTCGTTACACACAACTGGAACAAGTCTCTTGAGTTTCTAGGTGAGTCCCAGATCGTTGCTCTTGATATATCTAAAGCTTTTGACGAGGTCTGGCATGACGCACTTCTCAATAAACTTCCCTCCTACGGTCTTTCAACTAAACTCTGCTCTTGGCTCCCCAGTTATCTTTCTAATCGACGTATATCAGTCAGTGTTGATGGCCACTCTTCAAGCTTTCACGAAATTAATTCTGGAGTGCCTCATGGTTAAGTACTAGCACCAACTTTGCTTCTTCTTCACATCAACGACCTTCTTTCTTCAACAACCAATCCCATTCATAGTTATGCTGACGATAGTACCCTTCACTCCACTTTTCAGGTTCCCAAACCAATCTCTCAACCCGACTTGGAAAGCAAACGCAGGGCGACGCAAATATCTCTTTCGCAGGATCTTAATTTAATATTGGATTGGGGCGCCAAAAATATCGTCCATTTTAATGCATCCAAAACACAATCATGTTCATTGTCGCGAAAAGAGTCATCAAATACTCATCCTCTACTTATGAGCGGCCAAGTTTTACAGTGCAAAGACACCTTCAATCTTGTGGGCGTCACATTTGAAAGTAACCTTAACTGGCATAAACACATTGTATCTATTGCCACGGCAGCATCAAAAATGCTTGGATTTCTCTTTCGAGCCAAAAAGTATTTTTCCGCTTCTATTTTATACACTTTATATGTGTCCCAAATCCGACCTCTCTTGGAATATTGTTCTCATATCTGGGGCATGGCATCCCCGACAACCCTAAGCATTCTTGATTCTATTCAAAGAAGAGCTATTCGTCTCATTAATGATCCTTCACTTACAGAAAGGCTTCCCTCTCTTGCCCATCGTCGGGCTGTGGGGAATTTATTGCTTTTATAGGTACTTCCATGGCTTCTGCTCTGAAGAATTATCCAGTATAGTTCCTCCACTCACGGTTCCCAACAGAGAAACTCGTGGTTCCGCGCGTATGCATTCCTATACGGTCCAACTGGACAGGCCCCGAACTTCTCACTTTGTTCGTTCTTTGATCCCTAGAGTTTCTAGGTTGTGGAATCTGCTGCCCGCGGATGTCTTTCCTTCCCCCCAAATCTTCAAGTATTTAAGTCCGGTGTCAACAAACTCCCCTCGCTTAAGACACCCACGGTACGTTAGTTTTTTTTTTTTTTTTTTTATCTTTGGACAAACCACGAAGGCTAAAAGCCTAAATACTAACGTACCGTGGGTACGTAATAAATCACGTACGGTACGTTAGTATTTAGGCTTTTAGCCTTCGTTGTTTGTCAAACTCAAATAAAATACCATCTTTTCAGTGAATTCCTTCTCAACAAAAATGTATTTTAATAAATTCGTTATATTTAGTTGTGCGATTCCTAGAAATGTTCTATCTAATCCACTACATTTCCATGGCCAATGTGTTTTTAAATTTTATTTGAAAATACGGTTTTCCTGTTACCCGAGAGGCGTATGAATAATTTATAAGGATTACCGCAATGCTCGCTTGGCGCTGTCTGTTTTAAAGTTTTTGAATATAGTTTGGAAGTTTATTTTCTGGCTGTAGAGCACTTAAATTAAATGGGTCGGCAAAAGAGCTATTTAGGGATTTTTACCTCTTTTGACTTTTAAAGAGTGTTTAAATAAATTTCATATAGACTGTATCCACAGAGTTGCAAAAAAATCGATTAAGTATATTTTCTAACCGCGACTGCAGTTGACCGAACGACGCACAGTGCAGCGAGCTTATTGGACTGTTAGACAAAATTAATATATCCATAATTAATAAAGATAGACATATCAAATGTGGTACTTTTGTAAAACTCTTTGAACAATCTTCATATTGGCGCCCCAAACCAATATCAAATTGAGATCCTGTAAAGAGATATCTGCATCGCCCTGCGTTTGCTTTCCAAGTCGGGTTGAGAGATTGGTTTGGGAACCTGAAAACTGGAGTGAAGGGTACTATCGTCAATCCAATATTAAATTAAGATCCTGCGAAAGAGATATCTGCATCGCCCTGCGTTTGTTTTCCAAGTCAGGTTTAGTGATGGGTTTAGGAACCTGGAAGCTGGAGTGAAGGGTACTATTGTCGGCGAAACTATGAATGGAATTAGTTGTGGACGAGAGAAGGTCGTTGATGTGAAGAAGAAGCAATGTTGGTGCCAAAACTGAGCCCTGAGGCACTCCAGCATTTACTTGGTGAAAGCTTGAAGAATGGCCGTCCACAATAACTGATATACGTCGATCAGATAGATAACTAGAGAGCCAAGAGTTTAGTTGGAAGACCATAGGAGGGAAGTTTATTAAGAAGTGAGGCATGCCAGACCTGGACAAAAGCTTTGGATATATCAAGAGCAACGATCTGGGACTCACCTAGAAACTAGGTTTTTAATAAAAGTTCTTAAAGGGCCCACAGCATGCAACTGCTTGTACAAAAGATTGTACAACTCAAGCCAGTCAAAAATTTGTTGTACGACCGCGTTTGATCTACGACCGATTGCATCATGTGTATTCGCATCCGTGTTTTGTATTGACTTTCATAAAGAAATTCAGTGTTATTCCAAGGTTTATTGGTACCTAATTCTTGTTGCAAATTGATGTGAGTGTATACAGGGTGTTAGAAAAATCATGTTCGTAACTTTAACAGGTGATTCCTTGCATTATCCTAAACAAATAAGTTTATAATAAATTATGTTTGAAAATCAATCGTTTTCGAGCAAATTGAGTCGTAAATAATGAAATTTTCAACATTTGGTATCGTTGCAACACAACAGGGATACGAGCGCACGAGGACAGCGACTGATTCATCGAATTGTTACACTTTTTATTTAAAAATGCTTTCAGTACATTACATTGGCGAGACACATCACCATTGTCCACGATTATCAGTTACTTCATTAAAACGATGCGATACACCAAAAAAAAAAAAGAAAAAAACATTCGTAAATCACTTTAAGTTTCAGATAAATGTAATGATATTAGTAATCACATTACTCTCAAATCTTTAGGAGTCTTCTGCAAATGTTCTTCTAGCTGGTAACCTTCGATCAGAAAAACTTTCTAGCTTCTTTAAAATTGCAAAAACATCTCTTTTGTATTAAAATGCACTCACTAATACAGTAATACATACTAAAAATAAAATGTAATTTTAATTAGGAAACATTACTTGCATTAATGTATGCAAGAAACTATAAACAATTTTTTTCCCGACGTAGATATTTATTTATTTGCCTACCAACACCATGTCGCGTACAACGTTGCCAAAGTGAGGAATTTTGTTTGTCTGTTTTTCTTCGAAAAATTGTATTTAATAATTATGCATTTTTGTCGAAACCAGGGTATACACGGTCACGCAAACCTGAAACGCACTTGCATGAAAGCAAATGTCAAATGAAGCATTTGATACACACGATTTAGATGTACCTGTCAGTTCTGCGTCAGTTTTGGCAGCTGGTGGCGTGATCAACTTAAACATAAGCGTGATTCAGCGAAGAGAGTTTTTAATTTTTGTCAATGTATTTATTACTTTTAACTTTCCAAAAGCATGGACAGCATTGGTAGGTACATATCTATAAATCACGCAATACATCTTCCTAGCGCCAAAGAGTCATTTTGTTAACTCAAAACCAACAATATAACCCCGTAAACGACGTCCCTAAACTGAAACGTTAACTGACGTTTCCTCCACATGCACAAGTTTGCACGACGCGCGCCACCAAAAATCAAACTCGGACATCGAGTCGCATGCCAAGCCAGATTTGGAAGTTTTTTAATACACACGCTCAAATTTGCGCGCGAGCTTTGGCTTTTTGACAGATGTGACAGTTTTGCATGATCGTATATACCCCGGTAAAGTGACTAAACAAAAATAAAAAGGGGTAAAAAAGACGTTAAATTTTACTAGGTTCTCAAACAAGAACAGGACGATTGAATGTGTCTGTGGGCAAAATTTTATACACCTTGTTGCACCGATTGTCTGTGATACTGTCTATACAACCTGTCGTACAACAAATTGCATTATCTGTGGGCTCTTTAAAAAGGATTTAAAAAACGGTTGGCCAACCACTTTCCCAAACAAATGTATGCTAAATAAATACCGTTATTGACAAAGGTAAAAACTGCTAAGATCCATTTAAACTGTATATTTTTAGACATTTCACTCCTGACCGGATAAAGCAAACGTCGGCAAATTACCGCTTTTTATGTAATAAAACAATTACTACCGTTTCTGAGAAGAAAACTTGCTTAAAAACCATTATGTCAGATTCGCGGAAATACGTCGTTAAAGGAAATCAAAAGTTAAAAGTTTCGTAATAAAATTACAACGTTTGCATTAATGTTTTAATGACGCTGCATCGTTCTGTAATACATTTTGACTAAAAATATAGAAAAAACATCATGTTAGTTAGGGATCCCAGGCCCATTTTTGCCATTTATTATAGATGGGCCCATATTTAATTTATTCTAAAAGCGATGCCGCCAAGTACACAAAAAATGATAAAGTAAACAAACCTTTTCGAATGCACATAGCCTCGGACAGAGCCTGATTACATATTTTTAGATAAATAATAAAAAAGACATTGCTAAAACACGTATCACATACTTAAAAACATTCTCTTATTTCGCCTCTGCCTACTATAAAAGCGGTGGCACGTGGCGTGGTACTAGAAACTCGTCGGGTTAAATATTTTTTGCTGCAATAAATCATTGTTCACAAAAGGGTTTCTTTACTTTATCATTTTTTGTGTACTTGGCGGCATCGCTTTCAGAATGAATTAAAGTTGGACTCATCTTTACTAACAAGCTAATTTTTCGTAAGTAGATTCATTTTGACGAGACGCCCAACGTTTCTCCTTACAACCATTTTCGTTGGTGGTAGCTTACAGGGGTAGCAGGAATAAAATCAGTGGCTACGCCAGCTTTTTGGTTTAGGGGTGCCCAAAGAGGGGCCAAACATTTTTAGGGGTGGCCAAATTTATTTGAAGGTGTAAACATTTTTAATAGCAAAAAGGGTCCTTACCGATAAAAACCTTACATTCCCTTTCTTCATCCATTCAAATGTTACTTGCTGTCTCCAATAATTTGAGGAGCAAAAAAATCCTCACCTTTACAATTCCAAATTAGTTCTTCCTTCTATCCCCATTTCTTTTATTTCTTTTGTCCCACCTTACAGGGAGGGCCCAGCAATTTTTAGGGGTGGACCGGGTCACCCCTGACCGCCCCTAGCGTCACCACTGAATAAAATGTGTTAAATTGATGAATATCAAATGTTTATTACTAACAGGATTTTCTCTGGTAATTTTCAAGATAATTACCTAAATAAACCGAAAAAATATTTGTCTCACAAAATGTAAGGTTTCATTAAAGAGTCCCCTACTTAGACAAAGGATAAAAGGTCATTGGTCCCCTACCACCAACACGTATGATTAACGATGTGTTAAACAAAACCCTATACCCAGAGGCGCACTTACAACTTTGCCGCCCGTACGCTATTTCATTTTCGCCGCCCCTTCATATAAGTTTTTTCTGATCAAAATAATTTTGAAGAGCAAAAAAAAGGTCATCTTCTTTTTCTTTCAAATCTACGTACTACATAAAATTCGAAATCATCCACTAAATTATTTTGCCGCCCCCTAAAGTACGTCTGCCGCCCCCCTAAAAATGCCGCCATAGGCTTCAGCCTACTCAGCCTTTTGGTAAATGCGCCACTGCCTATACCACAAAAAAATAAAGAAAATCTACTAAAAATTGTTCCCCTTTTTTAGGTTATTGATATTATCAACATTATTTGCAATAACTCTAAATTATGGGTACAAACACTATTTAAATAAGGCCGGTATTAATAATTCCTGAGCTTAATAAGGCAACTTGCAATAATTCTCTATTAAGTAAACCTGCCGCCCCTTAAAAACTTGCCGCCCTAGGCCCCAACCTACTCAGCCTGCTGCTAAATTCAACACTGACTAATACCAAAATTAAAATTGTTAATATAACAATGTTAGCACTGTTTTGCTTCGTTTTTGTGATATTTGATTTTTTTGAAAAATGCAGAGGTAAAATTAAATTGATTTTACTTTAACACTTTTAACACTTTAACCTTTAAAATGTGTAACAAGATTAGAAAAAGTCTGCCATATCATACGTAGGTCAAATCAAGATCAAATATTGTACAGGGTGATCAAAAAATAATTTCAATTTTTCAGAAAATCAAATAGCCATATCTCTCTTATTATAAATGGAACACCCTGTATTTTTTTACGTCACATGATGACAAATAAAATACTCTTTTAAATGGTGGTAGAGGTTGCCTATACCTATCTTTTTGTGCTATGTTAGTAAAATCTGTTTTTACAAATTTTTAGTATAAATGTTTACTTAAATTAAAGTTGGCTGTGACATAGCAGCCATTAATATTTTTCTTAAGAAAATAACAACGTCCATTTATTGATCACTAGTATTTCAGTCAGTTTAAAAGAAATTTCAATGATTTTAAATAAAAACTCTTCTTCTACAACAAGAAGATGATATAATACTGGTAGGATGTGGAAAAATGGGTTTACTTTAGTCTAGAGTTAACCCTGGAAAATATTCCAGGAGAAACCATCTGATAACCTTAATAGTTGCTTTAAAAATTTGACACAGTGATTATGGATAATGGAAGAAACGAGTTATAGGTCACAGAATGTCGTCATAACTGACCAGAGGCGTTATTAGGATTATTTAAAAACACAATTTTTATCATTACCACATTCAGCTGAAATAACTGTTATTGGAAGTAGCATTATAAGGCAACCATCACCAGCCGCTGCTGATTATTACCCACTCACAAAATTTACCCCACCTGAAAAAAATCATCGCGTCTGTAAATCACAGGTGCAGTAATTTGCAGTTATTAAAAATACGTTTTCAAATAATATAAAAGCGAAAATTTATGGCCCGACAGTAGTTTCACGGGGCGACAAACAATTCACAGAAATTAATTTTAGGCCCTCCTTGGCCATTACGTTCTAAAATATCCCTCCAGGAAATCTGGTCGATTTTATTTTATTTTCTACGAGCTTTCCAATCGGTTCGGGGAAAAAGAGTAATCTGAAAAATCAACAGGTTAACAGTCGCGTAACACAAAAAAATTAATCAGTCGGTGATATTTTTACTTTTTTAGAAAAAAGATGGACAGAGAGGGATTTAGATTACGTAATTTATGATGTTTATTCAGGAAATACAGGGTAAAACATAAAGGTTGGAGGGTAAATTAAACAGTAAATAAAATAGGTATTAAACATGGTATGGATTAAGGGACATCTGGCGTTTAATGGCAGCTATTAATAACTTGGTTTAAATCAATATACACAGTTGTTTAAATTGGTTAACTAGTAGCATTTTTTTACGCCCTTTAAGATTAAAGACCACACAGGTGCTAGGCATCAAAGCTAATATTATTGAGAAAAAAAAGTAAGCCACTGACTTTTCACAAAACTTTTATATTTTATACTGATTGACGCAATTAAAATTGCAAATCCTTTAGTCTCCTGAATTGCTCTTCGTATCTAGCATTATTTCGAAAAAAATTAAAGCCACTCTAATTTCTTTTTCAAAAAGATTCTACCTATAGACAACATGAGTAAAAAACAAAATTAAAAAAAAAATTATTTTGCCTTAAAATAAAACGAACAGTCGTGCATTTTATTGAAAGTCAATATTTTCCTTAATAACTAAGGTCAAAATTGTTTGTTTTTTAACTTTGATTTCATTCTTTGGCTGCTTATGTATACTTTTAGTATCGCTTAATGTGGATTTATTTTTTTTCCTCGGGACCAAAACGAGATACGAAGAAAACATACGAGACTGGGAATGTTGTGCATTTTTTTAAATGCAAAAAAAATATAAAAAACTTCATAAAAATTTAGTGGTGTACTTTTTTTCTCAATCAATATTGGCTGTGATATCCACTCGAGACGCCACTGAACCAAATAATCTATGTAGAGCTTATAGCAAGCGCCTTATTACATTAAATAGGCGTACCAAATTTTATTTAAGTCGGTTGAAGCATTTTTTAAGATATTTTAAAAATACGAACTTTTTTAAAAACTTAAACGCCCTGTAACTCAGAATAGGAGGCAAGTCAGGACACATGTTTATAGGAACTTTTTTCATAAAGACATAAGAAATCACCTTCTTAGCCTTCGTACAGTAGTTACGTGAAACACCCGTGTATAACAAGGTTAGTTTATATTTATATGGGAAAAGGTTGCGACACATCCTCAACTTTTAGGCGGTTTGAGGTCGGGGACGCAAGGAAGGGCACTCCACGGGGAAAAGTTGGCAAGACTGGGTAAAATCAAAGCTGATGATCAATCCAGTGGCGTCTAGAATTTGCGCATTTCATTTTGAATTGTTTTGAAAGTGATATTTGTTGAAAAATGTAATTCCAAATGTTTTTTATTTAAAGTAAAAGAATTTACAACTTAATAATAATTAAAAACTGTTGTATAAACGGTTGTTCTACTAATACAATAAACTGTATATCTCCGGCACTGAACAACATGGCCGAAAAATGGGAGATGTGACGTCATAACACGTCAAAGCAATATGGCTGAATGTCGCGACCCTATATAGACCGGGACTTTGGGCAAGACTGGGTAAAGTTATTATATTTTGACAGCTGATGATTAATCCAGTGGCGACTAGAAGAGATAATTTGTGGAAAGATGTGATCCCAAAAGTTTTTTATTTAAAGTCCAAGAGATTGCGACTTAAAAATAATTAAAAAGTGTTTGGTAAACGGTTATTCTTAATAATACTATAAACTGTATTTCTCCGGCACTGATGAACATGGCCGATAAATGGTCACTGTGACGTCAACAAACGTCAAATCAATATGGCCGTATGTCGCGACCCTATATAGATCGACTCTGGGTTGCAACAAAACCTCGACTTTAGGCGGTTGAAGATCGGGGACGCGAGGAAACGCATATACCAGAGAAAAATTGGCAAGACTGGGTAAAGTTACTATATTTTGACAGCTGATGATCAATCCAGTAGAGTCTAGAATTTGTGCATTTCGCTTTGCATTGTTTTGAAAGTATTTGTTGAAAGATGTGATCTTAAATATTTTTTAATTAAAATTGAAGAAGTTGCAACTTAACAACAACTAAAAAGTGTCGTGTAAACGTTTGTTCTAGTAATATTATAAACTGTATTTCTCCAGCACTGATGTTGACATTTATCTCACCAATATGGCTGGATGTTGTGACCACTTTATATACCGGGTGATGCATCGCCGGGAGGGACATAGTAAATCCTATGTAATTTTTAATGGGGTCAATTATTGGCTCCCTAATTATTTAAGAGAAAAATTCTATTGAAGTTTATTGAAGAGCATGCAAATCTACGTCCATGGTAAAAACTTTAGATTTTCCGGTTAACCCGTTTGCTAGTTAGATGCTAATATCTTTTTAAAAATTGTTACATTATTATCGCCTCATATTTATAAACAACCATAAAAATACCAGTTAGAGTGACATTACGTTGTCATTTTGAAATTTAGTGCTTTATTATTATCAAAAAATCGTACAGTGAAAAGATTAAAGTTGTATTTATATAAACGAATTAAGTTAAGTTGAACTAAACTAGAGTAACAAATTTCAAGAACTTATGACATTTACATGCTTCAATAAATTATTAATATTATTACAATAATTAATATGTTGGAAATAAATTTAAGATTTAAGAAAATTTTCAAATATTCCTCCATTGACTGCTAAACAATAACCCAGACGTTCATGAAATTGTCTTCTTACATTGGCTAACTGGTAAATTGAAATTGTATTGCATTCTGCAGAAATAGCATTTTTTAACTCATCTAGATTAGAGTAATTTTTATCCTTGTATATCTCATGCTTTTTAAATGGCTCCAGAGGAAGAAGTCATTTGGCGAAATATCAGGAGACCTGACTGGCCAATTTATGGTGTGATGTAGGCCAATAACATTTCCATTAAAAGCATTGTGTAGGTATTCCTAACTTCACAGCTGCAGTTATTTATCACTGTGCCTTTGGTCTCAAATTTTTTGATAGTCCTATCGACTGTTGATTTTCCGGGTATCGGTCTATTCGGATACTGAGCAGCGAACATGTCTGACACCTTTTGGTAACTATTTCCTTGATAGTACCATTTAATCATCAATACTTTTTCTTCAGTAGTATAACTCATGGTTAATCTTTTCGCTCTACGATTTTTTGATAATAATAAAGCATTAAATTTCAAAATGACAACGTTATGTCACGCTAACTGGTATTTTTATTGTCATTCATAAATATGAGGCGATAATAATGTAACAATTTTTAAAAATATATTAGCATCTAACTAGCAAACGGGTTAACCGAAAAATCTAAAGTTTTTATCATGGACGTAGATTTGCATGCTCTTCAATAAACTTCAATAGAATTTTTCCCTAAAATAATTAGGGGAGCCAATAATTGACCCCATGCATCACCCGGTATATAGTGACTTTGGCTCCTCGTTGGTTAGAATTTTTATCGAGAGCCGTTCCTGTAAATAAAGCCAAAGTTATGTTTAGTATCAAAATTCCGGGAACGACAATTTCGTCAGAAAATTAAATATAAACCGACTTTATTAATATTTTCGAAGGTTTTAGTTTTATTTACTAAATTACAGGGTTCACGCAAGAAAAGAACCATTAAAGGCAACGGATTTCTTGAGACCTATTTTTGTTATTCATGGAATTTCGTCCACGTCAATTCTTGCATGTCAAAACTTTATTACCGGTTGGCTTACGTTAGTCAGTATTACTATTAAACTTTTTATTGTTAAAAAAGGTTTTAAATTTTTTATTACTCCCAAAGGCGCATGTATACCGGGTGGTGGGTCGCCAGACTACCCATAGGAAATCCCATGTAAATTTTGATACCTTTAAATATTGACTGCCATATTGATTTTAGAACAAAATTGTATGACACTATTTTCAAGACATTGATAAGATAAGCCACAGCCTTCTTAAACTATGAGCCGTGAAGTAAGAAAGGCAACATTGCAAACAACACTGTACAGTAGGAATATTGAAATGAATTCCTAATAGATTACATGCTAAAAATAATTAATTTTTAAGTGTTTTAAACAAAATATAGATATTAATTTTTTTAGGATGTTTTAGACAACATATTGGTATAATAATACCCCTCCTCTGGCAGTAGGTTCCACAGTCTAGAAACTCTAGGGCTAAAAGAACGAACGAAATGGGAAGTTCGGGGCCTGTCCAATTGGACCGTATAGGGATGCATACGTGCGGCATCACGAGTCTCTCTGTTGGGAGCTGCAAGAGGAGGGACTATACTGGATAATTCGTCGGAGCAGAACCCGTAAAAGTATCTATGGAAGAGCTGATAGATCTCCCACAGCTCGACGATGGGCAAGAGAAGGAAGTCTTTGAGTAAGTAAAGGATCATTAATAAGACGAACAGCCCTTCTTTGAATGGCATCAAGAATGCTGGAGTGTTGTCGGGGATGAAAATAATATGTCGGCAAAACTTATCAGGAACTTTTCTGCCTTCGGTAACTTTACCTGTTCATACGTAGAAATTTTAAAGTAGTGTGCAACTCGAAAAATGTAGAGAAAATTTTGAAAATGGCGCAACTTTTATAGTTGCAAGAATACTTACACTGTGCAATATCAGAATGGAGCCATTTGCTATGTTGCGAAACATAAAAATTTTACATGTCTGCGAGCACTTTTAATACAATTTTGTTGTAAAATCAATAGGGGAGCCAATATTTAAATGTATCAAAACTTACATGGGATTTCCTATGCATGGTCAGTCTGGCGATGCATCACCCGGTATAGTTTTATGTTTTATCAAAAAACTGGATATTCAATAAATGTAATCATAAAAAGATAAATACCGGCAGATATCTAATGAAAAAAGAAATGTTAGTACTAGAGTTCATTTATACTTAAAAGAGGTTGGACTATAGCTGCCATATTGGCAGCCATTTTTGACGTCACCTGGTACCTGTGGATTGATCATCAGCTTCCAAAATATAGTGACTTTACCTATTAATTTGATTAATTTGCAGAGACCAGTGACAAAAAAATTTACGCCACTGACTTTTTTGCAACTTTATATTCTTCCAGATGAAACACCCTAAAAATACAACTTTTTGTGTCTGTCAATTTTTAAGCTAGCTTTTGCTTAGTTTTCCAAAATAAAAAATAAAAACCACTTTTGATGCAGCGATAAATTTGGTAATAAAACTTCACAAAAATAATTGGAAATTTTAGGTTTTAAATGTTTAACATTTTTGTCATTGTTTTCGCATATTCGTCGTGCATCAAAGTGGTTTTTATTTATTTTTTGAAAAATATGCATCGTTCGGGAAAAGTCAAGAGATCAAATTTGTTTTGTTAAATTCAATGGGGATTTTAAAAATAATTTTCATTTTAGGAAAAGGCAGTGGCGTACCATCTTTTTCTTAAAAAATAATCCTTACAGATATGGTCACTGGTTATTTTTTTTAAATATTTTACCTAGAGAAAAATGTCGTTTGCTGCTGTTAAGCAATGTACCAAATACCAATCAAATATCTAAAGCGGTTTAAAAATTATAATAAAAAATGTTTTTTAACACGCTTTTATTAGCTTGAGGTTGTATGTATGTATGTATGTATGTAACGGAATCTTTAAGCTTAATTTTCACCAACTTCCAGCGATTCGATTTCTTTGAAACTTTGCACACGTATTAAGGACCCATGACAATGCAACAATCTGCAAACAGTATCCCGTTATCCTGATTAGGATCGCCAGGATAAATAAATTTCTTTATATATTTTATGTAGGAGAGTAACAGAGAAAGAGCTAGTGCGCGATCTGCGCATGCGTGAAGTTTCGGACGTACTCTCAGCATAAGGCTGACAGAAACTTGTTCGGAGTAGTTGCGTTCTGAAACCCCATGCAACAGTGAAGCTTTAAATGAAATGATTAGATTACAAAATAGTTCGTGAAACATTTCAATATCACATGTCCGCAGAAAACTAATTGATATATCGAACTAAAAAATGAAAAATTAGAATTTTAACACCCTGTATCTCTAAAAGGAACCGTTTCCGGACATTATGTTTATATAGGAAACTAGGACTTATTTTCGACGTAGAAAATGCCATTAAAATTTAATGCATGAATTTTGGAACATCCAGTATATACATATAAATTAACTCTGGTTAGTTTTTTTTTTAAGAAAACGTGTTGATGCTATGATCCAATTTTATAACCTTTTGACACATGGTTCGCGACGTGGCCACTAGACCATTTCCAAAGTCTGATTCTAAATTTCACAAATATATCAAAATAAGTCTATTTTAATGCAGATGACTACATAATTTTTGCACACTGTCTCAAATCCGATCAAAACAAAATCGAGAACGTCACCGCCTTTCTTCTGAACGACATAGATCATGATTTTTGACGTCGGCGTCGCAAGCTCGTTCCGAGAAATTCAAAATTGTAACGTACCTACTTGCGACGCAAGATAATTTTATCATGTTTTTTGGCAAAATAAATTTCGTAAAGTCTACGGTTTTGTGTATAGACGCAAATGGGTGAATCACATATTTAGGTCGTCTATAAATGAATATTACCATTTGTGGATTTGACATTGAAGCCACACATCAATAGCTTTGTTCGCGGGTTCGATTCTGAACCGGTTCTGGGACTATTCGCATGCGCAGTGAAAAAGCAGCGTTCGCTTTTAATAAAATCCTGAATTTTAAGTAACAGTTCTGTGTTCGCGGGTTACAATGGAATCAGTTCGTTACCGGTTCGTAACCTGATTAGCAGTCCTGGGATTTTTGTTGGAACTAAAAGTTCAGTTCGGAATTTCATGCGCATTGTCGACATGGTCAGCTGTTTTCTTTTTTGTGGTACAGAAATAAACCGTTGTATTACAGTTTATTAGTTTCTGCCACTTTTTATGCGGGTTAATATTCCTGTTGATTATTTTTTTATATTTTTGTGATTCTGAGCGTATATAAACAAAGGATTTTTAATTGTATTCCGTATGAATGTATGTATGCAATAAAATAAATAAAGACTTATTTTTTTTGGTACTTGTAGTTTTGCCGGAAATCAAGAACAACGGTCTCTTGAAAGCCCCCTTCTGACCGTTCCCGAGCTTAGATCGCCTTTAATTTTTTTAATTTCCTGTTACATTCTCTACCTTTTAAAGTGAATTTCATCCTATTATATTTTTCTATGGTTTCAAAAAATATCGTCCCTGGTCTACTATACTTCATTTTTTGCAAGAGATAGCAATAAAAATGTCTCGGGACGGTTAGAAGGGTTTGTAAACCATAAGGCGCACCAGTCTCTGTGCAAGGAACAGGTAGAAATACACCGAATTGCGTTAAATAAGGATTATAAATTTTATATATACTTTAATATCTTTCCGTATGTGCAACTGAGCGGTTACGTAAATTGTTAAAGTTATTGTTCAAAGTATTACAGTATTGTAAAAATGGCTTCCGCAGAAACGCGCATGTCTCAGCCATTCGCTCTAAACGTCCAGCAGAGTGTTAAAAACGTACTCGACTAGGCTAGGTGCGGGCAGAATGGACTCCCACATTTGGGTAGCAAACAAAAGTCTACTATAAAATATGAAGCTAAACTTTATTATTTTCAAAAGAGCTACACTTTTGGTTTTTACTATGTTTTCAAAATTATACTGTAGTAAGTGACTGTCGTTGGCAGACACATGAAGTTTAGACGTTCCGCATTACTTTTATCACCATATCTTGGGAATAGCAGCCTCATCTCGGATCGCCGTCTTGATTTAGGAAAGTCAACAACCAGTTGCCATACAGTTGGCAACCCATTTAAATATTGTTTCCGGTCTGGAACAGGAGGCAAAAATTTTTAATCGACATTCGTTGATGCAGCAAATATTGAACATCCTACAGATAGTGTTAAACTAGAGTTGTTGCAGCTAGTAAAAGTGCGTCGCCGAATAGCTAGCACACGTTTTGTATTGATGAATAGCCAAGAAGCACAAATATAACTGTATATCCACTGCCACGCTCATCGCTGCGTACCAAACACATAGAACTTATATGGGCACGACGTAAGTGAGGTAGTAGCCAGAAATAATACTAGTTTAAACTAGTAGATATAAAAAAACTATTTCAAATTGCCATATCTAATGCTTCCCAGAAAACTGGAAAAATGTGTCGAA
Source organism: Listronotus bonariensis (assembly GCA_014170235.1). Classification (NCBI taxonomy): domain Eukaryota; kingdom Metazoa; phylum Arthropoda; class Insecta; order Coleoptera; family Curculionidae; genus Listronotus; species Listronotus bonariensis. Next base: position 205,739 of record JACEGR010000252.1, read on the forward strand.
CATGTATTAGAAGTAAGAAAATAAATGCGGTCTTTGGATATAATAGTAGATACAACTGTTAAACCTCTAATTATACAAGTAGACTCATATGACTCAAGTAGTGATAGTATGTCAGATATGGAAGAATGTGAATAACTAGATGTAGATTATGTAGCATATTTAATTAGGTATAGATTATATTTTAAATAATTATTTTTTGACTATGCATTTTTAATGTGTATTATTTTCTTAATAAAATGGTTATTATTAACTATAATTATACCAACTGTAAAATATTGATATACTATAAATTTTAAAATAAATTTTTTACGTATATAAAAGAAACAAGATTTTCATTTTACCTAAACTGTTTAAAAAGGGTAAGTTTCCAAAATAAACTCAAGCGCACCGCCACTGTCAAGGTTTTTATCACCTTATTCCCACGTAAATACGGGTAAACATCTGTTATTTCTTTGTATTTGACCCAAGAGGTTGACGAATTTTAGAGCGGGGTCTGCCGGCCTAAAATTATGATGCCTTATCAGTACATTACAGGTAGAATTGAAGAAAAATATTTATACTCGGACTAACATAGAAAGCGAATTGCCATAAAATTAAATGATTTATTACTCTCTCTTGCAAAAAATAGAGTATAGTATGGATGGGTCCACATTTATTCTGAAACTAATACCGCAAAGTACATAAAAAATGATAAAGTAAATAAACCCTTTTGTGAGCAATGATTTATTGCAGCAAAAATTATTCAACCCGACGAGTTTTTAGTTCCACGCCACGTGCCACCGATTTTATGGCAAGACAGAGGCGAAATAAGAGAATGTTTTTAGATACGTGACACGTGCTTTAGCAGTGTTTTTTTTTATTTATCTATAAAATAGGAGATCAGGCTCTGTCAGCGCTATGTGCCTTCGAAAAGGTTTGTTTACTTTATCATTTTTATGTACTTAGCAGTATTTCTTTCAGAATGAAATAAATGTGAACCCATCTTTACATCCAAGAACTTATTTTAGCAAAGCAATATTTCTAAAAGAACTTTCCCATTGTAACAATCCAACTCGCTTTCTAAATTCTTACAACTAGGCCGTTCCAAGGTGCACAAAAACTGAAAATAGCTTTTACCGAGAATCATTAAATTGTAAGTATGCACACCGTATAATTAAAACATTACCGAGAAGTGTACCTAGGTCATAGAACTTCGCAATTCACAGTAAAATGTTACTGTAATTAAACGGTTGCCTAATTAATAATATTCCTAATTAGCCGGTAGCTTATTTACTAAGTGGTTACGGTAAATTGCAAATAAAATGAAATATATTCGTACACAGAGAAAAAAATTAAACTTAAATACATCGATCGTGGAGGTGAGTCAAAAAAATCGACCATTTTTATTTTGGCACTAAAAAATTGTTTTCTAGACATAACGTATGTCCTAAAAGTTTTGGCACAAAACTCATTGTCTTTAATTTTAACAAAAACAAAATAATATCAAGTTGCCTTTGAAAACAAAAGTTTATTTACTTTGTTTACTGTCAGTTGAGATTTATTTATTTTTGAAGTTTTCGCTTTAAGATGTCGTATAAATTAGAAATAAGAAAAAGTATCTACAAGTTAGTTGGGCGGATACCCAAAGCTGAAATCTGTCGAATATTCCAGAATGAAAACATTTCACGCAGAACCATTTATAGAACAATAGCGGAGTGCGAGCAGGGAATACCATGTCTGAATCTCCCAAAAGTGGGAAGACCACGTGCATTTACCGCACAGAGGTCAGAGAGATTGGTGAGAAGAGCAAAAAACCAGATTGGAATGTCAACGAGGAGACTGGCTAGGCAATACAGATCTTCTAAGAGTACGATATCGTTGGAATTAAGGAGGAATGGTCTTAAATATCGAAAGAGACGTAAGTGCCCCAAATACTCTCAAGCGCAGCTTCTTCGTATACCAAGATGTTGTCGTCAACTGAGGCGGGTACATTTTGCCAATGAAAAAATCATTATTTTAGATGACGAAAAGTATTTCACTTTGAGTAATTCTGAAATGAAGGGAAACGATGGATTTTATACGGACAACGTAGAGGCATGCCCTGACAATGTTAGATACAAACATAAAGCGAAATTTGAAGATAAAATTCTTGTCTGATACGCAATTTCTAACAGGGGTGTATCCCGACCTTTGTGGGAAGAGTGAGGGGTGAAGCTTTGAATAGTCAGAGCTATATTGATAACTGCCTTTCCAAATTGCTTCAGTTTGTCCGCGAACATCATGCTAATGACGATATCATGTTTTGGCCAGACCTAGCATCATGCCATTACTCAAGAGATACCCAAAACTGGCTTCGACAACACCACATACCTTTTGTTCCCAAAAACGATAATCCTTCAAACTTGCCGCAGGCTCGCTCAATAGAGGATTTTTGGGCTGTACTGTCTAGAAAGGTTTATCATGGAGGCTGGGAAGCACAAGATGAGGAACAATTAAGATGGCGAATTTTACGAGAAATTAAGAGAAATTGAATTGAATGCCGTCCAGGACCTCATGAGAGACATTCGAAGAAATTTGCGTCTGGTAGAGCAGAATGGGCCACTCCACATAATTCGATAGTATAGTTTAGCTAAGCTGCGCTTGAGAGTATTTGGGGCACTTACGTCTCTTTCTGATATTTAAGACCATTCCTCCTTAATTCCAACGATATCGTACTCTTAGAAGATCTGTATTGCCTAGCCAGTCTCCTCGTTGACATTCCAATCTGGCTTTTTGCTCTTCTCACCAATCTCTCTGACCTCTGTGCGGTAAATACACGTGGTCTTCCACTTTTGGGAGATTCAGACATGGTATTCCCTGCTCGCACTCCGCTATTGTTCTATAAATGGTTCTGCGTGAAATGTTTTCATTCTGGAATATTCGACAGATTTCAGCTTTGGGTATCCGCCCAACTAACTTGTAGATACTTTTCTTTATTTCTAATTTATCCGACATCTTAAAGCGAAAACTTCAAAATAAATAAATCTGTAAGTATTGAGTTGTAATTTATGATAACTAGTAAGTGTTTAAATAAATTTCTTCATTAAAAAAAAAACGATAAATATTGTGTGCCAAAACTTTTAGGACATACGTTACCCAGAGAATGCTCGGCAACGATGAACTCTTAATTTTAATAGGATGATTCGCTTCTTAAGCCACGTACAGACTTGGATACAATCGGCGAAAACATCGGTTTTCCGACTGTAAATGTTGCATATCGGTCGGCCGACTTGTTGCAAACGCCATGGCAACATCGGTTGACGTTATGATCAAAGGGAATCGGCAAGTCGTCTGTTTTATCCACGTACAGACTTGGATACAATCGGCAAAAACATTTGTTGGCCGACTGTAAATGCCGCAGCAACATCGGTCGGCATTTTGATCATAGGAATCGGAGAGTTGCCTGTTTTCCATTTAATATGGAAAACATCGGCGAGGTTTGTGCGACCGCAGATACACCGATTTTGAAGCAATTCCCATTTAGACGTGTTTCATATACACGTTAAAAAGGTAAATTGGCCAGTTAAGCAACAACAAACCAGGACCGATGCACAGAGCGTTGAAAGAGAGGGATTTTAATATCCTCACTGTACATATTTACATATTATACATTTAAGTTGTTATGAAAGTTTCTATTTTGGCATTTTTGTCCACATATCGACGCACTTTGTGGGGTTTCACCTTGTTTAGATGCCGGAATTATTTATTTAATCTCTACCTGTTGGTATTCTACAGGAGTTAGACCGTTTTTTCTCGACGCAATGCCTGTGAATATAACTTTTGTTTCGCGCAGGTAATAACATTGGCAATCCAATTCCAAAACTATTAGAGATAGATATATTAAATGTCGTATTTTTGTAAAGGTTTTTAAAAGATCTTTTTAATGGTGACTAAATATACAGGGTGTCCCACTTTAAAAAGTTTACCTCTTCATTTTTCTTGAGTTTTGATGTTTATTTGTAACTTTTTTATGCTCAAGAGAAAATAGACGAAAAAGTATGAAACTTTCACACAGAACGTTTTTTTCTATCCTTTTTGGTTATAGTGAAAAGTGGGTGGCAAAATATAAATGAAAACGCTGTACTCGATCAACTGAATACTGGCTTAGTAGTAGTCCAAATGATATAAACAAAAAAACTTTTAGACACCCGGTAAGTACTTTTGTGAACTGATTTTTCCAATAATCATATTGCTTTATTTGCTCGGTGTCAATATAGCAATATAGTTTAAGTACACGTAGTTTATCTGTAATTATAATCAAGAGTTCTAGCTAAAACCACTATCTAACTAAACATATTCTTACAATTTACAATCCACTTATACACATTGTTGAGTCATAAATATAAAGCCGCAGGTGAGGCAACAAGCTCAACAAGGTCTTTCAATTTAAATTAAAAAAACTTTCTAGCAGTATTCGACGTGGGCTATGCGGTGATCATGCATTTCCTGCAATAATGCTTTCAAAGAACCGCCCACGCGTTCTATCTCGATAGACTTTCTGGCTAGAGCTTTTACAAGATGTAACTTTATTAGAATAATGGAATTTTATAAATAAATTTTTTTGCTATAGAATAATTCAGTGTCGTTCCATAAGCGCTTGATTTTAAATATTTGTTTGTGACGTCACCTTTTTGTCATAATAAGGTTTGTTTCAGCAGGCTTCTTCTATTATCTATTTTTTCTTGGTTTTTGTCTCTTCCTGGTCCAATCCACCACTCTCCCCTTCCGGACTATGCTTTCCAGGGCTTCGTCGGCGGAAAATCTGATAATCGAGCTCGTAGCTCCCAGAAATTCCAAAAGAAAAACAAAATAATTCAACAATCGCTGCAATGCATAAATTGTCGGCTGTCAAACCAAGATCTGCCACTGGTGTTACGTATAACCGTCACTTTCACTACTGACAGTTCCCATGGCACGCCCATCTATTTCCCGCCATTTGAGAAATACCTCGTGTTCACCACCAAACAGGATACCATCAGCTTATAGGAATCTTCGCTCACAGCGCTTAGATCCAGAAGAATGATGCCGTCAATTTAGCGTGAATCTTTCCTTGATCGCCGAAGGTAAAAACGTTCGTACGACACCTCTAGCCGCCACGCCGGGAAGAACTTTGTAGTCCCTCTACGCACGTCCGCACTGTCCGGAGGTCAAACAAAGAGTCGCTTCCAGCAGGCTGTCAGAAATGTTTGCAACCGTTCGGATTCTGCGCACGTCAAATGTGTCGTTCAGTAATACCGGTTAACCGGTAGTTTGAAAACCGGAGCTCGAATACCGGTTTTAAACCGGTTTGGTTGATTGCGGTTTATATTTTTAGCATCACCTTTAGAATCTTGCATTTTATTAACAGGGATGTTATATTTTTATTCTTATTTATATTTAACCAATTTATTTTAAAGAATATTCTAGGATGAATAATGATTATCACTTAACAGAAAAGCCTTTTTCGGTTTTGAAAACCGTCTTTCGGTTTTAAAAACCGGTTTTTAATACCGGTTTTTTAATACCGGTTTTTTAATACCGGTTTTTAAATATTCGGTAAACCGGTTTTAACCGAAACCGGTTTTGTTTTTTTCCGGTTTTTGCCAGCCCTAGTTTGTAACATTATACATTTGTTTGTTGTTCCAGCAGTAGTTTTAAGATGTTGGAAACTGTTTGAAAAGTTTGCAAACTTTCCTCAAACATTACTGACAATTTTTAACATAACCTTTCTTGTATTGACGTACAAGCAGTATGCACGCCTTGTTGATTTATTTGTTCCAGCAGAAAACTGTTGCCAACATTTCTGACTAATGTTTGTAACAATTTCTGCGTTTTACGATTGATGCTAACCAAAGTCGGTCTATATAGAGAGGCGATTTCGGCCCGTTTTGGTACTCCGACTTTGGTAGGTAACAATTGGTATGTTTTACGTCACAACCGTTGACGTCAGTGTATGGTAGCATCCGAATTCGTTTGGTACATTTTTGTAGGTAAATAGAAGAAGAACCTACCTAACGGTTTATTGGTTTTTATAAATTTGTTTATTTAACAGCAACATTTAAATTAAAATATTTGCAACTATTAATATTATGTTTTTATTATTAAAGAAATAAAATTTAGAGTAAGACCAACAGCTTTAGAAAAGGATGAGAGCATACCAAACCGATCTACCGACCCACAAGCCACGGTATAGCATTTGACAAACCAAACAGGGTACCAAAGTTGGCGTGATGTCACTATTTTGACACCCGAAATTGGTTGGTAGGCATTTAACCAACCAAACTGGGGTACCAAAACGGGCCGAAATCGTCTTTGGTCACGACATTCGGCCATATTGCTTTGACGTGTTATGACGTCACATCTCCCATTTTTCGGCCATATTGTTCAGTGCCGAGATATATAGTTTATTGTATTAGTAGAACAACAGTTTTTAATTATTATTAAGTTGTAAATTCTTTGACTTTAAATAAAAACATTTGGAATTACATCTTTCAACAAATATCACTAAATGCGCAAATTCTAGACGCCACTGGATTGATCATCAGCTTTGATTTTGCATCACTCCAGTCTTGCCAACTTTTCTCCGTGGAGTGCCCCACCTTGCGTCCCCGACCTCGAACCGCCTAAAAGTTGAGTACGTGTCGCAACCCTATAAATATAAACTAACCTTGGTTGCTAACAAGTTTCCAACATTCTGCTGAAAACAAACCTATAGTTAATATTTAAGTTAGCGGTAAATGTTAAACAACTAATAGCAACTTAATTTAACTATAATAAACAATAAAAACCTAACTAATACAAAAGTTTTAATGACCACAAAGAAAAAAATAGCGCTAAAAAACACGAAAAAAGCTTTCCACTACGATTGTAAACAAAGGACGCATCACAGAATACTTGAAGAAAAACATATCGCAACTGCTTACTGCTGGGTTGCACATCTTGTCAACACTGTCAAAATAAAAGCCATCCTATTGGTTTAATTTAATAATTTTGACACTTATAAAACCCAGCGGAAAAGTGGTGGAGTACTTGAATGTGCCCAGAGAACAGGGAAACGATTACGTCAGAAAATTTAGTGAACATAGGCTTAAATGGGATCGAGCGCCCCTTATTATAAAGTTTATCTCCTTTGTAGTCAATTATCGCGTTTAATATGGTTTTTGGCTTGAAATAAATCTCGCCTAAACCATAAATGTGAAAAAGGTGAGCCAAGTTCAATACTAAAAGTATGCTTGGCTGTGGGCTTCTGCCGCAAAAGAATGGAGATTTAAATGAGTGTCAAGTTCTGAACAAAAACCAAATATGTATGAGTTCTTAAAGTAGGCTAGATTTAAATTAACCATTTTTCATTACATCAGGCATTTTATAAAGTTATTCAACTTATTTAAATATATTTTTAATTCTAATAAAATTGGCTGAGTCAAATCTACTCCTATACAGGGTGATTCAAAATCGATTACGAAACTTAAGAGGAGGTGATTCTACTTGACAAAATAAGGGTAGAGCTTCATATACATTTTTTCAATATGTCATTCGTTTTTGAGTTACAAGACGTCAAAGTTCAATTTTTATTTTTGTTTTTTCGCCATATTGCATTTATTTTTTAACCAATCCAGGTGATATTTGGCACACAAATCGAGCTTTGCAGATTCTAAAATTTTATTACTTAATGTTAAAAATTAAAAAAATTTTTTTTTAATATTTAACACACCGTAGTTTAAAAACTAAGACGTTTAGGACATATGATTATATAAAGTTTTTTCTTATTTTCTGTTGTAGAATCGTCCCGTAAAGTTTGTCGGTTAAGTTACTGGACACCCTGTATGTAATGTCGGTAATTTGATTGAAATTGATGAAAACTTTAATGTCTATTGGTGCCTAAACGGTGAGGTTTATCGACTTTAATAAAGAGTACCTTATTTTTTAAGGTTTTGATTGTCTATAAAATGGCGCCCTCAGCTTTGCGATATCTGTCAAAATAAAAAGTTATGATGTAAATAAATTTTTAAGTTTTAGGTAAAGTGCCCTCTGGCGGTATTTAAAAAAAGTACTTTGTCTTAAAATTTTGGAATCTGCAAAGCTCGATTTGTGTGCCGAATATTAACTGGATTGGTTAAAAAATAAATGCAAGATGGCGAAAAAACCAAAATAAAAAATTTGACGGCTTGTAACTCAAAAACGAATGACATTTTTAAAAAAATTATATGAAGCTCTAGCCTTATTTTGTCAAGTAGAATCACCCCTTAAGTTTCGTGATCGATTTTTGAATCACCCTGTATAACCTCTCCATTAGCAAGTAGCCCAACTTCTGCTCATAAGAATTAAATCGTTCTAAGATAACAAAAATTAACTATATATCTCATCTATTAAGACATAGGAAACATAGGTCTCTACCTACCGCAAAAAAAAAAACATCGTATCAGGTATCGATAGTTCGCCATTTCTACGGGAGAACCATCTATCGTTCAAAAAAAACAGAAAAACTATAAACTCCTCTACACAAAAATAAATATATTTCTGGTATTTTAGTCATCTTGTGGTCTAGCCTGCTTGTTATCAAGTCTACGATATTTTATTTGGTGCCAATTTGTCTCAAAAATATTTAAGACATCTTTCAGACTATCTTTATTTGTAAAAGTGTCTGGCATATAGCTCGAAAGTTAAAATAACTTACAAATACTTAAAAATATATTCGCAGACAGTTTTCGAATTTTTGAGGATAAATGTCGCATTATTATTTTTTTTTTTTTGACACATGATGTAGACATGTTTTTTAAAACATATTTTATAGTAACTAACAAATTTTATTGCAGAATACGGTAATTTTCTAGAAACCTGCGGCAGCTCCGATTTTTGACAGAAATTTGCATATACGGGGTTTTTGAGGCAGTGATCACGAATCTGAAAGATTTTTTGGCGGAAACGTTTCGTTCTTGAGATATCCATCATCAGATTTGAATTTTAAACTAATCCTATTTTTACAATATTCCCCCTCCTTTTTGCACACAATTCTTGATTTAAAGCTAAAGTGGCACAGAATATTTGATTTTTACCTTTTAAAACCCCGTTTTTTACGTATTTTACATTATTTTTGCATTAAATTGCATAGATATACTTTGAATCATTTCAATCCCAGTGTGCCATGAAGCCCTATGTGTATGTATGGTTGCTGCATTATCAAAGAAAAGCCACGCAATTTAATGCAAAAATATAACGTAGAATAACGGAATTTTAAAAGGTAAAAATCAAATATTGTGTGACACTTTAGCTTTAAATCAAGAGTTGTGTGCAAAGAAGGGGGAATATAGTGAAAATAAGCTTAGTTCAAATTTGAACTTTGATGATGAATATCTCGAGAACGAAACGTTTCCGCCATAAAAATCTTTCAGATTCGTGATCAGCGCCCCATAAAACCCCGTATATCAAATTTCGTTAAAGTCGGAGTTGTCGCAGGTTTCTAGAAAATTACCCAGTTTTTAAATAAATTGTCAATATAATGACTAATGTTTCAAACACACTATGTCAATGACTTACTTGTATCTCGGAAACTGTAAGCGCTATATCATAAAATTTAGTTGAAAATATTTTACTTTAAAAATAAGTGAAAATATGTTGAGGGTATTATTAAAATATTTTATTTTGCGTTTAACGATGTAGAAAAAAAGTAAAAATGATATGAAATTTTTAAAAGATGAAAATGTCATTAAGTGTGATATATTTAAGTTTCATGCCATGCCACCTCAAAGTTTCAACGAAGTATTATGTACTATTATTCCAATAAACGCGTCTGGCAAATAGCTGGAAAATATTTTCAAAATTTACAAGTGTTTCTGAAAATAGATATTCTTAGAAATTTTCAGAATGCATATAAACATATAAATAACTAATAATTCTTTTTAGAAAAATAGCTTGGTTAAGTCTGTCGAAAATATAGGTAAATAATTTAAAAAGATACAGCGACATTGCTTAAAAAAGAGGGATTATTTATATATTTTGTGATGTTTTGCAATTAAATTATAACAATATTTTTATAAACAAATAGAATATTTTATAAAGATATTAAAAATTAACCAGACCTAACCAAATTTTCTGAACTTTAAAAGCAAAACGCAACGTTTCATGCAAGGTAGAATATTATTATGTTGTGTTTCTATTGTTTAAATAAATCGCGGGTGAAATACAGGGTGATTCAAAAATCGATCACGAAACTTAAGGGGTGATTCTACTTGACAAAATAAGGGTAGAGCTTCATATAATTTTTTCAAAATGTCATTTGTTTTCGAGTTAAAAAAATTTTAAATATTTAACACACCGTAGTTTAATAATAACTAAGACGTTTAGGACATATGTTTATAAAAAATTTTGTTCTCTTTTTCTGTTGTAGAATCGCCCCGTAAAGTTTTTCGGTTGAGTTACTGGACACCCTGTATGTATGTAGGTAATTTGATTGAAATTGATGAAAACTTTGATGTCTATTGGTGCCTAAACGGTGAGGTTTATCGACTTTAATAAAGAGTACCTTCTTTTTTAAGTTTTTGATTGTCTATAAAATGGCGCTCCCAGCTTTGCGATATCTGTCAAAATAAAAAGTTATGATGTAAATAAATTTTAAGTTTTAGGTAAAGTTCCCTCTGGTGGTATTTGCTTGATTTGTGTGCCAAATATCAACAAGATTGGTTAAAAAATAAATGCAATATGGCGAAAAAACCAAAATAAAAATTGAACTTTGACGGCTTGTAACTCGAAAACAAATGACATTTAAAAAACCTATATGAAGCTCTACCATTATTTTGGTAAGCAGAATCACCCCTTAAGTTTCAGGATCGATTTTTGAATCACCCTGTATAATATAGCAGATCTCAAAAGATCAATCAGTTTTTAGAAGTAAAAATACTTAAAACCTTGCTTTTGAAATGTATTTCTATAATTGTGTTATAAAAAACCCTACAACACAAAACAATAAAGAAAAACTACTAAAATGTCTTCCCCTTTTTTAAGGTTAATGGTAGTGTCAACATGATTTGCAATAATTCTAAATTATGGGTACAAGCACTATTTAAATAAGGCCGGTATTAATAATTCCCGAGCTTAATAAGGCAACTTGCAATAATTCTCTATTATTAATAAAAACAGCACTAAGGATGTAAAAGAGAAAATTTGGGAATTTAAGAACGCAGTCAAAAAAATTGACCTCTAAAACCATCAATGAAAATAACATGTTTAGCAAAACTAAGCGCCGACGAAAATGTGCGCTGTGCACAAAAAACTGGATAATAAACATAATTAAAATTTTTGATAAACACTAATTTTATTGTTTTTGTTAATGGATTTTTTTATTTCGTTCATTAAGCTTCGTCGGCAGGTTTTAAATGTGCTTAAAAAAAACCAGTTGGGTTCTTACAACGGTGTTTTGTTGGGGAGTTGTCGGGTGACTCATGGTGGCTAGAAAGTCCCTAACTAAAGTCAAAAATAATTGAAATTATCAGTAAATTGCATAATAACTGATAATACGCTATTGATAATAGAGAGATATGGGTACTTTGGTTACCGCCTACGTTCGTTATTTACGTAAGGCGCTATTTAAATACCGCATACGGTATTTAGTGTTTGTTTTTAGAGATATGGAAGACGCCGTATTACGAACGGTTAATTACACCTGTCTGCGAATTTACAAAATTAAAAAGCAAATGATCCTTTAATGTGCGTATACTATAAAGTTGTTCCCGTTATTTCAAACACATTTTACTGTAAATTTTCCCACTTTTCCAGATGAATTTTGACTAAGACATTCTTTCAGAAAACCAGGTCATTGTCAGCCGACAATCTTAACCTTTTCGTTTCTTTTCCACTGCAACATTTATTCAAAAATAAAAAAGCAAGACTTTATCAAAGATTAGTAGTTTAACTTTACTCTGTGGTTCTATTACAAAAATATTTGTAGGAATCGTCGAAATAAATAATGTAACCTTAAAAAATAAACAAAGAAAAATATTGTGCGCATGGCAATTCTATTCGCTATTTTAAATAGCACGCGGCGTTATCAGCCCGCAAATTACTCTATGCGGTAACGTTATTACCACCAGCGACGGTCAAAATCAAATCGCGCATAACTTAACTGTCATAATAGTGCTTACGTTAATACCGCATGACGTTACAGCACCACCCATATCTCCCTTTATGTATTTTAAAAAGAACTACAAAGTTAAAGGGGTTTTATTATTTTATATGGTCAATTGACCCTCAACTATTAAAAACCGCCGAGTGCTACCACTTGAAGGGGTGCGTTTTGGAGAACGGGGTGAAAACAGCACCTTTTCAGTTTTTTTGAGGTTAGGTCGAAAATTGCGCACTTTTTCCAGGAGTAGTATACAACAAAAAGTTGTAGAAAATTAAATTCTTTATCGAATAACGCTTGCCGAATTAAAAAAGTTATTTTTGACAAAAATATGCTTAAAAACGAACCCAAAGAAACGCGAAAAACGCGTTTTAATTTTTTATTTTGTATTTTGCCCTGTAACTTTTACCCATGGGGGTTTAGGTATAGGCATTGGTTTACAGAAAAACAAATCATCCTTTCTTTACAAAATGACGCCAAGTTAAAGTCTTAAGTGTATGATAGTGTTCGAGAAACGATTTTTTAAAGTTTGCCATTCACACCATTTTTCGGCAATTTTACCTATTTCTTTTTTTTGCAAACAATGTTATGTTACTCTTTTCTACGCAGTTTTAGGTATAGGGAATGGTATATTCAGTTGACAGAGAAAACAATAACCTTTAAAATGGCTTATAGTACAAGGCTCTAAGACTTTATATAAGTAAGATAAGGTTCTTAGTGTGTTTCTACTTTCAATGATATCTAATAACCTATCTTTTTAATTTCTCGTTATAACTTTCGTTTCTTTTAAATTTATGTAGATATAAAAATAAAAGAGAAAGCCTATTTCCTTATCTCTAAAATGGTGTATTGTAAAAATGCTGAGCTTAATTTTAAGCAAAATATGGTTAGTCAAAGTGGCATACTGCAACGATTTTTGTTAATTTTTACGTATTTTTTCAATTTCTCGTTATAACTTTTTCTTTGTTTATTAGGGTATATATGTTACTAAATAAAAATAAAAGCCTATTTGTCTACCCAGCTTAGTCGCAGTTCAAAAAAAATTTTAATTTTAACATCTATTTATTATAATGGGGTATCCCGTATATTGCTTGAAATAAATAAATAAATAAATAAATAAATTTCTTCCTCAGCTTTACTATCTTCTCCCAAAAGCTCAGTTTTATTAGAGTTCTAGCAATTGATATAGATGGGCCCATATTTAATTCATTCTGAAAGCGATGCCGCCAAGTACACAAAAAATGATAAAGTAAACAAAACCCTTTCGAATACGTAGCCTCAGACAGAGCCTGATTACACATTTTTAGATAAATAATACAAAATACATTGCTAAAACACCCTATCGCCTACTTACAAAACATTCTCTTATTTCGCCTCTGTCCTACTATAAAAACCGGTGGCACGTGGCGTGAGTACTAGAAAACTCGTCGGGTTGAATATTTTTTGCTGCAATAAATCATTGTTCACAAAAGGGTTTTCTTTACTTCATCATTTTTGTGTAACTTGGCGGCATCGCCGTCAGAGATGAAATTAAATTTGGACCCAACCTTACCTCAAGCACACATTCTGCAGAACATGCAACAATTAATACCAAACTTTCTGCAACCACCAGTTTCTTGTCACATTCTTTCCGTATTTCGACAGGCTATTTATTTTGTCAATAAACTTGTTTTTACGATAGCTGTGGCACCGGGGTGTGTATTTTTAGGACATGGGTTTATAGAAAAAAGTCATATTTTGACCTCAAAAGCAGCGTCCTCAAAATATTTGTACTGAATATTAAAACCCACCGTGTATCACATATACCAGTTTAAATAAACTAGAATTTTCGTGTGTGGTCTGTAAAAAGGAAATGAAACCTACAATCTAGAAACTAAGATCATTTAGCCTCCCGGCACGATATGCACCCAAATACTAACGTAACCTAGTTCACTATGTCCCTCGATATTAAAAAATAAAGCTTAAATGGAAACAAGGTATTAGCGGAGTAGGTTTCTTAAAAAAACATGCCCTTGATTAAATCTCTTATACCTATTATTATTTACTGATGAAATTCGTGTTTATATTGCCTCCCTTGACCTTATATTGATTATCGATTATCGCGATGTTTTCTCAATTTATTTTAATTAAAATACTGTTTTGTATATTTTCAAAATTAGAGAAAGAAATGACAAATAAAGTTTTATTTATATCTAAGGTAATTTTATGCAAAAACGTTGGTATAAACATAGACCGGAAATGCGTAGTTTCAAGATACAGGTATTAAACTTAAAACATATGGCCCCTTAAGCCTGGTTTATAGTTTCAGTATCGTGCCGTAAAACTTAAGACTTAGGCGTTAAGACGTAAAGAGTAAGCAGTAGTAACAGATCAATTTATAGTTCCTAAATTCAAAGAATCTCCTTACGGTTTTTTAGGTTATGAATATTGTTGTTGTCACTTTTATACATGTATTTTATAAAATATAACTAGGTAGATTGGCTCTTTGCTATATCTGCGTAGACATCCAACGACAACAAAAATAAAATTTGATGTAAATGGCCCATAAATAGCCAAAAATGTAAACACGACCGCTGCCGATTATCAGCGAAAACGACCGATGGCAACCGAGCCGTAAGACTTAAGACTTAAGAAATGAAAATGAACCATTTTCACTCGCACGTCTTGAGGGCTTACTTTGCAGTTTTCTTGGCACTATAACTTATCAGGTAACTTGTCACATGTCCACTCTTTCTTACGGCTTAACGTTAAGTCTTAAGTCTTGCGTTACTGAAACGCTAATATTAATCAGGCAGTTACAGTTGCAAAATATACTGCCCAATTTTTATTGTAAATCTCGCAGGTTAGGAATTGTTGAGATATTAATATTTATTTATTTATAAGTAATTTACTGAAAAAATCTCCCAGGGACCATCCACCTAAGTCAGCCCTATAGATATAGTAGAGATACAATAAAGAACCAAGGTTTCTGACAACACGGGTCTTTCGTTTCTCCGGGACCCATGTTTTACATAAACTTTTTTTTTGTAATTGTTTACTTTTTTCGAACCAACGCCGATTTGTAATGATTTTTGGCATACAGGGTTTGTGTGGGGCGCTGATTATTATCTAAAGAATGTTTAGTCTCGCAACGTTTAGTTTTTGATATATTTACCATCAAACTTGAATAGAGAACTACCATAAATTCATGGCAGTATTCTTGAGTTTTCTGCTAAATCGGCAAGTTATATTTGATTTCCAACCCTTAAACTTCCATTTTCTCTATTTATTTTACCCCTTATTTCCATAAAATGCAAAACTTCACTTCTAGTCATGTCAATCGCAGTAGCCATGGCGGTCTGATTGAAAGTGAAGCTTTTGCAATTTTAAAAAAGGAAGAAAAGGGTAAAAAAATAGAAAATGGGTTTTAAAGAGGTAAAAATCAAAAATTAAAGTGCCAATTTAGCTTTAAATCAAAAATAAAAAGAAGGAATATAGTGAAATAGGGTAAATTTTAGGGTAAATATGCTTTTTAAGTCCCCCCTCCCATTAACAATTGCTGTTTATGTGTTTAGATAATATTATGTCGATGTGTTCTAAAAACAATCAAAAACTCGAAAACAAAAGACAGCGGTCGTTTTCATATTATTAAATGATGGTAATTGAAAACTAAAATTAAAGCGACTTGGCAACGTTGCAGTTGCAAATTTAGAACATAATGACATTTCATAATCAAGTTTTGCTTTCTGTTGTTGCAGTTATTATTATATTTTTAAAGAATTTTTATGATTATTGGGATGAATGTAATAAAAAATAAGAAAATAGTTAGTCTACAACCAGTGTTAAGCGTTTAAATGGTTGTCATCATGGATTTCGTTAAAAATTCAGAAATAAAACAAAACGTGCGAAGTCAGATTTAATTTATCTGCAGTTCGAGTCTAAATAACGAAGAACTTTTTCTCGAAACAATGACTACTATGCTGCTTTATGTTATTTAGGTTGTTCGACAATGATGCCTGATATTTTTCGTGAAATTTAATAACTAATCAGGTAATTTATGTAAATAATCTTCGCCAAATTGAATCTAGATACCCATTTTTATCAGCTGTTTGACCGAATTGCAACACTGTGCTCCTTAATTTGAATTCCCAATTGTAAAATAAATTACTCGCCTACGTACTTTAATTATCTCAAGGCGCCACATGTGTGGAGGGAATCCCTTTTATTGTTATGTTTTAATTTTTAGTACGATCGGGTAAATAAAAATAATTCCAGTAGTCCGATCAGACAATAGATGATGGCAAATTTCTTAAGTCCAGTGTTTAATTTTTAAATTTATGTGACATTACAGTTCTATAACATGTAATTATGTCAACATTTATAAAGCAAACATGGCATGTTAACTCGGGAAACATTGACATTTCAACGTCACCACAGTTTAATGACGTATTTGACGTGACCGAAATACTAATTGAACCGATCCACAACACCGTAGTAAGAGACACGATCAATTAAAAATTTCAACATACTTACCTATTATTTATTGGTTTCCCGTAAGCGCATCTTCGTTTGCATGCGAAAAATAACACTTTCCGCACTTTGTTCACTCGTCTAGTCCTTCTAATTTTGGCAAAATTCATAGTTTCTAGCGATATTTTTAAGTTAAAACTTAAATTTTGAGGTTAGTTCGTAGCGTAAAGACTATCGATTCGAAAGTTCGTGTGATACATGAAACCACGCTAACATTTCGAATATCCGAATAACAAAACACTGTCGGAGAGGCGATTGTGGCTGTTGGGCAAGGAGCAAGTCAAGCAAGCTGTGACGTTTAGTCTGGGAGCGTTAAAAATATAATGGTTGTTTTAAAAGTAGTGTTATGTGGCGGATTTATCTTTGTGTTCAAACAAAAAAATTGATTGAATGGAATCTGCTTTTCCCGGTTTTAGAATTATTGAATCGTTTTACAAAAACAAGAACTACTGTAACGGCAACAGTTTATTAAATGGTTTTCTGCTACTTTAAGGGTTTTTAAAATTATTAATACTTAGATACATATTTTAGACACTCTTCTAAATAAAACGTAAGTGGCGCACATAAAAATATTCCGTTTAAAAAAATATCAGCAAACAAACTTAAGGGACCAGGGAGTGAAAAGGGGTGCTGGGCGGGGTAAAATTGAGTAAAACGAGTTAATGAAACTGAACATCACATGTAAAATTAAGTAAAAATTACATTTTTTTCCACATATTTTTGAGAATAAAGATAAAAATATTATAAATATAAAATTGTTAATTCATAACCTAAAAGTACGAAAAAAAACGACTAAAAACATCAGTTATACCATGCTAAATATGGAAAGCATTTGGCAACATCGGAGAGGGTCTGATTCTATTTATGAGTAAATAAAAGAAATAATTCACACAAATTGGATTCATAAAGTGTCTCTGGTGTAATTAAAGGATTAAAAAAAAGCGAGAACTAACCTGACCACCCTTTATAATCCCTCTTCTTATTATTAAACATTTATACAATGTTGCCATTGTCCATAATAAAAGTAGACAAATGCCAAAAAACATTATTGAAAAGCACAAATAAAAAAAAATCATAGCAGCGCCTTCATATTATTATTAAGAACAATTAATAGATAGATAGCATGTACTGCCAAAATATTAAAAAAAAATTGTTAAAATAGCAGAGAACCGTAACACGGTTACTCCGTAAACGACACTAAACCAACTAAACCACTCAAATTATTACCCCATTAACTAACTCACCTGAAAAAAAACAACAATTTTGAAGGTTTTCTATAATTTACTAGGGATTAGGTGCTGAAGCAAAACACACCACGGATTCGTGCTTGAGGACGCAAAAATACACCTAAAAGGTCTGACCACATAATCGCAACGAGACCGCCGTCGTGCGTCTCGCTGGTGACATATAGGGGATTGCGGGGCAAAAAAAATTTGTCTTTTTTTACCCTTTAAATTTCACCGGGTCGTCAAATAAACCTTCACAAATACGGTAACATAGTTTTACCTATAGGACACTTAGAGTTTGTATAAAAAGAAACAGAGATAATTAGGAAAATCTGTTTTATTTAAGCAAGGAGATATAGGTACATACATAAAACAATAAACTCAGCTTGACAAAATTGCTTATTTTTAGCCGAGACACAAACCAAATATCGAGTAATTTCTGTAAATATTTTTTGCTGTTGTGGATCTAGATCTAAGGTTAGTTTATATTATTTATAAGGTTGCGACACGTCCTCGGGACGCAAGGAAGAGCACTCCACGGAGAAAAGTTGGCAAGACTGGGTAAAATCAAAGCTGATGATCAATCCAGTGGCGTCTAGAATTTGCGCATTTCATTTTGCATTGTTTTGGAAGTGATATTTGTTGAAAGATGTAATTTCAAATGTTTTTTATTTAAAGTAAAAGCATTAACAACTTAATAATAATTAAAAACTGTTGTGTAAACGGTTGTTCTACTAATACAATAAACTGTATATCTCCGGCACTGAACAACATGGCCGAAAAATGGGAGATGTGACGTCATAACACGTCAAAGCAATATGGCCGAATGTCGCGACCTATATAGACCGACTTTGATCTAGATACCCATTTTTATTAGCTGATTGGCCGTGTTGCAACATTGTTCTCTTAATTTAAATTGCAAATTATCACAGCCTTCTTAAACTTATGAGCCGTAAAGGAGGAAATCTGGCAACACAGCACGGTAGGAATGTCAAGTAAAGTTTAGAAGTAAACGGAAACAAGTTTAAACGATTGCTTAAAAATATTTTTGTTTTTAAAACTTAAATCGTAGCGTGTATTTATTATATAAAGAAAAATAAGTAATTTATTGTTTTATTTAAAAAATAGGACCAGTGCCAATATGTCAATACATTTAAATGTGCACATATAGTTGGTGCGTACGGCGTACATTATGCCACGAACGTGTTGCGTTTCGGACTGCAAAACGAATTACCCCAGTTATATTAAAACAGGGTTATCAAACGACATTTAATTTCCCCAAAAACGATAAAATTAGAAAAGCCTGGTTGTGCGCTATTGACTGGATAAGTGTTTTTTTATTAAAATTAAAAGTAGTACCTATACGGTAAATGGACAAATATATTTTACGGGCTACTAATTAACTAAGTGTGTTTTTTAAAAAATGTTTTAATTTGATATCAATAGTGTGTAAGGTGCAGCAAAAACAATTATTTACCCCAAGCAATATTCTAAGAACTATATTAACTAATGCGCATAAATATACTGGTAAGTTCACCAAAAAATATTATTCATATAGATATTCTGAAAGTTATTTACTTACTTATTTATTTAAAGCGATTTTTATTTTAAAGTGCATCTTATGTAATACAAATTAAGCTTTTACATTTATAACTAAACACACATGCTTTCAATTCATTTTAAGTATTGTAGATATTACTAAATAATAAATGTTTACCCAAAGAGAAAATGTAAAAAGCTACATTGGTCTGTTTGCAAAAAATGCATAAAGAGTGGAAGAAAAGTCCTAACAACTTGAAATTTTTAAATCCTACCAACAAATTTGTATAAGGCAGAAAAGTTTCTGATAAGTTTTGCAGACACATTATTGCTTTTAGGGCAACTATAGTATTTAAAATTATACCTATATGTTATCTAAAACATCTTAAAAAAATAAGTATCTATATTTTGTTTAAAACACTTAAAAATTAATTATGTTTAGCATGTATTCTATTAGGAACTCATTTCAATATTCCTACTGTACAGTGTTGTTTGCAACGTTGCCTTTCTTACTTCACGGCTCATAAGTTTAAGAGGTTGTGAAATTATCAACAAAAGTTGTTTTAAATAAGATCATGTTCTTATTGAGTTTACGTTTCTCAAGAAATTTTTGCTCGGACTACAGCTATTTAAATTCAAAGAAAGACAACACACACATCTGCTACGAACAACCAACAGAAACAAATATACTTCTTCAGACTTTTTCACAATCAACCCATTATTTATATCTCGAAAACATACAAACGCAAAAAGATTGTGTCGCACTGAACAAAGCGAAACAAGCAAATACAAAAAAGAAACAAGATAGAAAGAGACAGAAGGCGATTGATGGTAAGCGGCTGGTTTAAACGAGACAATGGGTAGTACGGTGCGACAAGAGAGAGATGGACTATGCAGCATGGTATGAAATGGAAAGAGAGAGATGATAGGTTGTTCTAAGAATGAAAAAACATGTTTCTGCTAAAGAGAATTTTGTGTCACAGTGGGGGAACGTATTTCAAATAAGTACTACCGGGAACCCGTAGTTCCTGGAAGCGCAGCATGTGAATAGATTTGGTTTTGAAATAATTTTGTGTGTGAAGTGATATACAGGGGATTTATTTATATTCTAAATTTCAATTATTTTAAACAAAATATTATTTGGCTTTTCTCCAGAATAAAATTAAGAAGTTTATTTAACATTTTAAGAAAATTAAAACTTTTATACATTATGAAGAACTATTCTGCTTTTACAAAATATAATAAAAGTAATGATTACTTTAAAAGAAATAAAATAATGAAATATTCAATATTAAGTTACTTACAATACAACCTTTGTTTATAGATTGAAACCTTTGTATTGTACTTCCGAAAAAAACCGGATGTATGTAATTAACATTTTTTAATTAACTGGTTCAAGTTTTCGATTTAAAGTGGACTGTATTTTTGTCAATAAATTTAATTATAAATTAATTAAATTAAGAGAAAGAAAAACGACGATTAGTGGTCCAAGTCTTACCTTATTGGTCTGGATCCAGCTAATGATAACTTGTATGGCACGACGCGGTACCCGGGTACGAGATAGCCTTAGGCGACGCACTGGCCCTTTACAGCTTTGAAATCGTACTGATTTGTATTCAATTTTGGCGAGCCCATAAACCTACTATAGACTCGGACCAAGCTAAAAAAGCGCGGCAAACAAATAACCGTAGAAAAATTGAAAACTAAAAGAAAATCCCTTTTGCAATTTAATTATTATTTACGACATAATTATAATTAATACTTATATTATAAAAATAAAATTAGAACAAAAAGAAATATATATTAAGTAAACAAAAAAAATATGCGTGTACGGAACACCGGAATTTTCAATTTTGGTTTCTATTGTTTCCTGGCTATATTTGTTAAGATACCTAACTCAAAATAAAAAACACGTTTTCATGGCCACTTTTTCTGCTCTATAATTCAGTGTGATTAAATATTGAATTTGACGTTTCAGCTTCTGGCGACCATCATCAACTTAATTTTTTTAAATACGGACCTGATATTTTTTCAATTTAATTAAATCCTTTAATCACTCTTAAAACACTATATATCGCCACTTTGATATTTGCCGACGTTTCGTACAGAAAATTCCATCACCAGAATATTGCATATTTATTTTGCCATAATACGGCCCTGAACTACATTTTTAGGTAAGAAGGTAAAAAAAAGAATAAACTTATTACATATTCGTTATCTCTTTATTGCAACTCATTGATATCTAACAGCGGAAATTACTTTATTAACCGAAAATTTCATGAATATTAGACATAAGATGCAAAAGGTAGACAACAAATTAGCTTACATAAACAATTTGTAATACTATCTTGATGCCCATATTAAAAATAAACATAATTTAATAACTATTATAAGTGTTCAAAGAGATAACCTTCCGCCTCGATGCATTTTTGCTTTGCTTTGTATTTTAATACAGCTCGATTAATTGTTCTCGCAGGAATGGCAGCAACTTCCCTTATCAAATTTTGTCGTAGTACTTAAAGGTCGTGAGGTGCATTTTTAAATAAACGGTTCTTAAGATATCCCCAAAGGAAATAATCTAGGGGACTAAGATCTGGGCTCCTAGCGGGCCATCTTGCAAAACCATTCATTAGGAAATATATGGTAAAGGAATTGAGCTACTTATCTAGGTAGACGCCCTAGACATCATTCCTAATCAAATTTAGATATTGTTTGGAAGTTAAGGTCCCTTCGTAAACGAAAGGTCCAATAATTTTGTTCCTCCTCATACCAATCCATACATTAAATGAAGTTCTCCCTTGAATTCGTACCTGCTGGTTAGTTTCTGTTAATAAAGTAATTTCCGCTGTTAGATATCAATGAGTTGCAATAAAACATTATGAATATGTAATAAGTTTATACTTTTTTTACTTTTTTACCTAAAAATGTAGTTCAGGGCCGTATTATGGTTAAATAAATATGCAATATTCTGGTGATGGAATTATCTGTACGAAACGTCGGCAAATATCAAAGTGGCGATATATAGTGTTTTAAGAGTGATGAAAGGATTTAATTAAATTGAAAAAATATCATGTCCTTATTTAAAAAATTAAGTTGATGATGGTCGCCAGAAGCCGAAACGTCAGATTCAATATTTAATTACACTGAATTATAGAGCAGAAAAAAGTGCCCATGAAAACGTGTTTTTCATTTTGAGTTATCTTAACAAATATAGCCAGGAAACAACGAAACCAAAATTGAAAATTCCGGTTTTTTCGAATATCTTCGGAAGTACTCGGAATTTTTAAAACGCAAAACGGCATTTTATTGAGCATCAAATTGCGCAACTTTGCCTTCATTTAACCGATCCTGCTTCTCTTACGGTTTCCGAAATCCCAATGATGAGCTTCGAATTCGAGCCACCCTGTACAATAGGCCTAACAACATCATCAACGCCGTAATCGCGAAACACTAGCCCATTCGGTCGGTGAAATATAAAATTTTAGGCGTTGTCCAGAGATAGTAATGTAGTTTTTATATGAATTTAATACGCCCATGACATATACAATATACTAATTCTTTAAATATTGTTTTAGAAAGCCCGATTCCACCACATCGTTTCTCGGAATATCTTTTAAAGGATGTTGAAATACACGGCAAATCTCTTGTGTACATTCTATTCAAATTCTTTTGTAGATTAAAATCGTGCTATTCTCGGAACGGTTCTTTGTTACCAATCCGTATACATAAGTACTTTTAGATCGAAAAATTTGGAACGTTCACCTTAGGGGTATTGAATTTAAAAACGGTTTAGAATTCGAGCTTCGTAGAAATGGAAGAACATGGCGATTTAATGAGATTCGTGAGTCTTCGTGGAGATCTTTTATAATAATATTACTATTCAAAATTGAAAAGGAAAGAGTTCTATTCATAAGTTTATTTGGGGAAACCTAAATTTTCAATACGTCGACCGCCGATCAAAATAACCACTTAAACAATCAATAAAATAAAACTCACTAAAAGTTGAAAATAATAAACCCATATAACATTTTTTGCCGGCGTTGTACATTTAATTTACTGGCATTGCCAACACTCTTTAATGGCAAGGCATTGGAAAAAAGGTATCAAAAAGACGCGAAAGTGGGCAATTGGCCGTTATTAGGCCACGTGTTGCAGATAATGTGATGGCATCAGTCATTAATAATTTATGATGAAAAAATGCGTTTAGGATTCATCCATCATTAATAAGTTATTGGCAAAAAAATGCGTTTAGGATAATGGCATTTATCATTAAATAAGTATTGCAAGTTTTATAAGTTGAATGTTATAAAAATCAAATAGTGTTAAGAAATTAAAACGGACTTGCACTTTTACGGATATTTTAAATCAGTAATTAATTTAGATGTTACAATCTGGCACACTTGCTTTTATTCTACTACCAAACCTAACCTTACTTTTTGTGTTTTGCTATTACTGTGGTGTTTGCATCTACTTTAAAAAACGAAATCAACAGAAGTGTTTGCATATATTTAATAATAAAATATACTGATTTTTCGTTAACTTTGAAATGGGTGAACCACAGGCAAAAATAAGGTTATGTGTCGAAAGCGCAGACGCAAGATATATTTCTTAAAAGACGCTGCAAAATCTCTGTCTAAAACTGCTGCCAGAGACAACAATGAGACGAGTAACTGGTCCTAACAATTTGTCCATTGTATTTATCTCTTTCTGGTTTAACGCAAGTTCCAATAAATATATCTTTGTCTTTCATCATGGCAGGCTATCGTAGATAGAGCAATCATCGCTTTGCCCTGATTGCCAAGTTGTTTACACTTTCTGCATGTAAACTTTAATGTATTTTTTGGCTCACATCTAATTAAGAGAAAGAAATTATACCATGAATCGAATATTTTTAACTTGACAAACGTTGCCGTAGGCAGTCACGCTGAAATGTTAATCGATATTTGTGTTTGATATTTTTCAATGGCCGATTTGTTTGGAGAGTTTGTTTACATTTTCTGTGATTTATTGTGTGTTTCGTGCTTTTTATCTTTAATTGGACTTTAAATATTGACTTTTATTAGGGATCACAGTGTATATATTAAATTTGTGCTTTTCAACAGATAATTTAAGGTAATATTGACATGGTTATCCGTAAGAACAAATCTTTATAAAAACCAAATAAATGACATTTTTAATAAGGTGTGTGTAATTATTGAACTAAACCCCAATATTTTATATTAATAGGAAACAAAAACAAGTACCTAACATTAAGGGCAAAAATAGCACAGCTATATAATTTGAATTTGGCGGGCAAACGATAAAGTCGACTCACGCGCCATCTGCGTTTACCTGCCTTGAAAACAGACAAGGAAGGCCCAGCAGCTATCTCTCCCTCGGATAATTTATTTACATTTAGTTGCTCGTCTCATTGTTGTCTCTGCTGCTGCCGTAATCGTTATGTTTAATAACGATAACCATAAGGAGGCCAAAAAACGTCTGTTATTTTAAGAGGTGCAAAATGTCTCTAATAACATATGTGCTGCTCCTTTATTAAATTTAATTTTTATATTATTAATTAAATACAAAATATTAATCTCCAAGAAATGGTATACATAAATTTCCGAAAAAGAATTGAGTCCCAAAATTGTGAAAATTACCCATCAATTAAACTAATTGAGGAATTAAAGGAATTTATTGTTTTAATTTGTACGAAATAGTTTGGGGAAAAGATTATTACGTTGCTGGACTGAATCTAGCAACGCAATTTCAATAATTAGTGATGGGTATTTCCTTCAAGTAGTATCGACAAAACAGTTTTAATAATTTTGCCCCACCATGCCATTTTTAAACGGTTTTTTGGCTTGCCCAGATTATTTGTTTGTTTGAGTCAAAAGTAATTGGAATTTCACCCAAAGTCGGTCTATATAAGGTCACGACATTCAGCCATATTGCTTTGACATGTTATGACGTCACATCTCCCATTTTTCGGCCATGTTGTTCAGTGCCGGAGATATACAGTCTATTGTATTAGTAAAACAACCGTTTATAAAACAGTTTTTAATTATTATTAAGTTGTAAATTCTTTTACTTTAAATAAAAAACATTTGGAATTACATCTTTCAACAAATATCACTACCAAAACAATGCAAAATGAAATGCGCAAATTCTAGACGCCACTGGATTGATCATCAGCTTTGATTTTACCCAGTCTTGCCAATTTTTCTCCGTGGAGTGTCCTTCTTTGCGACCCCGACCACGAACCGCCTAAAAGTTGAGGATATGTTGCAACCTTATAAATATAAACTAACCTTGATTTCACCCCTTTTTGACCACAGATCGATCTAATATTTGGTACACCCTCTTAATCTTGTTGAAAATACGATTGAATGATTGATTATGATTGTAAATCCAAGACGGCCGCCGACAGGGCCGTTTCTGGCGAGGTGCAGCAGGGACATTTGCACGAGGCGGCAAAATTAGGGGCAGCATTTTGCTAAAATAAACGGCGGTTTTCTGATTTAAAAAACTGATTTTGAAAATTATTCTTGTAGGGTGTCTCTTTTTTATTGCTCTTTAAAATATTAAGGAAGGCAAATCAATCTGGAATACTGGAATAAAGGATTTACATAGGTATTGTCGAAGTAGGGACCTTTTTTTTTTGCTCTTTAATTTTTTTGTGTCCAATAATATTTTGCACCAGGAAGAGGAGGGCAGCAAATTCTCTGTCTGCAAGGGGTGACAATAGACCCAGGAACGGTACTGTCCGCCGATACAAAATAACAGATAACATATTACTTCAGAACAACGTTAATATGGGTATTAAATATAAGGGCTTAATCTGGTGCGTAGCAACCGCCATACCAGGGGTATCAATGATACGGGGCCCAGGGGCTATAGGGGCCCCCAAACGTGTTTAAGCAAAAATTAGTGGTAGAAAACTGTCAAATTGTCGGATAAATTGTGAAAGTCGGGCATTTTTTTTGATAGCAACGAAAAAAGCATAATGAAATATGTAAAAGAATGTTTTTGGTGGGGACCTTTGTTTTTGGTCTTGAAAATTTCTATTTTTGGGGCCCCACTAATGAGAAAGTGGGGCCTTTTTTTGTCTTTAAAAAATTGTTAGGGCCCCCTAAGTCATTGTGATACGGGGCCCTTCCAAGGCATGCTACGCCACTGGGCTTGATTGAAAGAAAGAGCTCACTATGGAAACGCTAAAATCCAAGATGACCGTCGCCACAAAATGGTAGATTACATATTTTTCACCACTACTTACAATAAACAAATTTAAAACTAAATAATTTAGCCTGGGAAAGTGTTGGGAATTTTCAGAATATGAAAAAACCACGTAAAAAGAATATTGTAAGTTAATGCATACAGGGTATTCATTTCAAAACAAAATAAAGCTAATTTTGGGCGCTTTAAGTCATTTAAGAAAAATCGCTCGGACCCGTCAATTTTTACTTTTAGGGAGAATATTTTTTTGCCATTTTTCCCCCTGAACTGCAACCCTATAGCAGGGATGAGACTCACCCCGAAATCTTCAATAAAAAGAGGGTTGATGGTATCTCTGATTATAACTGACAAGTACCGCCATTTTGTAGTAGATAAAGAAATTACCTTTATATTCTTAGGTTATAAGGTACGCGTCAGGAGCTTTCAAATAATGTGCCACAAGAGCCCCCTTTCAATTTTTTTTTCAAAATGGCACCCAGCTGTCAGTTTGATATTAGCATCTGTCATTTCTTATCTAAAATTTGGTTAATGTTGTCTTACTAAAGTTCTCAAATTTTCATAAAAAAAATAACAAACAATCCAAAAGTTAAGAGGAGGTGTCCTGAATTTAGACAAGCACTGTATGTGCTTATTTCCTAATACATTTTGCATATGAGGTCAACTTAAAATGCGGCTGAGTGAATTAACTCGATTTTGTATTAAGGAAAGTTACGCATAGCCACAGGTGGGCGATTGACCAAATGTCTTTATGGTCAAGACATGTTTGTAAGTAGATATTTTAGATAAAAAATTATAGATATTTAAAATATCGATCGATACTTATATTTCCAATACTAAGTACATTCAATTATCGTAAACAGTTTAATCGTAGGGTAAAAACTGGCTTCTGGCTAAAACCAAAATCTGAGGTCACGTGTATTCCGTATAAATGATTGAATAACTTGATGATAATTTTTAAACGTTTTAAGTACTAATAGAAAACATGAAAACACTCGGTCGTACGATCTTTTCTTAGAAACGGTAATACTATAATTTCTCGGTGAATTTTTCCATTGGTGTTTCGAAAATTATGAAAAATACATCGATTAGTACTAATCACTACAATTACCGCAATCTTTTGTATTTCGTAGGAACTATTAAATTTTAATTTAAAAAATTATTAATTTCAGTGGTAATTATTGATAACGGTCAGATGGTATGTACCATCGACAACCGACAATTAAACATTAATCACTTATAACAAGTACAAATCTATAGCTTTGAGAAACCTTCCTTAATACAGAATCTAGCTAATTCACTCGGCAGTATAGGTGTATATGGCAATGCAAGTTGCATTAAAATTAAAGAAGGAAGCACATATGCGCGCTGCCATCTATTTAGCGGCTCAAAATGTGAAGTTTGAGGTTAGAAAAACAGCTTCTAATTGGTCAGAAAAAGGTCATAAATGGTTACTTAGTGTGACGAATTGGTCATATCAGTCATATCCATATACCAAATTTTACAGCGTGTTTAAAATATTAAGGTCATTACACAAATATGTAGCGCCTCAATTTAAGGACTCAGAGCTCATTTTATGCTACACAACTTGGTCACGAATTGGTCAAGATTGGTCAGTAGGTCACTGAGACTGACTGAATAATCTTGACCAATTCGTGACCAATTTATATAGCATTAAATGAGCCCTGATGTTGATATTGAGGTGCTCTATATATTTTTATTAAAAAAAAAATAATTTCTCCTAATTCTATTTTACTGCTGACCAATTACTGTGACCTAATGACCAATCGTGACCAACTCGTGACCAATTCGTGACCAATTCGTGACCAATTCGTGACCAATTTGTGACCTAATGTTTGGTCATTGGTGGTGGTGAATTGGTCAAGATTGGTCAGTAGGTCTCTGAGACTGACTGAATAATCTTGATCAATTCGTGACCAATTTATATAGCATTAAATGAGCTCTGATGTTGATATTGAGGTGCTCTATATATTTTTATTAAAAAAATAATTTCTCCTAATTCTATTTTACTGCTGACCAATTACTGTGACCTAATGACCAATCGTGACCAATTCGTGACCAATTCGTGACCAATTTGTGACCTTTATATAGCATTAAATGAGCTCTGATGTTGATATTGAGGTGCTCTATATATTTTTTATTTAAAAAATAATTTCTCCTAATTTTATTTTACTGCTGACCAATTACTGTGACCTAATGACCAATTCGTGACCAATTTGTGACCTAATGTTACACTATAAAACGACCTCCGAATGTTGAGGTGCTGAATAAATTTATGTAGCAATTGGTGACCTTGAAATTTCTAATTTTTTATATTTATTTTAGTATCTTTGACCAAATCCTAAATACCTATGACCAATTCTCTTATTGTTATAAGCTTTTCAGAATTTGTTTTTAAATCTACGGTTTTTAATTTTGGGCGCTCACAAAATATTCTCGTCCTTGAATGTCTTTATTTCATACGGAACTCGTTTAATCTTGCTGACTAATTAATTAATCATACTAATCAATGTTGACCATTTTGTGACCATTTGCATCCTTTTTGATTGAGCTATACATGATTAATTTGAGGCGCTAAATTTTTGATAACCCTGATATTTTAAACAAGCTGTAAAAGTGGTGTATGGAAGACCAATTCGTCACACTTAGTGACCATTTATGACCATTTTTTGACCACCTCCAAAAAATCCTTATTTCCATTTATTTTACCCGTTTTTTGTAAAGCTTCACTTATAATCGCACTGCGATTGAAATGATTAAAAGTGAAGCTTTGCAATTTTATGGAAAAAACGGGTAAAATAAATGAAAAAAATGGGGTTTTTAGAAGTGGAAATCAAATATTGAGTACAAATTTAGTTTTTAATCAAGAATCGTTTGCAAAAGAAAGGGTGAAATAATGAATTCAGGTTAGTTTTGATTATCAAGTCTGATGATTAATATCTCAAAAACGAAACGTTGCCGACTAAAATTTTTTCAGATTCGTAATCAGCAACCCAAAAATCCCCGTGTGCCAAAAATCATTAAAATCGGCGTGGTGTCCGATAAGTAAATAATTACCAATAAAAAGATAGGCGCAACAGATAAAAAGTTATCATTAGTTAAAAAGCGTCCAAGTTTAATTTGGCCCACAGTGTAAATTATCCAGTATTAAATTTTTTATACTTATAAATTATACCTTCGAAATTCTAATGCCACTCAAAATTAAGCAGGATAGTTTCCAAGAAATTGTTAAATTAAAAAAACTCGTTAAAATTCCAAAGTAACCAGAGATTTTGGATCTAAACCACAAGAAAAGAAAAAGTAATTGAAGTTTTTGTTGTACGAAAATTGGTTATTTTGTTTGTACTAAGATTTTATATGGTTTTATAGTAATTTTAAAAAATAACGTTAACCCCAAATTATATGGTGCTTAATACTTTATTCGACTATAGAAATAGTAAATAAAAAGTAGATAAGATTCATAAAACAGCATATTGTCAAAGACAATTATAGTTTTACTATAGACACCCAGAACAACGATAAATTTTTGGTCTTCAGCTTGGACCCTTCGCTCATTGGGATTTATGAAGCGGACATCCATCGAGGGAATATAAGTACGTATAATTTGCCGCTTCATAAATTCCTCCAAGCGAGCGTCCAAACTAATGACCAAAAGTTTAGCATTGTTCTGAGGGTCTATAGTAAAAC
Organism: Listronotus bonariensis; assembly: GCA_014170235.1. Taxonomy (NCBI): domain Eukaryota; kingdom Metazoa; phylum Arthropoda; class Insecta; order Coleoptera; family Curculionidae; genus Listronotus; species Listronotus bonariensis. The sequence continues at coordinate 236,045 of JACEGR010000252.1, forward strand.
CACAAATTATCAGAATACCCAGATGCGAAACTAAGCGTGTTCGTTGAAATCGCTCACCACTATGGTCCCTTCCACTGCGTGGTGGATATACACCCACGATTAAGTACGTGACCCATTGCTCATCTAGGTGTCAGTTAGTCCCATATTTTTGTTGGTATAGAACGTGAGCATAAGTTAGTTAATTGTGTTTATCTGTATGTGAACTTTTATTTTTTTATTATTATTAAAGTGTTAGTATAGTGTCTCTATAACTCTAACAACTTAAGTTTTCTTGATTTTTGCTGAAAAAAAAATCAAAAATTTTTGTTTTTGGACGGCCATTCTTCAAGCTTTCACCAAGTAAATGCTGGAGTTGCTCAGGGTTCAGTTCTGGCACCAACATTGTTTCTTCGTCACATCAATGACCTTCTCTCGTCCACAACTAATTTCATTCATAGTTTCGCCGACGATAGTACCCTTCACTCCAGTTTTCATGTTCCTAAACCCATCACTAAACCTGATTTTGAAAACAAACGCAGAGCGATGCAAATATCTCTTTCGCAGGATCTCAATTTAATATTAGATTGGGGCGCCAAAAATCTCGTCCATTTTAATGCATCCAAAACACAATCATGTTCATCCCCTACTTATGAGCGGCCAAGTTTTACAGAGCAAAGACACCCTTAATCTTGTAGGCGTCACATTTGAAAGTAACCTTAACTGGCATAAACACATTGTGTCTATAGCCACGGCAGCTTCAAAACAGCTTGGATTTCTCTTTTCAGCCAAAAAGTATTTTCTCCTTCTAACTTATACACTTTACCCCAATCCGACCTCCCTTGGAATATTATTTCATATCTGGGGCATGTCGTCCCCCACAACCCTAAGCATTCTTGATTCCATTCAAAGAAGAGCTATTCGTCTCATTCATTATCTTTCACTTACAGAAAGGCTTCCCTCTCTTGCCCATCGGGCTGTGGGGGATTTATTTATTATACAATTATCCAGTATAGTTCCTCCACTTACGATTCCCAACAGAAAAACTCGTGGTACCGCGCGTATGCATCTCTATACGGTCCAATTGGACAGGCCCCGAACTTCCCATTTCGTTCGTTCTTTTATACCTAGAGTTTCTAGAATGTGGAACCTGCTGCCCGCGGAGGTCTTTTCTTCCCCCAAATCTCCAAAAGTAATTAAGTTCCGTAATAAGAAACTTCCTCTTACCTCGCTTAAGACACCCATGGTTCGTTAGTATTTAGGCTTTTAGCCTTCGTGGTTTGTCAAAGATAAAAATAAATAAACAAAATTGCACATTTAGAAGTAATTTTTATTGAAAACATCTTTTTTATAACAATTTTCGATATTAGCAAATAGCTATTTACGTTACTAGACCGGAAAATGGTATTTTTACGGGTCGACGAAAAACATTTACAGGGCGAGCCGTAGGCGAGTCCTGTAATTTTGAGGAGACCCGTAAAAGTATTTCCGGTCGAGTATCGTACATAATTTTTTTAATTGACCGGAATAAAAAAACTGTGTAAATTTTTAGTGTTATATTTAAACGACAATAAGGACGCTGCTTCAATTATTTCATCTGGATTTTCCATGTCTGACTCCATTTTGGCAAAATGATGCTTTCTTTACTTTACAATATCTTGAACTGTCAAATAGTAACAATTGAACTCTGACAATTTTTGTCATGGCTAACAGGATTTTTTGATATCAGGGACCGGAAAGTAAATGAGAGACCGGAAAGTAAACTAGGGACCGGAAAGTAAATTAGTCCTGTAAAATAGCATTTTCCGCTTAAAAAATTTAGTGGAAAATTCAATTTTCCAGTCAATTAAAAAAAAATATTTTCTCTTAAGCAAAAATCACATTTTTGGCCAAACTTCATAGATGAATGATACAACTTGATATTTGATGATTGTATTTTAGGTTTTGGACCATGTAGAACTTTTTATAAAGAATAACTTTTTTTCGTAGAGTTAACAATTAAAAAGTTTCCGATATGACGCCAACTGACGTAGACACACTGTATATTTTAAAAGATATTAAAAATCTAAGTATTGATTTAAAAACTGCAGAATTAAGCCAACAAACTGATAAATTTCTTTTATTTTGTACGAAAAAAGTTAAGGGGGGGTGTAAATTTATAATTTGACACCCGTACAAGTTATAAGCATTTTATAAGTTTTTATTTGGCCACCTTGTATAAATTTAATACTGCAGTTTTAATCGCTGTTTTCGAATATTAAAAGTTATTACACTTGCCACGTTAAATTGCCCAACAAATTGTAATAAAACATTTAACCTCGATTAGCTTTAAGCAGAAGCAAAACAATAAACCCATTTTTTGGAATAGGTAATTAATATGCTACTTCGTGAAATCCAATTTTATCGATTAGTTCCTTTTGTTACCACTTTTTTGTTACTTTCCGGTACTACGTTATCGCTATAGACTATTAACTAATATTTCGTAGAACTTAAACTGGTTCCATGGGATCCTGTAGACTTTGCTGTTTTTTTTTAGTTATTTCTTAGATTTAATTATTCGATATAATTAGGGTTGTCGGGTTTTTACAAGATAACGATTAACCACCCTTAAACATCCGGTAAATGATCAATTTTTTTATTTTGTATGTATTTTTTTATCTTTGGAAAAACCACGAAGGCTTAAAGCCTAAATACTAACGTACCGTAGGTGTCTTAAGCGAGGTAAGAGGGAGTTTATTAACACGGGACTTAAATACTTGAAAATTTGGGGGAAGGAAAAACTTCCGCGGGCAGCAGGTTCCACAATCTAGAAACTCTAGGGATAAAAAGAACGAACAAAGTGAGAAGTTCGGGGCCTATCCAGTTGGACCGTATAGGGATGCATACGCGCGGATCCACGAGTTTCTCTGTTGGAAACCGTGAGTGGAGAAACTATACTGGACAATTCTTCAGAGCAGAAGCCATGAAAGTACCTATAAAAAAGCGATAAATCCCCCACAGCACGACGATGGGCAAGAGAGGGAAGCCTTTGTGTAAGTGAAGGATCATTAATGAGATAGCTCTTCTTTGAATAGAATCAAGAATGCTTAGGGATGTGGGGGACGCCATGCCTCAGATATGGGAACAATATTCCAAGGGAGGTCGGATTTGGGACACATATAAAGTGTATAAATTAGAAGCGGACAAATACTCTTTGGGTCGAAAGGGAAATCCAAGCTTTTTGAAGCTGCCGTGGCTATAGATACAATGTGTTTATGCCAGTTAAGGTTACTTTCAAATGTGACGCCCACAAGATTGAAGGTGTCTTTGCTCTGTAAAACTTGGCCGCTCTTAAGTATGTATGTATGTTAGGGTGGGTCAAAAAAATCGATTATTTTTATTTTGACTTCTGACACTGAAAAATTGATTCCTAAGGCACCTCCAGAGAATGCTTGGCAACAATAAGCTCTTAATTTTAATAGGAAGGTCCACCTCAATACAGTTTTACATATCTTTCTCAGCCCCATACAAAAAAATTAATTTCTCACCATTTGTAAATCATACAGCAAAACTTCTACTGTTTACACAACAGTTTACACTTGAGAACGGACAGAGATAGTACTGACCGAAACGTTGTGTGAATAAATTAATAAAGACAATGGAAGTCCGAAATTCTTCTTTTACTAGTGAGATATGATGTTTTTGTATGTAACTGAGAAAAATGTGCAAAACTGTAAAGGGGCGGATTTCATATTAAAATTAATAGTTCTTCCTTTTAAAACCTTTTAAGGAGGGTCTTTTTGCCGAGTCTACCACGCATATTTATACCACCCTATATGGTGCGGCGCTTTAACCCAGCCTGTCAATGTCAAATGTTTCCAGTGTCGGACTGGGCGAACTCGTCACTTTTCATCGGACAAGTTTACCACAATATTTTACATGTATTTTTTAAACATTGTGCGAAAAATCGTAAGTGTTACAGTCACGAAAACATAAGACCCATGGACATATTTTGGGTATCGGATTTTTGGGTTTCGTAATTGTAACCCTTACCATTTTTGGCACAATGTTTAAAAATTACATCCAAAACATTGTGGTAAACTTGTCCGACAAAAAGTGGCGCGTTCGCCCAGTCCGACACCCAAAACATATGACATTAACAGGCTAAGTTAAAGTGCCGCTTCCATATATAGTGGTATTAATATTCGTGGTAGACTCGTCAAAAGAAATCCCTTAAAGGTTTTAAAAGTGTTATTATCATAAACTCAATTTTATTACGGTCCAGTGATCAGAGTTAAGTCGAATACTGAAAATCGGTATTCAAATACGAATACCGGGGAAAAAATCGAATACCGAATATTTCAATACTTGGAAGCAAAAAAGTATTTGAATACTCGGTATAACATCTGGAATCGGTATTCGAACACTGGAAAAAAGGATTCGAATACCAGAAAGAAAAAAAAACAACCGATAATTAAACATTTTTAGAGCAAAAGAAAGAAAAGGTCCTCACCTCATTTTTCCCTACTTTTTGTTTCCTTGTGGTATTATACTCATAACAATTTTGGTATTCGATTACTGCTTACACATTCCGGTATTCGAATACTCGGAACCCCGGTATTCGAATACTCAAAAAAGTATTCGTCGAATACTTCTAAAGTATTCGAACACAGAATCCGAATACTAACCAAAAAAGTATTCTGCCGAATACCAAACACACAAATGTATTTAAATACCGGCAAAATGTATTCTGAATACTATTTAAAATACTGAGTATTCGAATACGACCCAACTCGGCCAGTGATCACCGTTATATCACAAATTATCAGAATACCCAGATACGAAACTAAGCGTGTTCGTTGAAATCTCTCACTACTATCGTCTCTCCCACTGCGTGGTGGATATACACCCCACGATTTAGTACGTGACCTAATGCTCATCTAGGTGTCAGTTAGTCCCATACTTTTGTTGGTATAGAACGTGAGCATAAGTTAGTTAATTGTGTTTAGTTGTTTGTGAACTTTTTGTTATTTATTATTAAAGTGTCTTGTTAAATTTTTTTACTGTTTAAATGGGATATAAATGTGTATATTTATTCTGTTCCTCCACCACCGGGAGCGGATCACTTTTAGATTCCCAAAGGACCACTATTATTTTAAGACTATTTAACATAAATACAAAGCTTTTACAAATTACTTATATATGTTATAAAGTTATTGATATTAATCAGTATGTGCCTAAACAGAGGAAAATATTTTTTTATTTATAGCCGCACTGCCATTTAAAAGGCTATATTTCAAATTTAAAAAATGAGGTGTTTTTTCAGTATTAAAAAAATCAATTAGGTTTGGGTATTACTAAGGCAACATCTGCATTACTTTAAAAGATTGCGTCGGGGTTTCTTTAGAAACTTGTGTTACTCGGCTTTCAATTATTCTGTTTCAATTCCTAGTTACACAAAACTTTTTAATACACAATTAAGCTAAAAAACGGAATACCATTAATTAATTTAATAAGCAGTTTTTTGGCAAGGTTTTTTAAATGGCTTTTTGTTAAACATTCTAAACCCCCATTAGTTAAATTATTTTTAAAAATGTGTTGTACATTCAGGTATAGACATTTTATTACAGGTTGATCCAAACGTGACATCTACTAACAATATTTTACCGGGTAAAATTTTCAGTTTGTAAATTCCCAATTAGTGTATTATTATTATTATTTTGTTCCGTTCTCCACACATAAAAAAGCTGCATAATTAGTTACTATAAAGTCCATCAGCGCCTTGGGGCGGTTTAACCTTTTACAAATTTAAAATATTACGATCCATACATTGGTGCAGATGTTCCATTTATTCTTTCTCAAGGTCATAGAAACAAGTAAGCGTTATTTGCCGCACTTTCGCATCTGTATATGATAATTTGTGGTTATGTTCCAAGCTTATTCCTTTCATAATAAATTACCTAAAATCCATCATCTCAAAAGACTCTTTACACCATGCAATAATGTGTATTGTTCCAATCCATTTAATGACACTTTTTTTAAACCATTAAAGAAAATTTGGTTCTCAGTACCCCAAGATGAGAATACTTGGTTTCTTAGTACCAAAGGCCATTACCAGTGTCATTACCAACAAACCAAAAACTGTTTTTGAAATTAATTATTCCGGATCATTAATCGTCATCTCAAAATAAATACCACTTTTCGAAAAGACAAAAGACACACGATTTATTAATTGTTAATCCGATTTTTTCATTTGGTATATAATTAACGTTTTTTTTCGATATTCAGGGAACGGATTTCAATTAGTAAAGTGGATCGCCTAAAAAAGTTTCTTAATTAAATATTAACAAAGAACGCTGACAAGCCAAGTTGGTTGGATATGTTTCTCATTAGAATTTGACGGGATAAAAGACAGGATGTTATTTAAATGTACAGGGCGGTATAGGTAGTTCATGGGTCTAAGAGATGCTAAATACTTTAAGGGCAAAAATACAGGGAGTGCACTAGACTGGGACAAAAAAACTAATATTTTTTAACGGTACTGCGGTACTGTAAAAATATCGTTCATGATGATTATAGCTATTTATGTATCAAGGGCGTTACTAGGACTATAATGCCCTGAAGGTCGAAATAGCTAGATTTCGACCTGATGGGCATTATAGTCCAGTAAAGCCCGTGGTGCATACAATGCTTTAGGTTTTACCCAAAAAGAGTTTTTCAATGACTAATTACATTATTTATTCGCCATATAAAAATAAGTTGCACCTGTACCTGTATACGTAAGTAGATAATGACTGGTGTTAAGTTTGACTTTGATGTTTCTATCAGTTAGTCAGTTGTCATTTTTTATTTAACGATTTGCTCAAAATGGAAGAAATCCCACAAAATATAAGAGAAAACGCCATAAAAGCGACCGAAAATCTTTTGCCAGTTAAATCAAAGCAACAGTATGATCGGGAGTATGGCATATTTGGTATTTGGAAAGATGCGAACGCAATTCTTCAAATAACCGAAACCGTTTTAATGGCATATTTTCAGGAACTGGTAAGTTATTGATTTTATTTTAATAGATAACAAACATTAACAAACTTTATTATTTTCAGTCGGAAAAATACAGTCCGAACTCTCTCTGGACCAAGTATTCCACCCTAAGGTCTACGTCGATGGTCTATGAAAATATAGACATTTCGCAATACCATCGTCTCATATCTTTTTAAAAGTTAAGTCGAAAGGATACGTCCCGAAGAAGTCTAAAGTTTTGGAAGGAGAACAAATATTAAAATTTATTAAGAAGGCTCCTGATGATATCTACTTGGTACACAAAGTCATATTGGTAATGGGTGTTTTTGGAGGTTTAAGACGAGATGAGTTGGTCAAAATGACTATTGATGACATTGAAGATAGAGGAACAGTCTTGGTTATAAAGGTACCAAAAACTAAAACTTTAACTTCAAAAGTTTTACTATCATTGAAGAAGATTTAGGCGCTTTAAATTTAATAAAAAGTACACAACATTAAGACCAGCTGGAATAAAGGAGCGAAGATTTTTTCTTACCTATAGAAAGGGTCGATGTACAGTACAACCCATTGGAAAAATACCATAGGAAGCGTCCCAACATTGATCGCAAAATTTTTAAAATTGGATAATGCAGAAGCTTACACCGGTCACTATTTGCGTCGCACATCGTCAACTTTACTTGTTGAGGCAGGTGCTTCGTTTGAAACGCTAAAACAACATGGGAAATGGAAAAGCTCTTCAGTAGCTGAAGGATATATAGAAGAAAGTATTTCATCCAAAAACAAAGTAGCCAAAATGATTGCCAATTCAGTTAATTCCAGGTATTATTGCTACCATAACATATTCCGTTTCTAAGGTATTACAGATCAATAATAGATGGGTAGAACATAAAAAAATTATTGTGAAAGTTAGCGCCCTTAATATTAAGAAGTGTATGATCGCGACTTATAACAGTTTTTGACAACAATCTTTTTTTTAGCAAAGCTTGCAAATCGTTGATTTTAAAAAATTTTACCCACACACATTCTCAAAAAATAAATAATTCCCTACAAAAAGCTCTCTTCGTAAATTGTCGTCATATAAGCCGTTTCTAAAGCCATGTACAGACTTGGATACAATCGGGACAACATTGTCGGCCGACTGTATCTTGTTCAAAACATTTTTCAGCAACAAAGTTGGCCAACATTTGCAGATACAAGTGTTTCGCGTCCACACTAGTTTTAAAGCTCGTACAAACCTGCCGATGTTTTCCATGTTAAATGGAAAACAGGCGACTTGCCGATTTCTTGGATGAAAACGCCCACCGATGTTGCCATGGCATTTGCAACAAGTCGGCCGACTGATGTGCGACATTCAAGATACAGTCGGCCAACAAATGTTTTCGCCGATTGTATCCAAGTCTGTACGTGGCTTAAGTAATCAGGCTTTAAAAATTAAAATATTTTTTCAATTTTGTTTTTTGAGCTTGAATTTTGCTACTACAAATGTTAATATTTAAAAATCCAATACACATTTTTAAAGAAAATTGGATGCGTTACAAAAAAGGTCTTCTAACATTTTTTATTAAATTCAGCCCTTCAAAAGGTTTTCGACTTTAAATTAAAGTCCAAAAGTAATTTTAACGTCGAATACCTTTTGAAAGAGTAAATTTAGTAAAAATACCAAGAGACCTTTTTTTTGCGCATCAATTTTTCTTTAAAGATATGGATCAGATTTTTTAACTAATAGCTTTGTTCGCGGGTCTAGTAATGAACCGATTCTGAACCAGAACTGAACTGGTTTAGAATTATTTTAAAGCGCATGTCTAGTTATTTATTAGTTCGGAATTTTTATTTACCGCGAACGATTTTCTATACAGCTGAGGATGTATTTTAACCTAGCCTTTTGGTTAGGATTTTTTAACCAAAAGGTAAATTGTTATACTGTCGAATGCCACTCAAGGTCTCTCGGCGGAAGACGAGGGATTCCCTGCCTCCTCTCGTTTTTAACATAAGTATGTGTATTTAACTAAAGATAAAATTCAAACAACAAGAAATGGTAAAATCTTGTAAAATTGTCTATATTTTTTAAATAAATCTTTATTTATTTTATTGCATTCATACATTCATACGGAATACAATTAGAAATCCTTTGTTTTACGCTCAGAATCATAAAAATATAAAAACAAAAGTTCAACAGGTATATTAACCTGCATAAAAAGTGGCAGAAACAAATAAACTGTAATACAACGGTTTATTTCTGTACCACAAAAACAGAAAACAGCTGACCATATCGACAATGCGCATGAAATTCCGGAACTGAACTTTTAGTTCCAACAAAAATCCCAGGACTGCTAATCAGGTTACGAACCGGTAACGAACTGATTCCATTGTAACCCGCGAACACAGAACTGTTACTAAAAATTCAGGATTTAACTAACCGCGAACGCTGCTTTTTCACTGCGCATGTGAATAGTCCCAGAACCGGTTCAGAATCAAACCCGCGAACAAAGCTATTGATAATTTTACTAGAAACAAAAATTCAACAAAAAACAAAATTGAAAGAATAGTTCTATGTTTTGAACCTGATTAAATGAAAGCGGTTTATTTAAAGAAAATATACAAAAAGAACATTTTCGTAGGATTTTTTTTTAATGCGTGTTAGCAAAATTTTAAAGATCAATAATTGGCGTTGTGTTTAAGTAACTTAGTGCCACCAAAAATTTATTTTAATTTAAACGTATTACTTATAACCACTACTGCCCCATAATCCACTAACAATTTAATTTTTAATGAATTCCCATGGTCAGAAATTTACAACTGCTGATGCAATTTTCTAAATAGCTTAGTAAAATATGAATCATCTTTCACATATTCATATTTATAGGCTTAAGACGTAAAAATGTCTTTTATTTGTTGCTGGGTGATTTTTGATTTCTACCTGCAGCTAAAAAGGACCCCATCAAAATTTCAATTTTATTTTTTTTACTATTTTTTTTTATTTTGAATATTATCCTACAGGGCAACGGCGCGGCGGCTCGAAAAAGGATTTTGGAGGGGAAGGAGGTGCAAAATCATTAAAATATATTTATTTTTTTATTATTGCCTTGTTTGAACGTTATATACATTTATTAACTTTATAGTATTTATTACATACAGGGTGCGTTTTTAAAACTTACAATGCCTATATTTTCTAAACCAAGCAAAATATCAAAAAATAAAAATACAGTTTCTATAAATCCTGGGGAATATAAATGAGGTTTTTTTTGGAAAAACCCCTATCAACCCCTTAAGCAGCACTCCTATCTTAAATGGCAACATCCCTTATGTGGCACCTCTCTGGAAAACTTATCAAAAATGCTTTTCGTTGGTCATAAAAAGTTAGGGTAAAATCAAATACTACCCTTAAATTTTGGAAGAATACTTTATTATTTATTAAAAATACCAGAAAATGCCTAATTCAATTAATACAAAATTAGTTAAAAATTTATAATAAATTAAAAGAATATTCCCTGTAGAGCTAACCAGAAGTTCTGGTTAGTTCTGTTGCTTTACAACAGAGACCAGTTGCTATTACTTTTTTCTCGACAAAATTTAGAAAGAGAACTAACCAAAACTATTTAGAACTTTTTATGGGGGTGGGTTAGCTCTACAGGAAGTATTATTTTAATTTATTATTAAATTTTAAATAATTTTATATTAATTTCATTGGACATTTTTTGGTATAATTTTTCTAAAATTTAAGGGTAGTACTTGATTTTACCCCCATTTTTTTTAGACGAACAAAAACCGTTTCCATTTTTATAGGCTTTCCAGAGTGGTGCCCCATAAGGGGTGTTGCCATTTAAGATTTTTAAGTGACTGAGGGTGCGCAGCTTAAGTGGTTAATAGAGGTGTTCTGAAAAATACGCCATTTAATTATATTCCTCTCAGGTTTTATAGAAACGTTATTTTTTATATTTGCCTTGGTTTAGAAAATGGTGTCATTGTAAGTTTTAAAAAAACCCTGTAGAAATAATACTGTGCACATTTTGCAAAAATATTTGCTTCTTTTTGATAATTGCATGCCACTGAAAGTTGCATAAAAAATTGTAGAATGAAAAAAATCAACTGGCTTAAGTTTTTTAAAAATACAAAAAATATCGATAAAATTTATTCAAATTCACGAAAAAAAAAAGATACAGATAATGGATTCGCTTTTAAAACTTAAATTTCCTTGGAGGACCAAACCCAAATATCAACTTTTAATTTCGCAACAGTGATATTCAAATTTAATCCCTCTTTAATCCCAGAAAAAAACTTTTACTTGGTAATGGCTAATTTCAATATGGTTTTACGGATGAAATCTATTTCTGGGAATTGTTCGCGTTGGCACATGCAGCTGCACTTTTAAGAAAAATGACAGGCCCCTTTTTAAGTGATGCCATGCCCTGCGGTTTAACGCTTCTTCGATCAACAAAGTTCCACAAAAAGTATGTTTGTTCTAAAACAATACGGGGGATAAAATGGATGGTATTTATTTGGGTACACGCCAAAATAAAATTAAAAGTACTAAAAAACCAAAAAAAAAAATTAAACAAGTAAAAAGATAATTAAAAATCGACGTTTCGGTGGCAAATCTGCCACCGTTGTCAAGATAAATGGAATAAAAATAATAAAAATAAAAATTTACTATTATTTAGGTTTTAAAATTTGAAATTTTTATGTTTTTTAGGATATTCTGAAAACTTGGACATTAAATGTCAAAATATGTTTGTTTTTTTAATTATCTTTTTACTTATTAATTTTTTTTTAATCGAAAAAAATAAGAAAAAAAGGCAGGAAAACTTTATCAATAAAAAAATTACATAATATATATTTTTATACCGTAACAATAAACCAAAAAAAAAAGTAAAAAGTATGTAATAAAATTAAAAAAAGATAGTAAATCAAAGAAAACACTTTAAAATAGTAAGTATTTAAGGGACACTTACTCTAAATTTTCAGATCCAAAACATAGGGAGAAATATTTTAAAGGAGTTAAATGTCAAAAAAAAAATTAAATATATATAATTTTTTTATTAACACTTCTTTAAAACTTTTAATAAGGCAACTCCTGATTTCATATATTTTTTTAGGTAACTACAAATTTAAAAGGTTTTAAACAAAATGTTTACAGCTCCTAACAGTCTACTTGAATAACACGCCTTCTTGACTAGCCTTCACCAATTAATTACACAACACACACTAATTAGGTAATAAATACACTTATTTATGTCTACTAAAAACTCTTTTCTTTAAAAAGAAACTAAAAAGCTAGAAAACCACGTAGAAAACATTTGCACAAAGCGGCCAAACAAAAGCAAGGTTGCCTCATCGGTCAAATTGTCAAATCTTGTATTTCGGCTAAGCGGGAAATTTGAATTTATCACCTTCGGTCGAAATCGTCGAAATTAACCTAGCTAATTTTACCATCATTTTATTTTTATTCTCTCATTTGCATGATTTGTATCAATAAAATGTTAGGAAAAGGCCATTTCCTTTAAATTATGTAAAAAAACATATAAATAATGTTGTTTAGCTGCCATTATAAATAAAACAGATCAAAAAATTGCTTGAATGTTAGTTAAATACCAATGTTAATAATATGGTTTGAAAAGTATGAATATGGGTTGAAGGTTTGCCTTCAAAAATCGAATAATTATTTGCCCGCAACAAAAAGGCATGCTTTATTTAATCAGGATTGGTATGCCGTCATTTTTGTATGCTTGCCGGCAATTCGCCTGCATGTAAAATTTATTGGCAATTGAGTGTTTATTTAGGGTTAACTTTTTAATGCGTATTAGATGTTGGCATAATATTGCCACCAATTGCCAATGCTTTACCATCAATGCCAATATGAAAAATGTACATTGCCGGCAAATAGTGTTTGCTGGGAAGGGCTCAAAACTTTACGATATTTTTTTTGTCACCCTGAACAATATTAACGATATATTAAAAAAAGTAGTTGATTTTTTTTAAAAGGGGCGAAGGCGAAACTGAAAAACAATAAAAAAATAACGCCCCTTCCAGGAATTTATACAGACCTTAAAATGTCTTGACCACCCCATATAGGATTACTTCCCATATGTCAACCCTCAAAATTCTGGTAATTCTCATAAATTATTTATTATTCACACATCCTTACCTAAAGCAACAAACATTTTAGGCACACATCGTTATTTTGTGAAAAGAAACATCTGGGTTGTCAACATGTTCATAAAACTATTTCTTGTCACTTGCAACTCCAGTAAGGGATTAAGTTGTGTTCCATTCTGTATTTTCACCCTTCATTTTTATATTATTTTACTCTTATTATTATACAGGAGATTTTAAAATCAATTACTAAAATTAAGTCGGTGATTCAGATGATAAAATAATAGTACAGCCTTATTAATTTATTTTTTTTTGAAAATGTCATCGGTTTTTAAGTTAAAACTACTCAAAGTAAATTTTTTTAATGCTTGTTTTTTAAATTGCTGACTTAAGCAAAAACTGATATGACTCATATTTAGAGCATAAACCTTAGTCAACAACTAATGGCATTTTAAAAAATATACAGGGTGGCCCACCATATTTGACACGGTCTGTAGCTGGATAACCATGGGGTTTCTAAAAAAGTAAATACTGGAACATATACAGGTCGGATGACCACAGTATAAAATTATTTTAGTCTATACAGGGTGTCTCAAAAAAAGTGACGTATCAAAGTTATATTTTTTAAATGGAACACCCTATATTTTATGACGGTTTTAGATTCTACTTTAAAAAATAACTCAAGTTTGTTTAGTACTCAGTGTCTAATTTTATTTGTTTTTGTGATATTTAATTTTTTTGAAAAATGCAGAGGTAAAATTAAATTGATTTTAGTTTAACACTTTTAACACTTTAAACTTTAAAATGTGTAACAAGATTAGAAAAAGTCTGCCATATCATACGTAGGTCAAATCAAGATCAAATATTGTACAGGGTGATCAAAAAATAATTTCAATATTTTAGAAAATCAAATAGCCATATCTCTCTTATTTTAAATGGAACACCCTGTATTTTTTTACGTAACATGATGACAAATAAAATACTCTTTTAAATGGTGTATAGGTTGCATATACCTATCTTTTGTGCTTTTTAGTAAAATCTGTTTTTACCAATTTTTAGTCCAAATGTTTATTTAAATTAAAGTTGGCTGAGACATAGCAGCCATTAATATTTTTCTTAAGAAAATAACAACGACCATTTATTGATTACTAGTGTTTTAGACAGTTTAAAAGAAACCTCAATGATTTTAAATAAAAACCCTTCTTCTACAACAACAAGATGATATAATACTGGTAGGATGTGAAAAAATGGTTTACTTTAGTCTAGAGTTAATCCTGAAAAATATTCCAGGAGAAACCATTTGATAACCTTAATAGTTGCTTTAAAAAATTTGACACAGTGATTATGGATAATGGAAGAAACGAGTTATAGGTCACACAACATAAAATAATGTTGTTTAGCCGCCATTATAAATTAAACATATCAAAAAACAAAAAAATTGCTCGAATGTTAGTTAAATACCAATGTTAATAATATCGTTTGAAAAGTATGAATATGCGTTGAAGGTTTGCCTTCAAAAATCCAATATTTATTTGCCTGCAACAAAAAGGCATGCTTTATTTAATCAGGATTGGTATGCCGTTATTTTTGTATGCTTGCCGGCAATTCGCCTGCATGTAAAATTTATTGGCAATTGAGTGTTTATTTAGGGTTAACTTTTTAATGCGTATTAGATGTTGGCATAATATTGCCACCAATTGCCAATGCTCTACCATCAATGCCAATATGAAAAATGTATATTGTCGGCAAATAGTGTTTGCTGGGATTTTTGCCATTTTTTAGTTAAGACTGAAAAAAGACCTGTATATTTAGAAATAAAAATCATACGAAGAGAAAAAGTTATGATTTTTTCCAACCCAATTTATAAAGAATTCGTCTCTGTCTAACCACAACCAAATCACAAAAAAAACACGCAAAACGAAATCTTCCACGTCTACCTTTTTTTATCTTCTAACAAGATAGGCCCCTAAAACAAATTATGTAAATATCGGTCCGGAACCCGTGATTATGTTTGCCAACGAAGAACAACTGTTTGAAGCATGTTATTAATCCCGGCCGGTTGCCAAAATGTTAAGAAAACAAAGCTTGTTTGGCAAATAAAAACACTAAGTCTCTAAGCCTAACAATGTAGCTTTCTGGGAACATTGAAATATAGGCATAATCATGTAGAAAATAAATACATTTTTTGTATTTTTTTCTTCTATTAGCTATAACCAGTCATGAACATATTATTAGGTTTGTTCCAGCAGAATGTTGAAAACATGTTAGCAACAATCGTAAAAACGCAGGAATTGTTACAAACATTAGCCAGAAATGTTGGCAACAGTTTTCTGCTGGAACGAAAAATACATAAGGCGTGCACACTGCTTATATGCAATACAAGAAAGGTTATGTTAAAAATTGTCAGTAGGTTTGTTCCAGCAGAATGTTGGAAACATGTTAGCAACAATCGTAAAACGCAGAAATTGTTACAAACATTGGTCAGAAATGTTAGCAACAGTTTTCTGCTGGAACGAAAAATAAACAAGGCGTGCATACTGCTTATACGCAATACAAGAAAGGTTATGTTAAAAATTTGTCAGTAGGTTTGTTCCAGCAGAATGTTCGAAACATGTTAGCAACATCGTAAACGCAGAAATTGTTACAAACATTGGTCAGAAATGTTAGCAACAGTTTTCTGCTGGAACGAAAAATAAACAAGGCGTGCATACTGCTTATACGTCAATACAAGAAAGGTTATGTTAAAAATTGTCAGTAATGTTTGAAGAAAGTTTGCAAACTTTTCAAACAGTTTCCAACATGTTTCCAACATCTTAAAACTACTGCTGGAACAACAAACAATTTTTTAATGTATAGCGGCCCAGAGACGATCAATATTATTGCGCCAATATTCATATTACACAATATTATTGACCGTTTGTGGTTTATATTGAGAGCTTGTACAATATATTGTGTCAATAACGATTTATTGTGCCGTGTGTGTGTAATATTGCACAATTATTTAAGTTTTCAAATAGGAAACAGTATTTGTTTTAAAAAACAATTACACAAATATGGGTTTAAAAGCAATAGAGAAAGACATAAAGGTTTTTTCTTATTTTCAAACATGTTTCAAGCAGCTACTTTTGGGGTCCCATATAAAATTAAATACTATACTATAATTTTGGAAAAACCATACGAGATACAAGAAAAATTAAATGCAGAAGTTGTTCAGTGAAATGTATTTTTTTAGTATTTTTATTGTATCTCTTATGGTTTTTCCAAAATTATAGTATTTAATTTTATATGGGACACCCTGTACATAAACACACATTATGCATGTGCATTATTTATGCACATTTTAGTTCCCTGGACGGTAAAAATGCATTTTATTGTCATTAGGAAAAAATAATGTAATGCCATCATCTAAAAGGCATATTTTTGCCAAAACCTTTTTAATGATGGATGCCATCATCCTAAACGCATTTTTTTATCATAACTTATTAATGAGAAATGCCATCACATTTTCTGCAACACGTGGCCTAATAACGGCCAATTGCCCATTTTGATGTCTTTTTGATACCTTTTGCCAATGCCTTGCCGGCAAAAATGTTATATGGGTCATGAATACCGAATATTGGAATACTTTTTTCTTCCAAGTATTCAAATATTCGGTATTCGAATACTTTTTTTTCCGGTATTCGTATTCGTATTCGAATACCGATTTTCAGTATTCGGCCCAACTCTGATCCGAAAACGCATGGTTTCCGAGATAGTGAGTTTTAAACCTATAATATCACTAATCTAATTACAATTAACGAGTCCAGTGTCGTTTCGAGGGGCAAATGAAGAAATATTTCTAACAAAGAAACGGTACGCCACTGACTGTATAAAAGTTTGCACAATTTTTGTGCATTCTTTAGACGAAGAAAATAAAAGCATAATCTTCTGTATGTATTAACTTTTTTAACGATATATTTTGGAGAAGCGGGAAAAGTTTAAAAATACACCGTTTTCATTTTTTTTCTAATAGTTATCCGACATTCCGACTTACACGTGTTTCGTTTATTGTCATTAATCTCTATTTCTTTTAATTTTATGACGTCAATTAGCCTAAATCCATTGTAAATTTTTGGCAAGCAATAATAGTTAATAGTTTTTTGATTTGCATCGCGCAATTGAATTTACTTAATGATTTAATGAAATACCCAGAAACATCAAATAAAATCAAGTATTAAATTTGTTCGAGGTTTACCAAGAATCTATCAAACTTAAAGTGGATAAATAGTTAAGCAAACCGCACTACATCGCTATAGTCACGTTTTTCGCATGGTTTATTACTACTTTATTTAATAGTTTTTCGGAATATAATAAACCATTTATTAAGAACAACAGTCAAAATTGAATTTTAAATATTTTTAAGGTATAGTAAGAACATTTTAAAAGCGCAAATTCGGTACCCTTTGAAAATAGTACAAAAAATATAAAAAAGGCTGCCTGCAATCGGACTATTTTATACAAAGGCGCCGCTATCCTTTACAGCGACGCGCCGATACACTATGGAATAGAAATCCATTATTTTGGCCAAAAAGCAACTTTGAAATTTTAATGGCTCATGCTGTGTATTTCAAAGTAGATACTTCAAACTACATGTACGCGAAATTATAAAAGGTTATAACGACTTCTATTGGGGTAATAATAAACTTGAAAATGTATTTTAAGTAAACATAAATATACAACATTTAATCTACTTAGTTTATTATTAGCCTTGTTTACTAAAAAAAGGAAAAGAGTTTAAATAATACGTGCTATTGTTGTGTTTTCGATGCAGTCTCGCGAAGTCTCGTTACTTCTGTCAAAGATTTTTTTACCTTTTTCTTTATCAGTTTTTGTACTTACAATTGCCTTCCTACTTTTTGCTACTTCTGAGTGTAAGGACAGATACAAGATTTTTTTATAATTTACAAGGTTTTCCATTTTAAAATTTAATATGTTTTGACCTACACTGTATATCCTAAAAATTAAAATCATTCTGATGAAAGATATGGATTCTACAGAATCTACCCAACAAAACAGTGTTTTTATTTATTTTATACGTTAAAAATTAAAAAAGTTGGGAAGATGTATCTCTATTACGCTTCTAAGAATAATTTAAAATTATTTTTCAGATTTGGATGGTCATATTTCCGAAACTAATTGAGATAGACACATCAAATATAGTATCTTTTTAAAGCATTTTAAAATATTTTTTCGTGGTGATATAACATTCAGGGTATTTCATTTTAAAAAATCATACCTATTGTCGTACCCTGTATATCATATGAGATAATAATCATCGGATTACTGATTAGAATACTACCGAATTAACCAAACAAGCTAACATTTTAGTTTATTTTGTACAATAAAAAATAATAATGTTAAGGAGGGTGTAAATTTATGATAATATATAATAAGTTTTAGGTTTCTAAAAGCATTTGTAATAATTTATAATATTTTTCCAGTAAAAAGCACCCCATTTTAAGTTAGATTGGTAAGTTTCAGAATGTTGACCAAAAAAATTAATTTCTATCTCATAGTGCGATGACCAGCTGCATATTATCATAAAAGAAATATAGCAAAGGCGGCCGCGAAGTCAAGCATGCCGATTTATTTGCTTTAAAGTTTTTTGTGATTTTTTTTCTTATCAAAGAGCACCGAATTTACATTTTTAAACTGTTCCTTCCATACTTAAAAACATTTTCTTATTTCGCCTCTGTCCTACTACAAAACCGGTGGACGTGGCGTGGTACTAGAAACTCGTCGGGTTGAATATTTTTTTGCTGCAATAAATCATTGTTCACAAAAGGGTTTATTTACTTTATGATTTTTTGTGTACTTGGCGGCATCAGCTTTCACAATGAAATAAATGTGGACCCATCTTTAACTTTTAGATATTCATTTGTTTCGTTTGATAAAAGATAAAAAACTATAAAACTTTTATTTAAGATTTTTTGAAATCTTTTTTAATAATGGTTGTGAGTGGGTCGCAAAATAGTATAAATAAAAACCATGTACAAAAGTTACATTACGCTGAACAACTTCGCAAATCTAACAAAAACCTGTATTTTAACGCTTTTAGACGGTCATATCCGTTCTGAGTTCAGTTTCAGCCGAACTGTCAGTTTTCCCTATGTGTAAAGGTCTTTTTATACGGTCATATCCGTTTCCGGTTTAGTTTTAGTTTCCATTCCAGTTTAGAAGGGCAGTCCTTGTACACGATCCATTCAGTTCTTACCACTCCCGTATAAATTTTTAATAAATCCAACTACAAAATCATGATCCTTGGACATACATACCTTATCTGTACAATATTTCCAAGAAAATTAATGAGCAAACTTAGTAGGTAAGGCATGACATCTTTGGTTAAGTCTAGGAATTATAAAGAATAAAACAAACACATGGGTCTCTCCATCCCGTCAGTTTTCAGTCTCTTTTTCCGTTATTTTTCCATTTTTAACACGCTTTTATTAGCTTGGGTTGTAACTATCTATCTATCTATCTATCTATGTAACGGAATCTTTGAGCCTAATTTTTACCAACTTCCAGCGATTCAATTTCTTTGAAACTTTGCACACGTATCAATGACAATGCAATAATTTAAAAACAGTATCCCGTTATCCTGATTAGGACCGCCAGGATAAATAAATTCCTTTATAGATCCTCTGTGTCTCTTGACAAAATGGCGAAGGAATTTTTAGTGAATAAACTGGAGCATTTATTTTTAAAAAACCAATTGATATATCGAACTAAAAATGAAAAATAAATAATAGTTTAAAAAACTAAAAAAACACGCTTTGCAACCGAACTAAAAATTAGAAAATAATTTTTCATTACAAAGAGTTTGTCACTTCAGAATAAAAGCGTGGGGTGCTTAATATATTAAATGTTATAATTATTCTATTTGCAAATATCTATGAGGGAAAAGTTATGAAAAAATAGTAAAATGCACCCCACGCTTTTTACTCTGAAGTGACAAACTCTTTGTAATGAAAAATTATTTTCTAATTTTTAGTTCGGTTGCATATAAAAGCGTGTTTTTTAGTTTTTTAAACTAATATTTATTTCATTTTTACACCTAAAGAAAACTGACAGTTAGACTGAAACTGAAATGAGAACGGATATGTCCGTGCAAAACTGCCTTAAAGGAATCGTAAGAACTGAACGGATCCTGTAAAAGGACTGTATTTCTGACCTTAAATGAAACTGGAATGAAATCAGAAACTAAACCAAGAACTGATATGACCGTGTAAAAGGGCCTTTACACAAAGAAAAATCCCACAATTCGACGGATACTACAAAATGCAGGGTTTGTTTTTCTTGTAATAATTCATAAAATCTTGATGTCTAGGAACTTATTACCGTGGGTATGAAAAGTAGACGGCATATTTAACATACCCTAGGGATAAAGGAGCCGAAGTGGACATTTTGGGGCTTCTTCAGATGTACGGTTACAAAATGCATGAAACAATTACTTTGTGTTGCTATATTACTGTACATCTCATTGGTACGGAAGAGAAGGGAAGTTTATGGTGAAAGTGTAAAGAGTGTACTCGTGAAAATAAAAGTACTTTCCAGCCAAGAAAAACGTCCTAGCCTTCTAAAAGCTGTTGTAGCTCTAAATGTTATTTAAGGTTAATATCTAAAAAAGGCCTTAAGGAAATTGTAAAAACTGAACGAATCGTGTAAAAGGATTGCGCTTCTGAACTGAAATGAAACTGGAACGGAATCAAAAACTGAAGTACGAACTGACGTGACCGTGTAACAGAGCCTTAATGTATAAATTTCAAGAAATAAATAAAATTCTCTTTGTAAAAAACTATTAAAACTGAGTACAAGATTCAGTAAAATCAAAAATAAAAATATTTTTATTTCTAACATTTCACTTTGAAGTCGTGGAATTATAGCTGCTACAGAGTATAAAACTTAATTCTGGGAAACTTGGAACATAAATTTTATAGCATTATTATTACGACTAGAAACGTGGAAACAATGGAAATACAGCTGATACGGGAAAATGGATGGTCCATTATACCGCATTGCCCAAGTTTACTTCCTGTTTTAATGTAGTAGTTGGGAATATGGGAATAACATAAAATTGGAAACATTAAACTAAGAGCTATTTATAATATTATCTACTTTTTTTAAAACAAAAGTATATGCATGCTTTTCTGCTAACTTTTGATACGTGTAAAAGTGATTAAATAAATTCTATTCTGAAGTGGGGGAGGGGTTAATTGAAATTTGGATTTACTGGTCAATATTTTAAAAATACAAACAAAAACTAATAAAACAAAACTTTGAATGGGTCTGTACCATATGGCCACATTTTTGCAATTAAAAAAATAGCAGTTTATCTATAAACAAATAAAACTTTCCATAAATAATTTAATAC
Source organism: Listronotus bonariensis (assembly GCA_014170235.1). Classification (NCBI taxonomy): domain Eukaryota; kingdom Metazoa; phylum Arthropoda; class Insecta; order Coleoptera; family Curculionidae; genus Listronotus; species Listronotus bonariensis. The sequence continues at coordinate 257,520 of JACEGR010000252.1, forward strand.
TATAACAAATTTTCTGGACTTTCAAATTGAAGCAAAAAGCAACTTTTTGCGCAAGTTTCGGAAGGCTGATGATTTTTTAAATCTTTTTGACATCCCACGAAGGCATATGCCTAAATACCAGAGTACCGTGGGTGTCGGATTATTAGATGTTTAGCCCATCGTTCCCCCTGTTCCGTCAACGTTGCCCAAGCACTGAAACGTGCAGTTATGCATTTCACAGCACTTTTTAGACAACGCGGTAGTGCCACCACGGTCGGTATTTTTAAATATCTACTACCTAAATATGTCTCCCCGCTGGGAATCGAACTTGCGACCTCTGGCTTCGAAGATCAAAGCTCTATCCACTGCGCTACGGGGAGACAATTACGACTCTAAAAGACTTTTTATTTGGAAACGTTTTGTTTTCGAGATATCCATCATCAAAGTTTAACTTCAAACTTACCTCATTTTCACTATAATCCCCCTTCTCTTTGCACGAAATTTTTGATTTGCCACTTAATTAGCACACAATAGGTTTGTTCCAGCAGAATGTTGGAAACATGTTAGCAACAATCGTAAACCGCAAAAATTGTTACAAACATTAGTCAGAAATGTTGGCAACAGTTTTCTGCTGGAACGAAAAATAAACCAGAGGGGCTTTCCAGTGACGCAAGTAGAGCGCTCCCGAGTAGCTCAGGAGCATTTCGTTCTACTTTATGGCGTTCCAGTGACGGAAAGTGTTATGCACCTGAGCTACTCCGTTTTTCTTTCCCCTTGCCCCTCATGCACCAACCCCTCTTTTGGTTTTTGTGCTTCAAACGTGTTTTTTATGGTTAAGGATGGATTTTTTCAAAATTATTTATTTAAAATGGAATTAGATATTGAAAAAGATTATTATTATAAAGCCAAGAAAGGTTAAAAACAACAAAATTTTAAAATTTCTTAAAGAATTTCTCTTTCCTTGTCTAAGGATGCGTTCCAGTGACTAACTTTTTAGAGCAGTTGAAGAGCTTCAAGCCCTGGAGGTTAATATATTTATTCTTGTGCCTGGAGCGTGACGCACAAAAATTTTCGTCACTGGAAAGCAGCCCAGGTGTGCATACTGCTTATACGTCAATACAAGATAGGTTATGTTAACCATTTGTCAGTAATGTTTGAAGAAAGTTTGCAAACTTTTCAAACAGTTTCGAACATCTTAAAACTACTGCTGGGACAACAAGCAATTGTATAATGTCAGAAACATGGCACTGCTAGAACGTCAAATTTGACGTGCGCAGAATCCGAACGGTTGCAAACATTTCTGACAGCCTGCTGGAACAAATCTAATTTTTCATTTTTTTGTAGCAAAACAGTTTTTATCTTAATTTAAAAGCATAACTTTAGATTCCGGTAGCCATGAGAAGAAAAGGAAAAAATATTTTAAATTTATTGGAAAAAAGTGTGAAATAAGTAAAAAAGCCGAAATTTAAATGGTGTTCATAAATAATTATGTACTATTTTAGTGTTATGTACATCAAGAATTTTGCGAAACAAGAAAGGGGAATATAGTGAAAACGAGTTTAGTTGAACTTTGATGATGGATATTTTAAAAACAAAACGTTTCCGACTTCCAGAAACATGTCAATTTTGAGCGATGGTTTTGTGACTGTAGCCCTTACCATTTTGGCACAATGTTTAAAAATTGCATGTAAAACATTGTGGTAAACTTGTCCCACAAAAAAAACGCTTTTACCCAGTCCGGCACTCAAAACAGGTCAAAATTTACAGACTGGGTTAAAGCCCCACTTTCATAGATGGCGGTTTGAATATTCGTGGTAGACTCGTCAAAGGGAACCCCCTAAATAGGTTTTAAAAGGGTTATCACGAAATCCAATTCATTCCTGGCCCATGCATAATTTTGCTTCATTTCAACTTCGAGTTAAAAGTGGCCCAATTTAAAACACATTTCTCTCTCTCTCTCTCCACTTTTTTTTCTTGGTTTTGGTCCCTTCAGGTCCAATCCACCACTCTCCCCCTTCCGGACTATGCTTTCCAGGGCTTCGTCGGTAAAATCTGGATAATCGAGCTCGTAGCTCACAGAAATTCCAAAAAGAAAACAAACAATTCAACAATCGATGCAATGCATAAATTGTCGGCTGTCAAACCAAGATCTGCTACTGTTGTTACGTATAACCTTCACTTTCACTACTGACAGTTCCCATGGCACGCCCATCTATTTCCAGCCATTTGAGAAATACCCTCGTGTCCACCACCAAACAGGATACCATCAGCTTATAGGAATCTTCGCTCACAGCGCTTAGATCCAGAAGAAAGATGCCGTCAATTAAGCGTGAATTTTTCCTTGATCCCCGAAGGTAAATAACGTTCGTACGGCACCTCTAACCGCCACTCCGGGAAGAACTTTGTAGTCCTTTACGCACGTCCGCACTGTCCAGAGGTCAAACAAAGAGTCCAAAAACACATTTCATTTTGATTTAAAGAAGAATTCAGCTAAAAAGACGTTAGATGCGTCGTAGAAATAAAGACGGCAATGAACTATTTTTCTTATCATGTCGTCATCATAGTGTGTGAGCAAAAAAAGAGGAATACTTAATTTGAAAGTGAGACAGAACTTCTGACCAGGTGGCTTTTTTTTCTGCTGAATCCCAGTCTACATTCATGTATTAAAAGCTTCATTTAGTGATTTTTGTGTCTTTTCACAGTATAAGGTATAGCCTAATAGTTATTATAGGTTGTATAAAGTAGTGTTCGAGGTTGGGGTACCTTTTCTTGTTTTAAAGTTGTTTATGAAGAATAAAACATGTTGATGGCTCTAAAAAACAAAGTCAGTAAATATGTATTCTTTTTTTTTTTTGCTCTTCAAAAATTTCTTTAACCGATTTTCGATTTTGTCATAAAATAGGAGTTTCAAACATACTTCATCTAGCCCAATACCCCCTCAGAAAATAAAATTTTGTACGCCACTGTGGCCATATTTAGACGCAAATTAATCTAAGGACCCTTACATAATGTTAGAAAAATACAATGCAAACTTTTAGTAACTAGTATGAAAGAGAGGAATAAAACAATTTGGTAAATTGAAATTTTCGTGACTAGAATGTTTTTCAAATGGCAACTCTTTTTAGACAGGCACTTTTTAAGAAAAGGATATTTTACGAATATAACGTAAAACAATGTATTTTCAATGGTATTAAAAATATAGGAACATAAATAAACAGTTATGACCACCTGGATGCAATAATACAAATAACTTTTAAAAATTAAATAGGCATAAAAACTTTTAAAAATATCAAATTTCCAATAAATACTATCTTAGAAATCCAAAAATGTTAAAATATACATGATGTTTCATTTAAAAACTCAAAATTAAAGCCATCTCATCTGGACATTCTTTCTTTTACCTGACTCGTCATTTCATTAACAGATCCTATCTAAATTTTATCCACTTGAAAAATGAATTAACCTATTAAAAACTGCTTTATATTTCCTGCAAAACTCATATTAGTAAATTAATTTGGACCACAGGAAATAGTTGCTATTTGAAATTTTGACTGAATGGACGTCTGTCTTGCGTAATGAAATGAAACGCGTAAATTTTCGTTTCCGTTGCATGAATCGTTAAAAACATATGAAATAAACGATTCTTGGAAACAGTTCGTAACTGAAAAAATGACGAAGTCATTATTATAATGGATAAAATTGACCGTAAAATTTGGAGAAATGCATTAGTGTCATTAGATGCACAATTAGGGTCGTTCTGCAGCATTAACTTCGTCAGTACGTAAAGCCTGACTAGTCTGCGTGCACAGCAGTCAGACTTGGGTACCTAATATTCAAATACTCGATATTTCGAATCCTATTCAGAATACATTTTGGCTGATATTCAATTAAAATTCAAAACCTCCGTGTGTTTGGTATTCGGTATTCGACAGAATATTTTTTGGTCAGTATTCCGGATTCTAAATACCACTTTAAAAACATAGTATTGGAATACTTCTTGTTTTGTATTCATATTTCGTTATTCAGGTTTTGCATTCGAATCCCGGTAGTGAAATTGATTTATTCAAATCTGGTTTTGTAATATGAAAAAAACTACTAGTTTAAGTCAGGGACAATAGTGTTTTTTTTTAGTGGGGTGAGGATTTTTTTGTCTTTAAAAAGTATTCTTAAATACTGAATCATGATATTGAAATACAGAGTCTTTTTGTGATAAGGACATCTTTTTTTTTTTAATTTTTCTTCACTATTCATGAATACTGAATACTTATATTCAAATACAGCGGTATTCGAGGCGGTATTCGAATAATTTTTTTCCTTTGTATTAAAATCGTGAATATTCAAATACTTTTTAGAATACAGGATTTTAGTATCCGACCCAACTCTGCTTTAATTCACTGGCGTGGATAATTTCATTTCCTAGGGGGTAATGCTATGGATAAAGTATGTTTTTATGTTTCAAACCTCGTTTTGTAAAACAAAATAGAAAATCGGCCAAAAATTTTGATGAACAAAAAAAGTTCCTTACCTTAAACAATAACCATATTTACTGATTTTCTATGAACTAAAACATGTCACGCATAAACTACTACCAAAAAGCAAATAAAAGGTCTTATTTGTCATGACTCATTAAAATGTTTCAACCTTCCTGAGGGAGGAGGAGATAATTACCCCCTTTAACCCCCCTTATTTACGCCAGTGCTTTGATTTTAATACATTGCCTATTAGTCCATAAGATCAATTTAAAATGCGGCCGAGAGAATTAGCTTGATTCTATATTAAGGAAGGTTTCGCATACCAATAAATTTGTAGTTGTTTTTGAGGATAAATTACTTAATATTTTAGTTTTAAAAAATGAATTATGGTGATGAATAACTAATTTAACTATTTTTTTATAACTGTACTAACATTTATATTTCTGGGAAATATTGAAAACATAAAATTATCCAAAGAGCTACTTATATTAGACGGTTTATTAAACTTCATCGCAATTTACTAAACGGCATTTAACTTATAAGAGAATAGGTTATTTTAAAGTTTAAGTGTTTCTGGAAACTAGACGCCCATCGAGTTAACAACAACGTAATGGCGAAGCAGTTTACTTAGAAAATTAGTTGCCTTCAGTTTCTTGGAACTGACCCGGTAAACAATAAACTAAAGACATAGTTAATGGTTTGGCTAACCAAGTTGATTATTTGTGATCAAGTTAGTTACTATTTTGTGAATCCACCAAAATTAACTATCAGTTATTTCAAGTTTTAGACAATGATGTTAGTGAAAACTAACCTAAAGTTATAATAGTATAATTCTAGCCTAGGGCGCCTCATACAGTTAATACGGCCGTGACAGATACTATTTCCTTAAAAACTTTTTCAAACAAACCGATTTTTTCGCTAGAAAATGTATGAGCAATACCGTTTCAAAGCAAACTAATGGAGACTTCCATGTATCGATATACGCAATGTTATATTGAATTTAAATGCAATAAGAAAACCTATATCGACCACGTGTATGTTTTTACAATGTGTCATCTTATACATATACACAAATGTGTAAAACTGGGAATAGACCTTACATGCAACATTCTGAGTCCAAACAGTTATTTCACGGAAAAATTCTTTTGTGTTTTAAAAGACGTTATATTGATAGATTTCTTAGATCTTAAAAAAGACGTATTCGTATAGAGTGTCCCTAAACAGCGATATAAAAAAATAGCTATTTATGTATCAAGGGTGTTACTAGGACTATAATGCCCTGAAGGTCGAGATTTCGACCTGATGGGCATTATAGTCCAGTAAAGCCCGTGGTGCATACAATGCTTTATTATTTACCCAAAAAGAGTTTTTCAATGACTAATTACATTATTTATTCGCAATATAAAAAATAAGTTGCACCTGTACCTGTATACGCAAGTAGATAATGACTGGTGTTAATTTTGACTTTGATGTTTCTATCACTTATTCAGTTGGCATTTTTTATTTAACGATTTGCTCAAAATGGAAGAAATTCCACAAAATATAAGAGAAAATGCCATAAAAGCGACCGAAAATCTTTTGCCAGTTAAATCAAGGCAACAGTATGATCGGGAGTATGGCATATTTGGTATTTGGAAAGATGCGAACGCAATTCTTCAAATAACCGAAACCGTTTTAATGGCATATTTTCAGGAACTGGTAAGTTATTGATTTTATTTTAATACATATGTTTGTATAAACTTGATCTTTATTGTGAGAGAGATAAAATTGGATAAGCAATAAAATTTCCATATTAGCGCATTAGGGGATTATAAGCGGGCATTATCATAATGCCCGCTTATAATGCCCTAGGTGTGATAGCAGGTATTATTGCTACCATAACATATTCCGTTTCTAAGGTATTACAGATCAATAATAGATGGGTAAAACATAAAAGTGTTTATGTGTTTTTAAACCTTTAGGCCTTTAAATTTTGTGTCAATATACTGCCTCTTACTTCACTAAATAATCACTTTCTGTAATGTCGAAAAATAAAAAATAATACCGAGATGGGATACACAATTTCAAATTAAAATCTTTAGTTGTGATTACAACAAAAAATCCATATAGTTTGATGTTATATAAATTTTGGTAGGTACTAAATAATACCTTAGGGCTCGTTCAATAATCACGTGAGGCTTGAACTGGGGTGGGGGTTGGAGTTCGGAAAAAAATCACTTAATATCACTAGGGGAAGGAGGGTGTAGAGAAAATATCACGGAGGGTATATCAAAAATTCACGTGACAGGGAATGGATAGGGGGTTAGTTTAAAACCTCACCAAGTATCACTATGGGGGAGGGGGTTCAAAACATCACGTGATTAATGGATGTCCCCTTATACTGCTTAAGCAAATAGGTATTGGGATATCGGCCAGAAAAGCAACAACAAAGGATGTAAGTGACCCAGCAAACACTATTTGAAGGCAATGTACATTTTTCATATTGGCATTGATGGTAAAGCATTGGCAATTGGTGGCAATATTATGCCAACATCTTATACGCATTAAAAAGTCAACCCTAAATAAACACTTAATTGCCAATAAATTTTACATGCAGGCGAATTGCCGGCAAGCATACAAAAAGGGCGGCATACCAATTCTGAATAAATAAAGCACGCGTTTTGGTTGCAGGCCAATAAATATTGGATTTTTGAAGGCAAACCTTCAACGCATATTCATACTTTTTAAACCATATTATTAACATTGGTATTTAACTAACATTAAATCAATTTTTTTGATCTGTTTTATCTATAATGGCAGCTAAACAACATTATTTTATGTTTTTTACATAATTTAAAGGAAATGGCCTTTTTATAACATTTTATTGTTAAAAATCATGCAAATAAAAATTAGCTACGTTAATTTCGACCGAAGGTGGCCGCTTTGTGCATTTGTTTTCTACGTGGTTTTCTAGCTTTTTAGTTTCTTTTTTAAAGAAAAGAGTTTTTTAATAGACATAATTAAATGTATTCATTACCTAATAAGTGTGTGTTGTGTGATTAATTGGTGATGGCTAGTCCAGAAGGCAAGATATTCAAGTAGACTGTTAGGAGCTGTAAACATTTTGTTTAAAACTTTATTAAAAGTTTTAAAGACGTGTTAATAAAAAATATTATATATATTTAATAGTTTTTTTGACATACCGATAGATGGGGTAATGGACAATAAACTACTACGTTTCTGCAATATCTTCGCTTTTTATCGTCGAAACCGTACCCATTAGACAAAAATAATTCGAGAGCGGTCTGCAGTAGGTGATCTCACTTAGCTTTGATAGAAATATCTTCAGCTAGTGTAAAAATCTGCATATCCAAGTTGGACAGTGTTCCGAGAGATGGTACTTTGCATTGCACGGAAATTGCATGCAGTAAGGAGTTTTTCCCATTTTAATTTTCAAATAAAATATCGCATCATATTAGCTTTAAAAAAAAGTATATGCTACAATTTTCGTCCATAAGACGTCAGCTTGCTGCTTGGGAGTATCTGCATTTGCCCACTTTCGTGTCTTTTTGTTATCTTTTTGCCAATAACTTATTTATGATGGATGCCATCATCTTAAACGCATTTTTTGCCAATAACTTATTAATGACGGTTGCCATCACTTTATCTGCAACAAGTGGCCTAATAACGGCCAATTGCCCACTTTCGCGTCTTTTTGATACCTTTTTGCTAATGCCTTGCCATTAAAGAGTGTTGGCAATGCCAGTAAATTAAATGTACAACGCCGGCAAAAAATGTTATATGGGGACTCATCCAATCAGAAATGTTCACATGCGGGTATTCACGTTGGACTGTTTCTTTTCCTCACATTGTCTATGTGTTAAATTATTTAGCTCAACCGGTATATGTATGTAGCTATAAGAGAAAATGTTCCAAACCTTATACACTTTTTATATAATATATACAAAGTTTTCCAACTCTATACACAAAATAACTTCGCCAATGTACAGAATACAGTAAAAAACTTAAAAAACGTTTGTTTTAAAACACTAATTTTATCGACAGTACTGGTTAATATACACGGTGTCTCAAAACCAAAGTTTTCATTCTCAAGTACGTGTTTAAAATGGAATACCCTGTATAATTTGACAAATTTATTTTTAATTTAATAAATTTTACAAGTATATTAATATAAATTAATGCAAAGCAAGACATACCTACCTTCAATTATTTTTTATGTTCTGACCTACATCGGTACTATTTTTTCTACCTTATAGATTTAGTCAGCCCTACTCAACACTCAACGACCCAAACCCTTTTTTGTATGATTTTATAAAATCATAATAATAGACCAGAAGGTCCCATTTACCATCCCTAAGGGCTAAACCCAAAATCCAAACAAAAAATTCACCATATGGTCATATGTGCCATGTTAAATAAATTGTGCTTTTCTTGGAAGTGCAAATTGACCCTATTTTTAATGTCTGCCTGCGGTGTATTGTGTTTATTAAGTTTAAGCAAGCAGGGTCGTACTTAATAACGTATGTCCTAAAAGTTTTGGCACACAATATTTATCGTTTTTTTAATGAAGAAATTTATTTAAACACTAACTAGTTATCATAAATTACAACTCAATACTTAACTAAACTATACTATCGAATTATGTGGAGTGGCCCATTCTGCTCTACCAGACGCAAATTTCTTCGAATGTCTCTCATGAGGTCTTGGACGGAATTCAGTTCAATTTTTCTTAATTTCTCGTAAATTCGCCGTCTTAATTGTTCCTCATCTTGTGCTTCCCAGCCTCCATGATAAACCTTTCTAGACAGTACAGCCCAAAAATCCTCTATTGGGCGAGCCTGCGGCAAGTTTGGAGGATTATCGTTTTTGGGAACAAAAGGTATGTGGTATTGTCGAAACCAGTTTTGGGTATCTCTTGAGTAATGGCATGATGCTAGGTCTGGCCAAAACATGATATCGTCATTAGCATGATGTTCGCGGACAAACTGAAGCAATTTGGAAAGGCAATTATCAATATAGCTCTGACTATTCAAAGCTTCACCCCTCACTCTTCCCACAAAGGTCGGGATACACCCCTGTTAGAAATTGCGCACCAACAAGGATTTTATCTGCAAATTTCGCTTTATGTTTGTATCTAACATTGTCAGGGCATTCCTCTACGTTGTCCGTATAAAATCCATCGTTTCCCTTCATTTCAGAATTACTCAAAGTGAAATACTTTTCGTCATCTAAAATAATGTTTTTTCATTGGCAAAATGTACCCGCCTCAGTTGACGACAACATCTTGGTATACGAAGAAGCTGCGCTTGAGAGTATTTGGGGCAGTTACATCTCTTTCGATATTTAAGACCATTCCTCCTCAATTCCAACGATATCGTACTCTTAGAAGATCTGTATTGCCTAGCTAGTCTCCTCGTTGACATTCCAATCTGGTTTTTGCTCTTCTCACCAATCTCTCTGACCTCTGTGCGGTAAATGCACGTGGTCTTCCATTTTGGGAGATTCAGACATGGTATTCCCTGCTCGCACTCCGCTATTGTTCTATAAATGCTTCTGCGTAAAATATTTTCATTCTGGAATATTCGACAGATTTCAGCTTTGGGTATCCGCCCAACTTACTTGTAGATACTTTTTCTTATTTCTAATTTATACGACATCTTAAAGCGAAAACTTCAAAATAAATAAATCTCAACTGACAGTAAATAAAGTAAATAAACTTTTGTTTTCAAAGGCAACTTGATATTATTTTGTTTTTGTTAAAATTAAAGACAATGAGTTTTGTGCCAAAACTTTTAGGACATACGTTATCACATCATTTTTCTTCTGCTAGAAAAAGGAAAAATTAAACGAGATTTGGATAGGTTCCCCAAGAGAAAAATGTATTTTGTGATGCAGTGTCACAATACTTTGGCTCAAGGACCTTTAAAATAATTTTCTCTCTCTCTATTTTTTTCTTGGTTTTGGTCCCTTCAGGTCCAATCCACCATTCTCCCCCTTCCGGACTATGCTTTCCAAGGCTTCGTCTGCGAAAAATCTGGATAATCGAGTTTGTAGCTCCCAGAAATTCCAAAAGAAAAAAAAAAATTCAACAATCGATGCAATGCATAAATTGTCGGCTGTCAAACCAAGATCTGCTACTGGTGTTACGTATACCCTTCACTTACACTACTGACAGTTCCCATGGCACGCCCATCTATTTCCCGCCATTTGAGAAATACCTCGTGTTCACCACCAAACAGGATACCATCAGCTTATAGGAATCTTTGCTCACAGCGCTTAGATCCAGAAGAAAGATGCCGTCAATTTAGCGTAAATCTTTCCTTGACCCTCGAAGGTAAAAAACGTCCGTACGGCACCTCTAACCGCCACTCTGGGAAGAACTTTGTAGTCCTCTACACACGTCCGCACTGTCCGGAGGTCAAACAAAGAATTAAAATTATTTTAATGGCAAAACCAATATTTCGGTTTAAAAAGTTGTGCCTTTTTACAAATAGAAATATTAAGTGAGATTGAGGAATGGGAATGGAGGGGTTGAAGCAAATCTTTTCAAATCCCACCAGGGTGAGGGGGTTGAAAAATTGAAAAAACCACCGGGATGTCCCCTTTAAGAAATATTCCCACCTCAAAAATCCTGAATCGCTAAAAATTTGCATCTTGGTTTCTTTATTTCATTTTTCCTAGATTCCTCTTGGTAATTTAAGAACTAGATCTGGGATATTTTCCAGAAAAATAAAAAAATTGCCACTTTTTTTAGATTTAGGTTTATGTGATTTTTTTTTCAGGGCAGTGTTTAATTTACAAGATTTTGGTCTACAGGGTTATCCATCGGTGAAACAGTCCCTAAATTCCTGGTTTTGTAAAATTTACAGTATCTCTGTTTAAAAAAAATAACAACAATTGAACCTGAAGTAATAAAGATATAACAAGAAATAACCATTTTCCTAGCTATTTCAAACGAAAAGGATTTTTTTGGTATGTTTAGAATCCAGATAGTCTAAGATCCAAATAGGAAGCAATCTGCACCCATCTGTAAACCGGATACAAACTATTTTATATTAAATATAGTATTTTTTAAAATAACCTCAAAATTTTTGAGACACCCTGTATAATGGCAATTTTTATTTATTTTTACTCTACATGACAATACTATAATATATTACTATTTTTTTCTCAAATTGTTTTATAAATAAAACCATGGGAAATTGTTTAAATTTAAAATTTTGAAAAATTATTACAATATTTTGGTATTTAAATATACAAATTTTATCAACTACCCTCAGAATGTATAAAAAGAATAGGGGTATCATTGTGTGTGTCAAAAATTGTGGGGTATTATTTCAATTTAAATTGACCACAATTTTTAAAAAAATTAGACAGCCCCCCAAATATTTTTTATCCGGTAAACAGATGGGTGCAGGTTGCTTCCCATTCGGATTGTAAACTAAGAGGAAATTTTAGACCGACGTTGTGTGTACATCATAAAGATATTATTTTACTTTTTAAAATATTTTAATAACTTTTTGGAATATGGAATATGATATTATCTTAAGCTAAGTCCAACCCTAGAATATAATATTCTCGAAAACTACCCTTAGTAGCGAAAATAAGATTTATTAGATCAACCGTCTGCCTTCCTGGAATTCTCTCGACCCTACAGTATCTTCAGACATGTTTATTAGGTGGAGTTTGCCCTTTAACCCGGCCAAAAGTTCGTTTTCTGAGACCTCGCCAAGTTACTCTATGAAAATGGGAAATTTAGAGAAATTTATTTGAAAGATCATAGGCATACTTCATTGAAAATGTGTAATTTTATTTTATCATTTATTAGATATTATCGGTATTCATAGGCGTAACTAGCCATTTAACCTGGAGGGGGCCTAGAGGGGGCCTGGCAACACCCTGGGAGGGGCCCGGACGCTGTTAATACGCTATATGTATATTAAAAATGTAAATTCGGTGCTCTTTAATAAGAAAAAAATCACAAAAAAGTTTAAAGCAAATAAATGCATGCTTGACTTCGCGGCCGCCTTTGCTATATTTCTTTTATGATATGCCGGTTAATGCAGCTGGTCATCGCACTATGGGATAGAAATTAATTTTTTGATCAAAATTCTGAAACTTACCAATCTAACTTAAAATGGGGTGCTTTTTACTGGAAAAATATTATAAATTATTACAAATGCTTTTTAGAAACCTAAAACTTATTATATGTTATCATAAATTTACACCCCCTTAACATTATTATTTTTTATTGTACAAAATAAACTAAAATGTCAACTTGTTTGGTTAATTCGGTAGTATTCTAATCAGAAATCCGATGATTATTATCTTATATGATATACAGGGTACAACAATAGGTATGATTTTTTAAATGGAATACCCTGAATATTATATCACCACCAAAAAAATACAACATTTGATGTGTCTATCTCAATTAGTTTCGGAAATATGACCATCCAAATCTGAAAAATAATTTTAAATTATTCTTAGAAGCGTAATAGAGATAGGTACATCTTCCCAACTTTTTTATTTTTTAACGTATAAAATAAATAAAAACACTGTTTTGTTGGGTAGATTCTGTAGAATCCATATCTTTCATTAGAATGCTTTTATCTTTTAGGATATACAGTGTAGGAGAAAACATATTAAATTTTAAAATGGAAAACGTTGTAAATTATAAAAAAATCTTGTATCTGCCCTTACACTCAGAAGTAGCAAAAAGTAAAAAGGCAATTGTAAGTACAAAAACTGATAAAGAAAAAGGTAAAACAATCTTTGACAACAGTAGCGAGACTTCGCGAGACTGCATCGGAAACACAACAATAGCTCTTATTATTTAAACTCTTTTACTTTTTTAGTAAACAAGGCTAATAATAAACTAAGTAGATTAAATGTTGTATATTTATGTTTACTTAAAATACATTTTCAAGTTTCTTATTACCCCAATAGAAGTTGTCATATCCTTTATAATTTTGCGTACATGTAGTTTGGAGTATCTACTTTGAAATACACAGCATGAGCCATTCAAATTTCAAAGTTGCTTTTTGGCCAAAATAATAGATTTCTATCCCATAGTATATCGGCGCGTCGCTGTAAAGGATAGCGGCGCCTTTGTATAAAATAGTCCGATTGCAAGCGGCCTTTTTATATTTTTTTTGTATTATTTTCAAAGGGTACCGAATTTGCACTTTTAAAATGTTCTTACTATACACATATACCATATAGGCACATTTTCCTGGCCCCTCCGTAGTTATGCCGGTGTCGGTATTTTAAAGCACTACTTTACTTTTTTTTAACGGTTTTACCTAACTTGACCTGTTTATTTGTTTGGAATTATTTGGATCAAATCTTGTAATTGAAATTTGACCCCCTTCCTGACGACCGATCGATCTAAAATTTGATACACTTCCTTAATCTTGATGTCAATACAATAAAACATATTTTTTATGATTGTAAATCCAAGATGGCCGCCCATACAAAATGGCGGATTACATATTACTTCACAACAACCCTAATATGGGTATCAAATTAAAGGGCTTAAGTGGTAGAATAGAACCCACTGTGATAAAATTAAAATCGAAGATGGCCGCTGCCACAAAATGGCGGATTACATATTTTTTCACAACTATCTCAATATGGGTATCAAATGAAAGGGCTTGATTGGTAGAATAGAACCCACTATGAAAAAGTAAAATCCAAAATGTCCGCCGCCACAAAATGACGGATTACATTTTTTTCATAATAACTACCTTAATATGGATATCAAATGAAAGGGCTTGATTGGTAGAATAGAACTTACTATGAAAAAATTAAAATCCAAGATGGCCGCTGCTATAAAATGGGAAATTACATATTTTTGCACAACTACTTCAATATAAAATCGTTGGTTAGTTCTGGTTAGTTATAGAAAGGCATTAAATGAACTCAATAGAATGAGAAGTATCAACTAACAACAAAACCAAAAACTTGAAAATAAACTATGCAAAAAAGTTTTTATGTTAAACGGTCTTTTTTTTTTTTTTTTTTTTCTCCCAGGGAGCCGTCTGCATGTCCGGTGGCACTGCAGCCTGAAGGCTTATTGTACCAAACTCCCGTTTTATTGTACCCATTCCAGTACCCTAGTTCCTTGAAGAAGGCGGTATAGGTCTGCTGGGTGCGTACCATATGTTTCCGGGGGCACTCTAATATCCCCGAAGATTGCCTGTCTTTTGTGATCCAGTGCCTCACACTCTTACAGTATGTGGGATACTGTTTCGGTCTCTGCTCCACATAATCTGCAGTCCGGATCTCCGTTGTATAATCCCATTTTATTTAGGTGTTCTTTCACTGGAGCATGTCCGGTGAGGAAACCTGTGATCGTTCTTAGCTGATTCCTACCAATTTTGAGTAGTTCTTTAGCTTTTTTGTGCATGGTCTACTGATGTATATTTTCCCATGCATGTGTTGAGGAAGCCTTTCCCAGTGCAGTCTTTGCTGGTCCTTTACCCAGTTTTGTACCGCACGCCGGAATGTACTCTTTGGCACTCCAAGGACTGGTTCTGGCCCGACGTATGTCGTGGCTGACCCCTTCTAGCCAGTTCGTCTGCAGTTTTCATTGCCTCGAATTCCGCAATGCCCTGGCACCCACATCAACCTCGTGTTGTTGCGTTCCGCCAGTTCCCTGAGTTCCTCGAGGCATTCTAGTACCAGCCAAGACGATACCTTGGGATTAATTAGTGCACCAAGGGCTGCTTGACTATCCGTAAGAATGTTGATTGTACAATTTGTGCGGGGCCTTTGGTTGTTAATCCTGGCACATTGTAAGATCGCAAAAATTTCTGCTTGAAATACAGAGGCGTGGCTTCCCAGTGGAAAGGTCAAACGAGTGTTTCCCTTCTCATTGTAGACACCTGCTCCTGACCCTTCTTCGGTTTTGGACCCGTCCGTATACCAGGTTTGACCTCGAAGAGAAAGTCTGAAATTTTCGTTTGCTGTTAAACGGTCTTATTGTACTTATTGTACTAAAAGCCAAAACATAATTCGGTGAGTCCTAGCTACCAGATCGCACCAATCTTCTCATCAGTCTGTGGTATTGATCAGACAAATAATAAAATCGTTGGGCACTTGACATTTCTATCATAATATTTACTCTGGATACGCTATATACGCCCAACGGTTTTATTATTTCTTTGATCAATGTCCCAGATTGATGAGAAGATTAGTGCGATCTGGTAGCTAGGACTAACCGAATTATTTTTTAGCTTTTAGTGCAATAAAACCGTTTAACATAAAAAGTTTTTTTACATAATTTATTTCCTGTAATTTATTTATTATTTACCATGCCTGCAGGTCTATTTTCCAATCATTCACATCAGTGTAAAGTTCATTGACGTATAGTGTATTGTGAATAATCTAAGGTAATGTTGCTTAAACTTAAAACTTAAATATTTGGACGGAAAGAAAGAACCTCCGCAAGCAGCAGATTCCACATTCTTGAAACTCTGATAAAAACATGAATAAAGTAGGAAGTTCGTGGTCTGTCCAGTTAGACCGTATAAGGATGCATACATGTGGCACCACGAACTTTTCTGTTCGGAGCTGCAAGTGGGGAATGATACTGGGCAAGTCCTCGGAGTAGAGGCCGTGGAAATACCCATAAAAGTGATGGATCCTCGACAGCGTGACGATGGACCAGAGAAAGAAACCTCCGGTAAGCCAAAGATCATTAATAAGGCAAATGCTTTTCTCTGAATGGAATCAAGAATGCTGAGGGTTATGGGGGACGCCATGCCTCAGATATGAGAATAATATTTCAGAGGGGCAGAATCTGGGGTTTTAGTCATATTTTATTTAATTTTTTATGCCTATCTAAAAATTTATCTTTTCTACTTAGGCCCATTTTTTTCGGAGTGACGATAAAGTACTTCAAAATAGAAATACCAAAGCGGTTACAACATATCAACAACAATATTTTTAAAACAAGGCGACAAAAACAACAATTTTCCCACAAATCCTAACCGCTGAAATTATTTACAAACATCTCTTAAGATACCGTTTTGAAAATATTTTCCATAAAACCGTAATTCCTAGAACCCAACATTAATTTTAAACTGAAATAATAAATTAATATAAATTCTTAATTAAAATCAGGTTGTAATAAAAACAAAGAACAGGTGTTAAAGTAATAAATTTTATTAAAGTATTAGAACCTTGATATAATTTATCTTGTAAAATCAATCGATAATAATAAAGCTTACAGGTAATAGTTCTGAAAATTATTAATACTTTATGACAATTTGTGTTACACATGTTGATTATAAATAGAGACATTTTGCACCTCTTAAAATAACAGACGGTTTTTGGCCTCCTTATGGTTATCGTTATTAAACATAACGATTACGGCAGCAGTTTTAGACAGAGATTTGCAGCCTCTTTTAAGAAATTTATTTTGCGTCTTCGCTTTCGACACATAACCTTATTTTTGCCTGTGGTTCACCGATTTTAAAGTTGACGAAAAATCAGTATATACTTTTATTCTTCATGAGATATAAATTGATATTTAAATATATGCAAACACTTCTGTTGATTTCGTTTTTAACACGCTTTTATTAACTTGGGTTGTAACTATCTATCAATCTGGCTGGCTATGTAACGGAATCTTTGAGCCTAATTTTAACCAACTTCCAGCTATTCGATTTCTTTGAAACTTTGCACACGTATTAAGGAAACATGACAATGCAATAATCTGCAAACAGTATCCCGTTATCTTTTTTGGATCGCCAGGAAAAAAAATTCCATTATATTATAAAAACAACACCTAGGATGCCATCTGTTGGCAACATTTCAAACTTTGCTATTAAATGAAGAAGAAATTTTTTAGTTTTTACACAATTTGGTTAGTTGGACCATTGGTGTTCAATTTTTATGAACAATAAAAATTAATAAGTTCTTTACACAATTGGGTTAGTTGCACCATTGGTGTTCATTTATGAACAATAACAGTTAATAAATGCCGTTAACACGCTTTTTATTAACTTGGGTTGTAACTATCTGGCTATGTAACGGAATCTTTGAGCCTAATTTTAACCAACTTCCAGCTATTCGATTTCTTTGAAACTTTGCAGACGTATTAAGGAAACATGACAATGCAATAATCTGCAAACAGTATCCCGTTATCTTTTTTGGATCGCCAGGAAAAAAAATCCATTATATTATAAAAACAACACCTAGGTTGCCATCTGTTGGCAACATTTCAAACTTTGCTATTAAATGAAGAAGAAATTTTTAGTAGGTTGCAATATATTGGCAACGGTCCAAACATTGCCTGATTGCCATCTGTTGGCAAAATTTCAAACTTTGCTACTTAATGAAGAAGAAATTTTTAGTGAGTTGCAATCTGTTGGAAAAATTTTAAAATTTGCCACTCTTGTTCATTAAAAAATTTTTTCGCCATTTTGTCAAGAGTAGCAGAAACTAAAAATGAAAATAATTAATAGTTTAAAAACTAAAAAACACGCTTTTATATGCAACCGAACTAAAAATTAGAAAATAATTTTTCATTAAAAAAATATTGTCATTTCATAGTAAAAAGCGTGGGGTGATAAATATATTAAATGTTATAATTATTATATTTGCAAATATCTATGATGGAAAAGTTATGAAAAAATAGTAAAATGCACCCCACGCTTTTTACTATGAAATGACAATATTTTTTTTAATGAAAATTATTTTCAATTTTTAGTTCGGTTGCATATAAAAGCGTGTTTTTTAGTTTTTTAAACTTTTTAAACTATTAATTATTTTAAAGTAGATGCGAACAATACAGTATAAGCAAAACACAAAAAGTAAGGTTAGGTTTGGTAGTAGAATAAAAAGCAAGTGTGCAGATTGTAACATCTAAATTAATTACTGATTTCGAATATCTGTAAAAGTGCAAGACCGTTTTAATTTCTTAACACTATTTGATTTTTATTATTGCTATAGATTTTCGCCTAGAGCCTAGGTATAAATGATATTTTAATTAATACGGTATTAAAATTTTAACCTTTTAAATAATTGATATTAAAATTTCTACAATACGGCAACCACGCAGTTTAACAATAACGATAACGATAAGCTCTTCGGTATTCATCCGTAATTAAAGGAGTCCGGTATGGTTAATAACGATAACGGATCATGTTTGCGTTACTGCGCAGTCTCAGAATAACGTTAACCACAACGGAATTGTAAAATAAGGGGTGCAAAATGTCTCTATATTATCATAAGCCATTTATGTAATGAATTAATACATAATTTTTAAATCAGTGGCGACACCAGCGTTTTGGTTTAGGGGAGGCCAAGGAGGGGCCAGGAATTTTTAGGGGTGGCCAAGATTCCTATAATGTAATGTAAATCGAAAAAATGTAAAGGGTTTTCATTTATATTTTGCCACCCACTTTTAATTATAAATAAGGTAGGAACTGTACTTTCTTCTATACAGGGTGTTCAGAAAATGCGTTAGGAAATTTTAAGGGGTCATTCTGCAATGAAAAATAATGTTAGTAAGTCCTTTGACACAATGTCAAAATCTCAATGGTTACCAAGTTACAGGGGTTAAAAGTTTAATTTTTATTTTTGCTTTTTCGCCATATTGCATTTATTTTTTAACCAATCTAGTTGACATTTGGCACACGAATTGAGCTATGCAGATTCTAAAATTACAAGATTAAAGTTCTTTTTTAACACGCTTTTATTAACTTGGGTTGTAACTATCTATCTATCTATCTATCTATGTAACGGAATCTTTGAGCCTAATTTTTACCAACTTCCAGCTATTCGATTTCTTTGAAACTTTGCACACGTATCAAGGACCCATGACAATGCAATAATCTGCAAACAGTATCCCGTTATCCTGGTTAGGATCGCCAGGATAAAAAAATTCCTTTATATTATAAAAACAACACCTGTGTTGCCATCTTTTGGCAACATCCCAAACTTTTCTCAGGAACTTTAGCTACTCTTGACAAAATGGTGAAGGAAATTTTAGTGAATAAACTGGAGCATTTTTACATACATACATACATACATGCATATCGAACTAAAAATGAAAAATAAATAATAGTTTAAAAAACTAAAAAACACACTTTTATATGCAACCGAACTAAAAATTAGAAAATAATTTTTCATTAAAAAAAATATTGTCACTTCAGAGTAAAAAGCGTGGGGTGCATTTTTACTATTTTTTCATAACTTTTCCCTCATAGATATTGGCAAATATAATAATTATAACATTTAATATATTAAGCACCCCACGCTTTTTACTCTGAAGTGACAATATTTTTTTAAATGAAAAATTATTTTCTAATTTTTAGTTCGGTTGCATATAAAAGCGTGTTTTTAGTTTTTTTAAACTATTATTTATTTAAATACTGCCAGAGGGCACTTTACGTGAAACTTAATTTTTTTTACATCATAACTTTTATTTTGACAGATATCGCAAAGCTGGGACGCCATTTTATAGACAATCAAAAACTTAAAAATAAGGTACTTTTTATTGAAGTCGATAAACTTCACCGTTTAGCCACTAATCGACATCAAAGTTTTCATTATTTCAATCAAATTACCTATATACATACAGGGTGACTAGTAACGTAACCAACAAACTTTGGGAGGTAATTCTACAACTAAAAATAAGAAAAACTTCATATGAACATATGTTCTAAACGTCTTAGTTTTTGAACTACGGTGTGTTAAATATTTAAAAACAAGACCTTTTTCTTTTAATTTTTAACACCCCGTAGTTCAAAAACTAAGACGCTTAGGACATATGTTCATATATAGTTTTTCTTTCTTATTTTTAGTTGTAGAATCACCCCCGAAGTTTGTTGGTTGACTACTGGTCACCCTGTGATTTTGATTAAAATAATGAAAACTTTGATGTCGATTGATGGCTAAACGGTGGAGTTTATCGACTCTAATAAAGAGTACCTTATTTTTTAACTTTTTGATTGTCTATAAAATGGCGCTCCAGCTTTGCGATAATCTGTCAAAATAAAAAGTTATGATGTAAATAAATTTTAAGTTTCAGCTAAAGTGCCCTCTGGCGGTATTAAAAAAGTACTTTAATCTTGTAATTTTAAAATCTGCATAGCTCAATTCGGGTGCCAAATATCAACTGGATTGGTTTAAAAATAAATGCAATATGTCGAAAAACAAAAATAAAAATTAAACTTTTAACCCCTATTTTTTTATTGCAAAATGACCCCTTAAAATTTCCTAACTCATTTTTCGAACACTCTGTATATCTTACAATTTTGCCTTACCTCTTTTCATATGAACATAATAAAATTTTAAAAAAGACGAAGACCTCACCTAAAAAACGTACTTTTTTATAAATAATCTGTTGATTGCGCGGGTATTTCATTTAAAAGCCAGGGGGTGTAAGTGCATCCCCTGCACCCATCTTCCGGCTTCATTGTTTCCCCTTGTATGTTAAGCCACCTCTGCCCTCCCTAGCGTCGCCACTGCTTTAATTTACTCGATTTTTTAAAAGTTTTGCTTAGTTTTCAAGTTTTGTTTATCTGACATACTGGCATATTAGCTTTGTTCGCGGGTCTAGTAATGAACCGATTTTGAACCAGAACCGAACTGGTTTAGAACTGTTTTAAAGCGCATGTCTAGTTATTTATTAGTTCGGAATTTTTATTTACCGCGAACGATTTTCTATACAGCTGAGGATGTATTCTAACCTAGCCTTTTGGTTAGGATTTTTATGGTTAAATTGGATACTAAACAAAAAAATTAAATTCAAACAAAAAGGTAAATTGTTATACTGTCGAAAGCCACTCGAGGTCTCTAGGCGGAAGACGAGGGATTCCCCTGCCTCCTCTCGTTTTTAACATAAGTATGTGTAGTTAACTAAAGATAAAATTCAGACAACTAGAAATGGTAAAATCTTCTAATATTGTCTATATTTTTTAATTAAATCTTTATTTATTTTATTGCATATATACATTCATACGGAATACAATTAAAAATCCTTTGTTTATATACGCTCAGAATCACAAAAATATAAAAAAATATTCAACAAGTATATTAACCCGCATAAAAAGTGGCAGAAACTAATAAATTGTAATACAACGGCTTATTTCTGTACCACAAAAACAGAAAACAGATGACCATGTCGACAATGCGCATGAAATTCCGAACTGAACTTTTAGTTCCAACAAAAATCCCAGGACTGCTAATCAGGTTACGAACCGGTAACGAACTGATTCCATTGTAACCCGCGAACACAGAACTGTTACTAAAAATTCGGGATTTTACTAACCGCGAACGCTGCTTTTTTCACTGCGCATGCGAATAGTCCCAGAACCGGTTCAGAATCAAACCCGCGAACAAAGCTATTATGTTTTGAGAACTCAAGAAAATTACATTTTTCTACGGCCGACCGTTAAAAAAATGCTGTTTACGCTACATAAAGTACTGAAAAAAGTAACTCTTTTTAACAGTTCGATGCGCTTTTCACATTTTAAATTAGAGTTTTGTTACAATGGCGTAATTAATTTTAATATGACTTTATTAAATATAACAGTAAACGCAACATGAACTAAACCAAAAGATCAAGTTAGCATAAATTCCGCCATTTCTTCTTTTTAGTGGAGGTGTCACTACATTTAAAATTTATCAGTTTGCAGTTTACTTATAAATTTATTCAAAATTATCGAAGATTAATTATAATACTGAATTCGGGTGACTTGGAAATTGAAATTATAAAATTTGCGCGGTCATAGAAAAAATATAGTAAGCAACACATGATAAAGCGTCTATTTTTACTTATGGGAAACCACTTATTCGCAAAAAAAATATTACTTTATGCACTTGTTTACTATTTCCAACCCAAAATCCACAATGCTAGGATTTTCCTGCTTGTGAATTACCTATGCCTCTGTTATTTTTACATCAGCTTATTGTTAGTCTTGTCGTCCGATTGAACAGACTTTGCATCTAAAGATATGTTAACTAGTTATCGAAAAAATTTGGCTTATTATTTATATAACCTGCTTAGTAATAAGTAAAAATGTAAAGTCAAAAATATTTGTTTTAAAAACTAAAATATATAAATATTTTGGTGTTTGTGTGTATTTTCATTGAGCAACTGTTGACTTTTTTATAAACTCAGGTAAAGCTAAAAGGTTCTAACTAAACTATGAATAACCTAATTTAAGCATTAAAATTCTTTTTCAAAATTCCAGTATTACATAGGAGATGAGAGACGAGTGAAGATTTTTTTGTGTCACGTGGCAAGCTGAGAAAATCCGAAATATAAATAAAAAAGCTTTGGATTTCTGTATTAGCTGATAAGTATTATTTAAAATTCTTTATTTTAAACAAATCATATTAGCTATAAGCTGTCATGTGCATGATTTGCAATATTTTTCTCTTTATTAATATGGATTTTTTAACACGCTTTTATTAGCTTGGGTTGTAACTATCTATCTATCTATCTATCTATCTATGTAACGGAATCTTTGAGCCTAATTTTTACCAACTTCCAGCGATTCAATTTCTTTGAAACTTTGCACACGTATCAAGGACCGATTACAATGCAATTTAAAAACAGTATTCCGTTATCCTGATTAGGACCGCCAGGATAAATAAATTCCTTTACAGATCCTCTGTGTCTCTTGACAAAATGGCGAAGGAATTTTTTAGTGAATAAACTGGAGCATTTATTTAAAAAAACTAATTGATATGTCGAACTAAAAAATGAAAAATAAATAATAGTTAAAAAAACACGCTTTTATATGCAACCGAACTAAAAATTAAAAAATAATTTTTCATTACAAAGAGTTTGTCACTTCAGAATAAAAGCGTGGGGTGCTTAATATATTAAATGTTATAAAATTATTCTATTTGCAAATATTTATGAGGGAAAAGTTATGAAAAAATAGTAAAATGCACCCCACGCTTTTTACTCTGAAGTGACAAACTCTTTGTAATGAAATATTATTTTCTAATTTTTAGTTCGGTTGCATATAAAAACGTGTTTTTTAGTTTTTTTAAACTATTATTTATTTTTATTATTTCTTATGTTACAAAATTAATTGACATTTGACAATCTGTAGTAAAAAATTTACAAAAAAAAAAACGATCTAAGATTAAAAATAAAGTAACGCCTAGGAGTTTTTTGCCCTAAATGAAATGGAGCGAAAACATGTAATACTGGAACTTAGCTAGTAAGAAAAAATATTAAATTTATTCTACAGAGGAATCTAATAGACTTGCATCATATTTATAAGTATGTGGTAAGTGGGTAAGATATATTATAGACCACTATTTTTTATTTAAGTTTTCTAAAGAAAGAATAGCGATTTTCTCAAGCATAAATAAAACGGCCAACACACTATGCAACTCGTTGTACGACAGGTTGTACAACTCAAGTAGATTCGCCCATCAAAACGATTACTGCATAGAGGTCTAACCAAACATAACCGCACCAATGACGCACCAAGCCCGTATTCACAATGATAGAGGAAAGTGGGGTAGATTAAGTCGAAAAAATTTAAAAGCCCTTTTCATGCCCACAAAAATATTAAAATCATGTTTGTCCTTATTTGTAAAGGTTTATTTTACGACCAGGTGTAATTTAAAGCGTAGTATAACAGACTCATATAACTGCAATTTTATTAAATACAAAACTTTTTGCACCGCATTCCCCTGCATTTCACCAGCGAGACGTACGGCTGCGGGCTCCTCGTTGCGGGTATGTCTGGCCGGACCTTTATACGACACGGTTAGATCGCGACAATCTGTAGGCCAGAGTGGCTTTCCAGTGACGCAAATAGAGAGGCGCTCCCGAGTAGCTCAGGAGCATTTCGTCTTTCGTCCTACTTTATGGCGTTCCAGTGACGGAAAGTGTTATGCACCTGAGCTACTCCGTTTTTCTTTCCCCTTGCCCCTCATGCTCCAACCCCTCTTTTGGTTTTTAGTGCTTCAAACGTGTTTTTTTATGGTTAAGGATGGATTTTTAAAATTATTTTTCCTACGACCACTTGTGAAAATAGCAAATAGCACACTGATTTCATGCATAGAAAATGCGTTATATCACACTAGTGTTGCAAAGTACTTTACAGCACTAGTGTTGCAAAGTACTTTACAACACTGGTGTGATACATATTATGATGTCATTCTAAAAACTGCTATTGGTTTTGCAAGTGACATATTTATTGTAGTGACAGTAAAAAAACTTTTTATTTACCTTAAACGGTAGAACCCAAATTAGCGAAAATCATCTTATTTTATATTTATTAAAATTTACGAAAAAATAAAAACATAAACAAAAATAGACATAACCACAAAAAACAACTTTCACTGACTGGCACAGTGTTGTCAGGTAAGTAGATCAAATTTAAAATCTCCCTTCTACCTTTGAGCACGTACTTTATAGAGGCAGCCTTGCCGCTTGACCGTTCGACCTAAAGCGCCAGAGAAAAAAAGCCTATAGATCAAATTCCTTCCTCTCTTTCTTCGTGTACTCAAACAACTAGTTAAATCTTTTTTTAATCCTAATTAAACCTAAGGCTAATACACACTTTATGAATCCACTTTCTTTTATCCATTCATAAATAGAATCAGACCCTTCCGACGTTGCCAAATGCTTTCCATATTTTGCATGGTAACTGACGTTTGGTAGTCGTTTTTCCTTACTTTAAGGACTTTAGGTTATGCATTTACAATTTTCATATTTTTTATATTTTTTCTTAAAAATATGAGGAAAAACTGTTATTTTTACTTAATTTTACATGTGATGTTCAGTTTCATTAACTCGTTTTACCAATTTTACCCCACCCAGCACCCCTTTTCACTCCCCGGTCCCGTAAGTTTATTTACTGATATTTTTAAAAAACGGAATATTTTGGATATGCACCACTTACGTTTTATTTAGAAGAGTGTCTAAAATATGTAAGAATCGATAATTTTTAAAAAACCCTTATAATAGCAGAAAACCGTATTAAACTATTAGCGTTATTACCTAACAAAACCATACAATTTTTATTAAGTGAGGGCCTTTTTAAATTCCAAAATGATAAAAGTTATATAATGCTTCTAGGTAGGTGATTTTCGATGTAAAAATATTGTCAAAACAGTATAATATAGCAGTGAGGAAAAGTATATATCACACTAGTGTTGCAAAGTAAATATCACCCTAGTGTTGCAAAGTTCTCAATTGTTTTTTATTTTTTCTGAACAGACAAACTTTAATTTATTTTTTTTGGTGAATAATTTGTGGTCGTAGGAAAAATAGTGTACAGTACTCGTGTGAAAATGACTTTCTTACACTCGTGGGTTTGTCGCACTCGGCTAACGCCTCGTGCTACAATATTCCCACTCGTGTGAAATTAGTCATTTTCCACACTTGTAATGTAATATACTATATTTAAAATTGAATTAGAAATTAAAAAGAGATTATTATTATAAAGCCAAGAAAGGTTAAAAACACCGAATTTTTAAAATTTCTTAAGGTATCTCTCTTTCCTTGTCTAAGGATGCGTTCCAGTGACTAACTTTTTAGAGCAGTTCAAGAGCTTCAAGCCCTGGAGCGTGACGCACAAAAATTTTCATTCTAACGCCGAGAGTTTATGTTTAGGCAAAAATAAATTTCTGGGTCCGATACTTTTGTAGAGTGGTGTAGGTAATAAATATGATGCAAATTTTCAGAATAACCTTATTAAAATATATAACAAAAATAAATATTTTAGTTTATACCCCATACTAAAACTTTAGAAAAACTATCATTATGTCTAAATAAATAGTAAGTAAATAAAAAAAAAACACTAGATATTACCAAAGACAATTGTAGTTTCACTTTAGACTCCCAGAACAATGCTAAATTTATGAGCATCTTTTTTATCTTTGGACAAACCACGAAGGCTAAAAGCCTAAATATTAACGTACCGTGGAGTGTCTTAAGCGAGGTAAGAGGAAGTTTGTTGACACGGGACTTAAATACTTGAAGATTTGGGGGGAAGGAAAGACGATGGGCAAGAGAGGGAAGCCTTTGGATAAGTGAAGGATCATTAATGAGACGAATAGCTTTTCTTTGAATAGAATCAAGAATGCTTAGGGTTGTAGGGGACGCCATGCCCCAGATATGAGAACAATACTCCAAGGGAGGTCGGATTTGGGACACATACAAAGTGTATAAATTAGAAGGGGAAAATACTTTTTGGCTCGAAAGAGAAATCCAAGCTTTTTTGAAGCTGTTACCAGTTAAGGTTACTTTCAAATGTGACGCCCACAAGATTGAAGGTGTCTTTGCTCTGTAAAACTTGACCGCTCATAAGTAGAGGATGAGTATTTGATGACTCTTTTCGCGACAAGGAACATGATTGTGTTTTGGATGCATTAAAATGGACGAGATTTTTGGCGCCCCAAACTAATATTAAATTAAGATCCTGCGAAAGAGATATCTCGATATCTGCATCGCTCTGATCTGCATCGCTCTGCGTTTGTTTTCCAAGTCAGGTTTAGTGATGGGTTTAGGAACCTGAAAACTGGAGTGAAGGATACTATCGTCGGCGAAACTATGAATGGAATTAGTTGTGGACGAGAGAAGGTCGTTGATGTGAAGAAGACACAATTTTGGTGCCAGGACTGAGCCCTGAGGGACTCCAGCATTTACTTGGTGAAAGCTTGAAGAATGGCCATCCACAATAACTGATATACGACGATCAGATAGATAACTAGAGAGCCAAGTATAGAGTTTAGTTGAAAGACAATAGGGAAGTTTATTACAAAGTGCGGCATGCCAGACCTGGTCAAAAGCTTTGGATATATCAAGAGAAACGATCTGGGACTCACCTAGAAACTAAAGAGACTTATTCCAGCAGTATGATACCGTGTATGTGCATCACTTTGGACGCTGGTTAGGCTGAATTTATGAAGCGGCAAATTCTACGTACTGTTTACGTGTGTACTCGATGGATACCCGCTTCATAAATTCCACGAACCGAGCGCCCAAGCTGATGACCAAAAATTTAGCATTGTTCTGGGTGTCTATAATGAAACTATAATTGTCTTTGATATTACTAAATTGGACTTATCTATTCTAAAACACTAGTTTTTTTTAAACACTACAATGTTCTAAAAAACGCTAAACTAAACTTCAGCATGCTCCACTATAACTTTAAAAATAGGAGAAGATTTCAGCACTATTTCTGCCGCGTCTTCTCTGTCTAACTCATGCAAGCTCGTTATAAGGGCACCTAGATTGAAAAAAGATAAGAAATATGTTTAAGATATGTATGTCTAAACCGGGTGACAACAAAAGTACTATCCAGCAATTTATTTTCTTGCAGTGCAATCGAAAATTTTTAAATTTAGAGACGTTATATTGTATCACTAGATGACAATTTTAGATATACTAGCATCTGTGTATTACTTCCGGTTTAACCGGAAGTAATATAAACTTTGATATTTTAAATGGAACACCCTGTATATTTTTAGGATTTGAATTCTACAGGTCATTCCTGATATAAAACTTTTAATATATTTATAACCTTACTCTTTTGGTTTTGGAGAAAATGGCGTTTGAAAATGTCCAAACGACAGCACATTATGCAGTTTTATAGGAAAACAAATGAACATAACAAAAATTTAAAATGCTTAAAATAGTTCCTTTAAAAGACTCTACCTTTAGAGACCATTATAATACTACTTCCGGTTTAGCCGGAAGTGCTGAAAATTTGAACTTCCAAGTATGATAACCCTGTTAATTTTAATGGAGCACCCTATATATTTTTAAGATTTAAATTCTTTAAGCTATTCCTGATATAAAACCTATAATATACCCATAACCCATCTTTTTAAGTTTTAGAGAAAACGGAGTTTGAAATGGTACGAACGACCTCACAATAAACAGGTTCATGGATATTGTGTCGTCGTCTGGACCTTTTCAAACGCAGTTTTCCTTAAACTAAAAAGATAGGTTATGGGTATATTAAAGATTTTATATCGGGAATAGCTTCAAGAATTTAAATCTTAAAAAAAAAATATAGGGTGTTCCATTAAAATTACAAAGGTTATCATACTTGGAAGTTCAATTTTACAGCACTTCCGGTTAAACAGGAAGTAATTTTATAGTGGTCTCTAAAGGCAGAGTCTTTTAAAAAACTATTTTTATCATTTTAAATTTTTGTTATGTTCATTAGTTTTTCCATAAAACTGCATATTGAGCTGTCCTTTAAACATTTTCAAACGTCATTTTCTCCAAAACGAAAAAAGTGAGGTTATGGATATATTAGAGGTTTTATATCAGGAATGACCTTAGAATTCAAATCTCAAAAAATATACAGGGTATTCTATTTAAAATATCAAAGTTTATATAACTTCCGGTTAAACCGGAAGTAATACACAAATGCTATTATATCTAAAATTGGCATCCGGTGATATGATATAACGTCCCTAAATTTGAAACTATACGATTGCACTGAAGAAAATAAATTGCTGGATAGTATTCGTTGTCACCCGGTATAAATTTTGTATTAGAAAGAAATATTTAAATAAACAAAACAGCAATTTATCACCTATAGTACATTCAGCTGTAGTCAGCAACCGCATGGTATGACTGGAATGCTGAGAATCTAGCGCAGCTATCTTTTTCTGGCATAGTCCTAATCTGAGTGCCAAGAGACACCAATCGCGTCCGTGTGGTTCAGGAGGGTCTAATAGACCACACAGTCTTAATTTGATGGGTCCTGGTAGATCTTGGACGTTCAAAACGCAACCCCATTGAATATGTCTTGCCAAATCAAGGTCATCTACGAAAAATATTATAATATTCAACAATTAGTGTATTCCTTTTACCTTGTAGAACCACTCTGAACCGTTCTCTGAGCTGTCAAAAGTGTCAAGAACGGTTCTACAACATGAACAACAAAAAATTGCAAAAGGAACACTTATGGTGTCGTTCCGGGCGGTTCTGGAGCATAAAAGGAATACAGCAAATGATGTCTTTCGTTTGTATCCAATATCTCAACTGTATCTAATCATCATTACAATTGCTGTATTCCTTTTATGCTCCAGAACCGCGCGGAACGACACCATAAGTGTTCCTTTTACAATTTTTTGACTTATTTTCATGTTGTAGAACCGTTCTTGACACTTTGACAGCTCAGAGAACGGTTCAGAACGGTTCTACAAGGTAAAAGAAATACACTAAATGGTGTCCAAAAACAAAACTTAAATTTTATATCGTTAAAATTTTTCGGACCTTCCTGTATACCAAATGAGAAAATTTTTAATTATTAACTGAACGGAAAAATGTGCCTCTTCATAACAAGTCCTGCCTGATGAGAAAATTAATTTCTACAAAAATAATTGTATGTTGGATGTACACTACAGGGTGGCTTAAGAAAGATTTGTTTCCAAATAAATATCCAGGGTATTTCCTCACTACGGTACAAAACTTTAAAAAGTGATTTCTTATGTCATTTTACAAAGAAAAATTCCTATAAACATATGTCCGGAATTGCTTCTTTTCTGAGATTCATGGAGTTAAAATTTAGAAAAAAAGTCAATATTTTCTCTCTATCTTTTTTTTTTTTCTTGTTTTGGTCCCTTCAGGTCCAATCCACCACTCTCCCCCTTCTGGACTATGCTTTCCAGGGCTTCG
This sequence comes from Listronotus bonariensis, assembly GCA_014170235.1. Lineage (NCBI taxonomy): Eukaryota > Metazoa > Arthropoda > Insecta > Coleoptera > Curculionidae > Listronotus > Listronotus bonariensis. The sequence continues at coordinate 287,604 of JACEGR010000252.1, forward strand.
TCGGCGGAAAATCTGGATAATCGAGCTCGTAGCTCCCAGAAATTCCAAAAAGAAAACAAACAATTCAACCATCGATGCAATGCATAAATTGTCGGCTGTCAAACAAAAATCTGCTACTGGTGTTACGTTTAACCTACACTTTCACTACTGACAGTTCCCATGGCACGCCCATCTATTTCCCGCCATTTAAGAAATACCTCGTGTTCACCACCAAACAGGATACCATCAGCTTATAGAAATCTTCGCTCACAGCGCTTAGATCCAGAAGAAAGATGCCGTCAATTTAGCTAGAATCTTTCCTTGATCCCCGAAGGTAGAAACGTCCGTACCGCCACTCCGGGAAGAACTTTGTAGTCCTCTACGCACGTCCGCACTATCCGGAAGGTCAAAGAGTCCAAGTCAATATTTTATAAATATTTTAAATACTCTTAAACCGATTTGGTTTAAATTTGGTACGTTTGTTTCATGTAATAAAGGGCTTGTAAAGCGTTAACTAGATTGACTTTATTGGGTCCAGTGGCGTCATAGTGCTCACCACAACCAAAATTATTGAAAGAAAAATGTACGCCACCATTTTTTATACAGTTTTTAATTTTTTTTTCCTATAAACCAACTAAAAACACAACTTTTTAGTGTCGTGCATTTGTTTCCTATCTGGCTTGGTATTCAAGATATTTATAAAATACCGACTATAAAAAAATAATAACACCCTGTATCTCAGAAATAAAGCAACTTAGGGGTTATGTTTAAAGGAACTATTCTTTATAAATTAGCATAAGACGTCTAGGAAATACCCTGTATTTTAATTTGGAAACAAGTCTTTTTTATGGCACCCTGTACATCCAACATAGAAATATTTTTGTGGAAATGTATTTTTTCATAAAGCAGGACTTTGTATAAAGAGACACTTTTTTCGTGAAGCTAAGTAATAATTAAAATGTTGCCCATTGGGTAAGAACTTCCGGTAGGGGACGCTGTATTGAAATGGGTGTAAAGAAACTACTACTGGTTTATGGAAAACAGCAATGGTTACACCACTTTACAAAAGTGGTGACAGAGATGATGTTACTAATTATCGTGGCATATCTGGTTTGTGTTGTATTGCAAAGGTTTTCGAATCCATGGTAACTGACTATCTGTTCTCTTCCTTTAGAGATATAATTGCACATGCTCAACACGGTTTTTTTCCTGAAAGATCCTGTCAAACCAATTTGGTACTGTATACCAACTTTCTCTGCTGTGCTCTTGATTCTGGATTGCAGGTTGATTCGATATATTTTGACTTTCAAAAGGCCTTTGACAAGGTAAATCACGATATATTAATCCTAAAACTTGAGCGTTATGGAATAAGTAATCCACTACTATCCTGGATCAGTAGCTATCTTCGAGACCGAACCCAAATAATTAAGTTCTGTAATAGGAAATCCAAAGAGATAAAGGTGTATTCTGGAGTGCCTCAGGGATCTCATTTGGGTCCTTTTCTTTTCCTTATGTTCATAAACGACCTATGCTCAATTTTCAAAAACAGCCGATTTCTTCTGTTTGCCGACGACTTAAAGATATTTCACAAAATAAATTCAGAAGTTGATTGCATATTATTACAAAACGATATAGATTCTTTAAATAGTTGGTGTAAACAAAATCAAATGGCATTAAACATTTCCAAATGTAACATTATATCCTTTACGCGAAAAAAGAATCCAGTAAACCATGATTATTTTATTGGAGATTCTAAGTTAGGCAGAGTTTCTCTGATTCGTGATTTGGGTGTTTTGTTTGATAGCGAACTGCGATTTACTCTACATATAGATTACATCATCGAGAAAGCATTTAGAATGGCAGGGTTTGTTATGCGACAGTGCTGGGACTTTAAGAACGTCGAGAACACTTAGACAACAATATATTATGCCCTTGTGAGGAGCCACTTAGAGTACTTGTTGTGTTGTCTGGTCCCCTATGTATAATGTGCATATCAAAAGAATTGAGCGAGTGCAATCGAAGTTTACAAAATTTTTATTGTATAGGACAGAGGTTACCAATATTTCTGATATTCCATATCCGGAACGACTAAGGTTAACCGGCCTACAGAGCCTGCAGGATCGACGTGTGCAGCAGGATTTAACATTTGGGCATAAAGTTATTAATAACTTCGTCAACTGTTCCGAACTCCTGAGTTTGTTTACTTTTAGGGTCCCCCTTCGCTCTACAAGGCAGACAGATTTGTTCTTCTTGAACCCTATCAGAACAGACATAGGTAGTAACGACCCAATTAGGCGGAATATGAGGTCGTTAAATGGATTACCAATGGAGTTAAACTTCAACTGCCCTCCGGATAAGTTTAAGAAGGTCATTCGGGCCATCGTTTACAAACGATTGATGGGCAGTATTTCTCGATAACTTTTGTGTTATTTTTTTTTAGTACTGTGTTTTTAACTATGTAGGTATACCTTTTTAATAATGTTTTTTCTTTTAATTATTTGATTTTCACGTTAGTTTTTAAAGTCTTTGTTTCTTTTTACTTTGGTGTTTTTGTGAGGTTTTTCGGTTTTTCGGTCTGGAGTAATTTTTATATTTTTCGTCGTTTTTAACAATTGTTTGTTTTATTTTTTGTTTATTATTGTATTTTAAAGTATATAAGTATATGTTTTTAATTATGTTTTATTTAAACGACTTTTATATAGGTATATAAGTTTTTTTGTACTATTTGGGCACTGCCTGTAATGTAGATTTAAACAAATAAATAAATAAATACTCACCAAACATAACCAGTTGACTTATTGTCTCATGACCACCAGTATTTGGGTTGTACAAAACAACATCCAGAGTTGACTCAGCCTCCATTATTGCTGACGTCACTACCTGCGGACTGTAGCAGTACGGATCTTCGGAATGTAGCTTTAACTCCCCAGGGCTTAAAATGTGCGTTTCTAAAAGTAGGCCTGGACAGACTGTTGCAAAAACCTACAGAAATTAAGTCCAATAATTAAATTTTAAACCAGAATGTCTCTTAAAGTTTCTTTCCCTAAAAAACTACAATAATAGTAATACCTTTTTTATAGTTCTCATAATATTCTCCAAAAAATAAAAACAACATTGAGAAGATTGAGTTGGTCCCCGTACTTTGACCTCTATGTATTGTGTACCGCTTTGATCTTCTTCCAATGAGATCAAACATTCTAAATCAATGTTGCACATTTTTGATCCTGTGCTCCATTGGTAAAGATCGCTATCATGTTCGCTGTATGAAGAAAGTAAAGTTCTCCTTAAATTTACCTAAAAATAATAATTATTATTTTTAGGAAATATGGTGTGGTTTTGTGACATTTAAAATGCATTTGGTTTTGACACTATTTTCGTTATTGTTTAAAATTTATTTATTTCCTTCAAAAAGTACTAAAGAACTTATACAGGGTTTCCCATAATAGGCTATACATTTTAATATTTGTTTTCATATATTTTTAGTTTACCAAACAAACTTTTTATTATACCAAATTACAGCTAACTCTTTGGGATTTAGGATAACTTATAAATATTTGGCTAATTTAATTTTAACTTTTAAAAATCACGTCTTCTAAATGACCTCCACAAACTTCTACACATTTTTTATATTAGATAAAAAGTGGTTCGCACTTCTTAATAAATTTCCCTCCTATGGTCTTTCAACTGAACTCTGTACTTGGCTCTCTAGTTATCCTATCTGCTCGACGTATATCAGTTATTGTGGACGGCCATTCTTCAAACTTTCACCAAGTAAATGCTAATGGAGTGTCTCAGGGCTCAGTTCTGGCACCAACATTGTTTCTTCTTCACATCAACGACTATCGACGATCTATCGTCCACCAACTAATTCCATTCATAGTTTCGCCGACGATAGTACCCTTCACTCCAGTTTTCAGGTTCTGATTTGGAAAACAAACTCAGAGCGATGCAGATATCCCTTTCGCAAGATCTTAATTTAATATTGGATTGGGGCTCCAAAATATCGTCCATTTTAATGCATCCAAAACACAATCATGTTCCTTGTCGCGAAAAGAGTCATCAAATACTCATCCTCTACTTATGAGCAGCCAAGTTTTACAGAGCAAAGACACCCTTAATCTTGTGGGCGTCACATTTGAAAGTAACCTTAACTGGCATAAACACATTGTATCTATAGCCACGGCAGCTTCAAAAAAGCTTGGATTTCTCTTTCGAGCCAAAAAGTATTTTCCCCTTCTAATTTATACACTTTATATGTGTCCCAAATCCGACCTCCCTTGGAATATTGTTCTCATATATCTGGGGCATGGCGTCCCCCACAACCCTAAGCATTCTTGATTCTATTCAAAGAGCTATTCGTCACATTAATGATCCTTCACTAACAGAAAGGCTTCCTTCTCTAGCCCATCGTCGGGCTGTGGGGATTTATAGCTATTTTATAGGTACTTCCTCGGCAAGAATTGTCCAGTATAGTTCCTCCACCCACGGTTCCCAACAGAGAAACTCGTGGTTCCGCGCGTATGCATCCCTATACGGTCGAACTGGACAAGCCTCAAACTTCCCACTTTGTTCGTTCTTCTATCTTTAGAGTTTCTAGAATGTGGAACCTGGTACCCGCGGAGGTCTTTCCTTCCCCCCAAATCTCCAAGTATTTAAGTCCCGTGTCAACAAACTCCCTCTGACCTCGCTTAAGATACCCACGGTACGTTAGTATTAAGGCTTTTGGCCTTCGTGGTTTTTTCCAAAAATAAAAATAAAAAAAATAAAAAGTTTGTTTGGCAAACTTAAAAAAATAAAAATAAAATTCAAATATTAAAATGGGTATCCTATTTTGGGGAACCCTGCTGTATAAATATTAATTTAAGTCTAGTTCGTATTCTGTAAAATTTCTTACTTGTATATGACTAAAAATTGACTTAAATAAATACAAAATCCCTGAAGAAGTATATAATCTTAGGCCTCCGTACGTTGAACCCCTTGAAGCGTATCTGGGGTCGTTGGGGTCCCATAGGCCTTCCAAAGTTTCGGTTTGAATATATATTGGTAACTCGTATTCAATTTCTTCATCAACCTCGCACTAAACGACAAAAAAATCAATAAAAATTTGATAGGACTTCAAAAAAAAAAAAAAAAAAAAATGACAAAAAGTATATCGGTTGATGCATCGCCGGGCGGGACATAGCAAATCCCATTTAATTTTTAATGGGGTCAATTATTGGCCCCCTAATTATTTTAGAGAAAAATTCTATTGAAGTTTGTTGAAGAGCATACAAATCTACGTCCATGGTAAAAACTTTAGATTTTTCGGTTAATCCGTTTGCTAGTTAGATGCTAATATATTTTTAAAAATTGTTACATTATTATCGCCTCATATTTATGAACAACAATAAAAATACCAGTTAGCGTGACATAACGTTGTCATTTTGAAATTTAGTGCTTTTTATTATCAAAAAATTGTACAGTGAAAAGATTAAAGTTGTATTTATACAAATTTATTAAGTTAAGTTAAACTAAACTAGAGTAACAAATTTCAAAAACTTATGATATTTATATTATTTACATGCTTCAATAAATTATTAATATTATTACAATAATTAATATGTTGGAAATAAACTTAAGATTTAAGAAATTTTTTAAATATTCCTCCATTGACTGCTAGACAATAACCCAGACGTTTATAAAATTGTCTTCTTACATTGGGTAACTGATAAATTGAAATTTTATTGCATTTTGCAGAAATAGCATTTTTTTACTCATTTAGACTAGAGTAATTTTTATCCTTGTATATTATGCTTTTTAAATGGCCCCAGAGGAAGAAGTCATTTGGCAAAATATCAGGAGACCTGGCTGGCGAATTTATGGTGTGATGTAGGCCAATAACATTTCCATTAAAAGCATTGTGTAAATATTCCCGAACAGCCAGGACTGCCGGGCAGCCATCCATTTGGTACCAAATTTCCTGATTTTCCCTGGATACATAATTTAAAGTGGGTAAAATTAGTTCTTCGAGTAGTTCCAAATAAAATTCTGCATTCAAATTTTGATTAAGAAAAAATGGTCCAATAATATGTTGTCCGAAAATCCCCGCCCAAACATTTACTTTCTGTGGATATTGCGTCCTCGTTTCGACAAATCTGTGTTGGTTTTCTTTGCTCCAGTATCGGTAATTTTGATGATTGGGTTCATTGTTTAACGTAAATGTGCTCAGTAAAACAAATATTTCTTAAAAATTCCCTATCCATGTTTGCCCTTTCCATCATGTCAAAACAAAATTCCTGCTGTCGTATTTCATCCCCATCCCTTAGCTCTTGATGTCTTTCATATTTGTATAAAATGTATTTATGCCTTTTCAAAATCCGGGGCACTGTTGATTATTCTTTTCCTATGATATCCCGAAGTTTCCTTGTACTCACCTTCCCTTCATTTTCTTTCACGTGCAATAAAATTTCCAAGTCTCTATCATCTCTTACATTTTCTTCTCTTTGATACTCCCTATCTTCACATCTGCAGTTATTTATCACTGTGCCTTTGCTCTTAAATTTTGATAGTCCTATCGACTGTTGATTTTTCTGGTACCGGTCTATTCGGATACTGAGCAGCGAACATGTCTGATACCTTTGGTAACTATTTCCTTGATAGTACCATTTAATCATCAATACTTTTTCTTCAGTAGTATAACTCATAGTTAATCTTTTCGCTCTACGATTTTTTGATAATAATAAAGCACTAAATTTCAAAATGACAACGAAATGTCACGCTCACTGGTATTTTTATTGTTGTTCATAAATATGAAGCGATAGTAATGTAACAATTTTTAAAAATATCTAAGCATCTAACTAGCAAATGGGTTAACTGGAAAAATCTAAAGTTTTACCATGGACGTAGATTTTGCATGCTTTTCAATAAACTTCAATAGAATTTTTTCTAAAATAATTAGGGGAGCCAATAATTGGTCCTACTAAAAATTACATGGGATTTCTATGTCCCACCCGGCGATGCATCACCCGGTATAACTAACCTGTACACACAAGTCTAACGCTTCCATTAGCTCTAAAACTCTAACTGCATCACACTGCATATAGCTACTTTGAAAATCTTCGGCAGTATAAACGCCTATAGTTCTAGCGTTTAAAATAAAGTTAGCAGACAAGAGCTCCCCCAAAAGTTGAGATCCAAGCCATGGTACTGAGAGGACAATCAGATATTTTATACAATAAACCTAAAAATAAAAAAAAACTGTGTGTTCTATTTTAAACAAATACACATATATGAATATGAAATCCGGCACGAAGGACCACGACGTTATGTAAGAAGACCGAATATCATTTTAAAATCCCTTACCTCTCCCATTACATGAAGTTGATGCAACAATTCATGTATATGGTCATCTGAGGCAAGTAAATTAACTTGGCTTCTGAGCAGATCAGAAAAAGTTACTCTATTCAACACCGGAAATTGTTCGTAGTCAGATCTGAGTCCGTGGAGCCACGATAAAGTAGCTTCCAAGAGCCCTGTCCATGTTCCGATTGTTTGCTACAAAAAATATACAGAAGAGTTAAAAACTTTAAAAGAGTTTCTTCAGTTAAAGTTACCTGTATACAATTTTGTTTGACGTTTGCTAAAATCGACTTAAATTGTTTAAAAGCAAAAGATGCAGGTACATTTGAGTCCATGGTAACCACGGTGTCCATGAGGTTTGGTACATGAGGTAGTAGTTTTTTCACAGTTTCCAGAGTTTTTTGAGCGTCCGGACACACCCACTCTCCAAGCTGGGTTTTAACCGCACGTGTTAGGTCAACGTGAGTCGCAACTAGAATTATGTGGCCGTATTCACCTAAAAAATATATATATTTTTGTTTAAGTAGTATATTGTCATGTGGGTAGTCATTTTTAAGTACCCTGATCTAATGAGAACAACAAAAACATTAAAAATATATTTAGGAGCACTTAAGAAATAAAATATATTGCTTACATGTGGGCAATTCGGCACTTTGCCTCGCAAGTAAAAAGTTTAACCAAAAACAGACTTGTTGCACCTGTAGGGAAGGTGTATCGTCCAAACTGAACAAAATGGCGGTTACCGAATATGGAGATGGCCATAGAAAATGGTGGTAAACGGGAAAATACGTTTCTTGTCCTGAGAAATCCCAGACTGTTATGTCGCCGACATTTGATATGTCTAACTAAAAATCAAATTGAAATGTTAAATCATCATTTACATTTGTAATGATAAAGTAATAGTTTTTAGTAGTAAATGACCGGGCATCTGCAAGAAAAATAGTGCCTGACGAATACCTCTTGCAAAAAACGTAGTAATTTTTTAACACCAAAATGTGCCCTGTGAGCAAAAGTTAAAATACCCAATAAATCTTACAAACTTGAAAACTGGCAATGTCGCTTTTTTAAAAGGCTGTCATATGTATTATTCTTACATTTTGTACGTGGATTCCATTGGTTGACTGGTAATGTGCTGTGGGCTCAAAATTAATGGAATTTTGACGTGAAGTGACGTCCATTTCGATTTGAGTGTTGATTGGCGAGGAAGGTCTAGCTGAAAAAAAAGTATACGGAGTGTTACTATTGCGAAGAAAAACGAGTATAAATGTAGTTTTTTAATAATATATTGCCCTTTCAACATTTTCTAATGATTTTTTTTAAACTACAAAGTTGTTCAAATATGTGTAAACTCCGTATGGCGTTTTTGCTTAATTGCCAAATGTAAATGATTAGGGCCTTTGACATAGTCTATTAGTAGCTAAATAAGAATCAGCTGTTATTAGCCATTTTTTAAATAATTTAAAAATTGTATTCTATTAAATATGGTGTAAGTACTTACATTTATTACTATGTAATGAACTGGATCTTTTAAAAAGTGATGTAAATAGTCCAGCTCCTAGACTTTTAGCCAGAGATGTTTTCCCCACTCCGCAATGTCCCAAGAGCCTTAAGGACAATCTCAAAGCAGGCCTTGATGTGGGCACAAGTTGTCTTGCAAAATGATCTCGCTGACCTTAAAACATAAAATTGGAAGCAAATTAACAAAAAAGGAAGTTTTGTTTTTATTTTTACCTGAAGCACGTAAGCGATCCAGAAGTTCAGCTATATCATTGTAACCGTACTTTACGGCTGTTATGTCAGCTCTAATATTGTCTGAATTTCGAACTTCTATGTTACACCCTGCTGCGCATAAACATCTAAAAAGTATGGGAAATTAAAGTTTATATAAAAATTTTACCACGATAAAATTATAAATTTATTTTTTCTTTAAGTTGACCATGACTGCGAAGACCATTATTAGCTCTAACAGAAAATTCTATTCATTTCGTAAGAATCAATTTTGTTTGATGGGAGTACTTCTATTTCTCATCGTAGACTATTAATAGAATTAACGCGTCAGTACTTTTGAAAGTAATTGAAAAAAAAAACACTTAAGAAGTGGAAAAAATTAGTCTTCTTATTTACCTAACAACAGATATATGTCCATTTTTAGCAGCTAAATGTAAGGGAAACAACCCCTTTACATTTGGTACTTCAACACTGCAGCCCAGGGCGCAAAGTACCTTTACAACTTCCAGCAACCCTAGGGTGCATGCTATGTGAATTGGAAGGTCACCATGCTAAAAAATTATAATAATTCACCACTAATACTTATTTGGTATTTAATTGATGGGCTTACCGAATCCGTAATGTCAAAATTAGCACCTGCTTCTAGAAGCAGAATACTGATGTTGGTATTTTTTCGTCTTAGTGCCAGATGTAACGCTGGATCTGGTCCAGTATCAAGCTCTGTGCCACTTTCAATTAAGTATCTAAAAATATAGAATCATATCCTGTAGACATCTAAGCATTCTGCCGTTATCAGTCAAATTTTTGCCGGTTTATAAAAAATGGCGCAGTCGAGTCGGTAGGATTGTCAGCATGATAGGTAATTTATAAGGAAACAAGAAAGCAGATAATGGCTATGTTTAATTAACACCTTCCTAATAAGCTTTAAATGCATCTGCTGACAGATCGGCAAAAGCAAAGAAAATAAACTTTTCCTCCCAAGAATCCACCTTTTACGGATTTTTAACTGATCTAAATGGTTTAATATTTATTTATCATTACCTGACTTGCTCTATAGAGTTTCTTCTCACAGCAAACTGCAGCGCTGTATACTCAAAAGAATCAGAAGGGCTGTAGGAGCATCCTCTGCTTAACGACGCACTCATTTTTTGGATCTGTATCTTTAGGTCAGCACTAAAATATCTATATAATTAAAAATGTATTATTATTCCCTTCTTTTCGTTGTGGAAATCCCCGAATACATATTTAAGAGAATGTTTATAATATACAGATGTTACAGAATGTGGTTAAAAAAAATAGAGGCACATTTTACTATGAAAATATGAAAAAGTTCTTATAAACATGGGTCCACAAATTCCTCGTTCTCAAGATACAGCGTGTTAAACTTGTAAAATGTTTTTACTTTCAATCGATTGAAATGATTGAAAGTGAAGCTTTGCAATTTTATGGAAAAAAACGGGAAAAATAAATAGAAAAAAATGGGGATTTAAGAGGTGAAAATCAAATATTGAGTACTAATTTAGCTTTAAATCAAAAATTTTCTGAATGATGAATATCTCGAGAACGAAACGTGTCTGAAAAAAAATCTTTTAGTTAATGCAATTAGCGCCCCAAAAGCCCTCGTATACCAATTTTTATTAAAATCGTCGGTAATTTTCTAGAACCTGCGGCAACTCCGATTTTAACGAAATTTGGTATACGAGTTTTTTAGGGCGCTGATCACGAATCTAACAGAATTTTTGGCGGAAACGTTTCGTTATCGAGATATTCATCATCAAAGTTCAAATTTGAACTAAGCTTATTTTCACTATATACCCCCTTCTTTTGCACATAATTCTTGATTTAAAGCTAAAGTGTCACAAAATATTTGATTTTCACCTATTAATAACCCGTTTTCTCCGTTTTTACATTATTTTTGCGTTAAATTGCGTGGCTTTTCTGTGATAATGCGGCAACCATACATACACATAGGGCTTCATGACATACTGGGATTAAAATGATTCGAAGTATAGCTATGCAGTTTAATGCAAAAATAATGTAAAATACGTAAAAGAAACGGGGTTTTAAAAAGGTAAAAATCAAATATTGTATGCCACTTTAGCTTTAAATCAAGAATTGTGTGCAAAAGAAGGGGAATATTGTAAAAATGGGATTAGTTTAAATTTCAAGTCTGATGATGAATATCTCAAGAACGAAACGTTTTCGCCAAAAAATTCTTTTAGATTCGTGATCAGCGTCCCAAAAAACCCCGTATACCAAATTTTGTCAAAATCGGAGTTGCTGCAGGTTTCTAGAAAATTACCAAATCGGCGATGCGTCCGGTTTGTAAACAATTACCAAAAAGGGTATTATTTTTACCAATAATTTTTGCACTTTAGCACAGGAAAACTTATTAAATATTTAAGCAAGTAAACATTTGTTTGAATTTTAAGGAATGACAAAGTGAAGAAAATAAAAATCGCAAGAGTATAGCGCTTTTTAAAAAAATTATTCTTTATACATTTACACGCACTTTTTACTACAAATCACTAGATTTAATGTAAAAATATAGAAAGTTCGTTTTTATATTAGTTTTGATTTCCATTCAAGCGTTTCTGTTTTCACGGGATTCAGTCAGCTGTTTTGTGTTCCAGGTTTATCGATTTTCCCGGACGTTTTCTCTGCGCAACTTGTTTTCCTTATTATTTAGGCGTCAAGACATCCCGCTTGTTGAATATATTTAAATTTAAAAAAAGAACAGTTAAAAAAGAAGCATTAAGTGATTTAAATTTTGATTCGTAAAAATGTCAGAGCAGAATGTGTTGTTATGTTTTTAAAACTATAAAAATGCGGGAAAACTGAAAATTTTTATAATTGTTATTATATAACCCCAAATACACCTAGCTGTATATATAGTTGCATATGCCTTGCATATTAGCCTGCAAGCATATACCCACTAAAGGCAGCCTTGCCGTGAAAGAAGCATTTGTCCTTTTTTTATCAATACAGGGCGTGGCACAAGAGGAAGAAGTACTAGACTTATTTTTCTTTCTCGCACACTCGCAAATGCAATGTCAAGCGGTAAAGCCACCTCTAGGTGGATCTAAGATTTCAGCTAAACATTTCCAATTTCCCGAACGTAAACTTTTCCCATTCTCCCTAACGGTTGACATATTTATATTTTTAAATTTCTTAACCTAACTTTTTAAGTGTAAATTGCAGACTTTTTAACTTATTTTTACAAAAAATGGAAAACCCTACCCTCAAAAACTTAACGAATCCCAACTTTGGAAAGCCCCCGGAGACACAAAATGAGGTATTTAACTTAAATTAATTTGTTTTTTCGTGTGCCCCACGTGCTTAACCTAGGTCTTTTTTCAGTTTTTAAAAAGATTAGGGAGCCCCACATAGCTAGTTTTAATTATATGGTCGACCAAGGGCTAAATACTGCCATACAAAATCTTACCCCAGTACAATTCATGGTAAATGAAAGGAAAATCAAGCTTGTTATCACGGGGTGCTCTTTGGCAGAACCTCAAGTTCCTTATGGTACTGTGGGAGTCAGAAATAACTTTATTTATCCTACAGAATGCAGACAAAGGCATTCCACTTACTCTGGCAAGTTTGTTATAGATGTAGAATGGTATTTAGATGGAGTGTTACAGCAACCATTTACAAAAGAACTGGGAAATATTCCAGTAATGGTCAAAGTAAGACAAGCAAGTCTTAATTTAGTTTATAAGTTAAAAATCTATATATTTTTAGTCTAATCGTTGTAATTTAATGAAACTAAGCCCTGAAAACTTAGTTAAACATGGTGAACATGAACAAGAATGGGGTGGATATTTTGTAGTGAGTGGTTTGGAGAAGCTTGTTAGAATGCTCTTAATGACAAGAAGAAACTACCCTATTGCTATCAGGAGGTCAGGTTGGAAAGGAAGAGGATCATTGTTTTCAGATGTAGGTGTCTCCATTAGAAGTGTTATGCAGGATCAGACAGCGACAGTAAGTTTTTATAATTATAATACAAGTATTTTGTATATTTTTTCAACATTTATGTACTTAACTTACTTTATGTGTATATTTACTTATCAATATGCTATTTTTATTTGTTTATATCTTTTTCAGAATAATGTTCTTCATTATATCACGGATGGTACAGCCAAACTCATGTTTAGTTACCAAAAAATGTTGTATTATGCTCCACTATGCTTACTTCTTAAATGTCTTTGTGATTTTAGCGATCAGTACATTTATCAGAAGCTAATTCAAGGCTTTGAAGATGACCTTTATTATATAGAGTGAGTATTATTTATTTAAAGTAATCTTTATATATACAGGGAAAAAAGACCAACAATCCTTGTTACATTTAAAATAAATAATAAATAAATTGAATATTTTAGCTGTTGTCAAAATATGTTGCGTGCAATCCATCTTGAAGACCTTCACACTCACCAAGAGTGCAAAACCTATCTGGGAAAAATGTTCAGAGTGAAATTCTATGAATGTCCAGAATGGTTTACAGATATAGAAGTGGCAGAATTTGTACTTAAGAAGTGTATTTTAATACACTTAGATTCAAATGAAGATAAATTTAACATGTTGGTGTTCATGACTCAGAAATTATTTGCCTTTGCTCAAGATAAGTGTAAAGTTGAAGGAGCTGATGCTGTTATGATGCAAGAAGTTCTTCAAGGTAAAGTTTATAGACAAGCTTTTATCAAAAATTTTTGCAATCTATTGATAATAAAAATTGGTGCATATATAATATTTTTTCACTAACTAAAAATACTTAGTATTTGCAGCTAAATATTGATAATTAAAAGATTTTATAATTAGATAATCTATGTCTCTTAATTATTACAGGTGGTCATTTATACCTTCAAATAATCAAAGAGAAAATGCAAAATTGGCTCAATGGTCTACGTATAAATATTTTGGCCCTAGCTCGAGGAAACAAGTTTAATTTTACCCAGTCAGACATACTACGTGCTGCTAAAATGAGTGGTGGAATTGAAACAAGTCTAAGATTGTTTCTGGCTACCGGAAACATACAGAGTAACACAGGTCTGGGGCTGATGCAAGACAAGGGGTTGTGTATAATTGCAGAGAATATTAATAGAATGCGATACATGTCTCATTTCAGGGCTGTTCACAGGTAAGTATATTTATAAAAAACACCCGTAGAATCTCTCAAAAATATCTTATTTTCAGAGGTGCCTTTTTCCAAGAAATGAGAACTACTGAAGCCCGTCAGCTTTTGCCAGATGCATGGGGATTTATTTGCCCTGTTCATACTCCCGATGGGGCCCCATGTGGGCTGCTTAATCACTTAACCATGAACTGTACTCTTACAGATGTACCCGATAAAGAAAAAGTTGATAATATTCCAGTGGTTCTGACAGAACTAGGCATGGTTCCTTTGAAGTATGTTAGTAGTTTAGATTTAAAGAATAGCTATGTTGTACAGTTGGATGGAAAACTTATTGGTAAGTTAAAAAATGTTTTTTATGGTAGGAACCGAATCATTATATCTCTGGCAGCTTTTGAGAACTTAAAATGGGTATCTCATGACCATATTCTGGTCTATTTTGATCTGTATCTATGCAGTTTTTGAGATATTATACCAGATTTGAATTAAAACTTTCCTAATAAAATACCTTTAAGTGTATGCCCAATTATATAAGTTTAGCTTCAATACAAGATTTTTAAATCACCTGGATACCTAATAACCATATCCTGGTCTGTATCTCCGGCAGTTTTTGAGATATTATCCTACATTTAAAAAATGAAAACGTAGTTAGCCAATATCTTAAAGTGTATGTCTAATTAGAAGTCTTTATCTTCCATAGAATCTTTTAAAATACCTGGATACCCAATGACCATATCTTGGTCTGTTTCTCCGGCAGTTTTAAAGATATTATCCTAGATTTAAACTAAAACTTTCCTAAGTAATACCTTTAAGTGTATGCCAAATTATACAAGTTTAGCTTCCATACAATATTTTTAAATCACCTAGATACCTAATAACCATATCCTGGTCTGTATCTTTGGCAGTTTTTGAGATATTATCCTACATTTAAAAAACAAAAACGTACTTAACCAATATCTTAAAGTGTATGTCTAATTAGAAGTCTTTATCTTCCATAGAATCTTTTTAAAATACCTGGGTACCCAATGACCATATCATGGTCTGTATCGCCGGCAGTTTTAAAGATATTATCCTAGATTTAAACTAAAACTTTTCAAAGTAATACCTTTAAGTGTATGCCCAATTAGACAACTTTGGCTTCCATACAATCTTTTTAAATCACCTGGATACCTAATAACCATATCCTGGTCTGTATCTCCGGCAGTTTTTGAGATTTTATCCTACATTTAAAAAACAAAAACGTAGTTAACCAATATATTAAAGTGTATGTCTAATTAGAAGTCTTTATCTTCCATAGAATCTTTTAAAATACCTGGATACCCAATGACCATATCCTGGTCTGTATCTCCAGCAGTTTTTGAGATATTATCCTACATTTAAAAACAAAAACGTACTTAACCAATATCTTAAAGTGTATGTCTAATTAGAAGTCCTTATCTTCCATAGAATCTTTTTAAAATACCTGGGTACCCAATGACCATATCTTGGTCTGTATCTCCGGCAGTTTTAAAGATATGATCCTAAATTTAAACTAAAACGTTCCTGAGTAATATCTTTAAGTGTATGCCCAATTATACGAGTTTAGCTTCCATACTAACTTTTTAAATCACCTGAATGCCTAATAACCATATTCTGGTCTGTATCATCAGCAGTTTTTGAGATATTATCCTACATTTAAAAAACAAAAACGTACTTAACCAATATCTTAAAGTGTATGTCTAATTAGAAGTCTTTATCTTCCATAGAATCTTTTTAAAATACCTGGATACCCAGTGACCATATCTTGGTCTGTATCTCCGGCAGTTTTAAAGATATTATCCTAGATTTGAATTAAAACGTTCCTAAGTAATACCTTTAAGTGGATGCCCAATTATACAGGTTTAGTTTCCATACACTTTTTTTAAATCACCTGGATACTTAATAACCATATCCTGGTCTGTATTTTCGGCAGATTTTGAGATATTATCCTACATTTAAAAAACAAAAACGTACTTAACCAATATCTTAAAGTGTATGTCTAATTAGAAGTCTTTATCTTCCATAGAATCTTTTTAAAATACCTGGATACCCAGTGACCATATCTTGGTCTGTATCTCCGGCAGTTTTAAAGATATTATCCTAGATTTGAATTAAAACGTTCCTAAGTAATACCTTTAAGTGGATGCCCAATTATACAGGTTTAGTTTCCATACAATTTTTTAAATCACCTGGATACTTAATAACCATATCCTGGTCTGTATCTCCGGCAGTTTTTGAGATATTATCCTACATTTAAAAAACAAAAACGTACTTAACCAATACTTTAAAGTGTATTTCTAATTAGAAGTCTTTATCTTCCATAGAATCTTTTTAAAATACTTGGGTACCCAATGACCATATCTTGGTCTGTATCTCCGGCAGTTTTAAAGATATTATCCTAGATTTAAACTAATACTTTCCTAAGTAATACCTTTAAGTGTATGCCCAATTAGACAACTTTGGCTTCCATACAATCTTTTAAATCACCTGGGTACCCACTGATCATACCTTGGCCTGTATCGTCAGCAGTTTTTGAGATATTAATCTCACATTTAAACTGAAACAATCTCTATCCGTAATTTTCTAATTGAAAGGCCATAAATTCAATAGTCTTTTTAAAGTACTGGAGTACCTCAATCACCATACTTTGCTTTAGGGTGTTAAGCCATACATTCATTGAGTTTTTCTTATTTAGGTTACATAGAAAGGGACTCAGCTGCAAGAATAGTGGATAAGCTTCGAATTTTAAAAATAAAAGGAAAAACCGTCCCAAAGACCCTTGAGATTGTTTTGGTGCCCATCAAAAAAATCAAGGCTCAATTTCCAGGGATATTTTTGTTTACGGGTCCTGCTAGAATGATGAGGCCATTAAAAAATCTGTATGTAAATAAGATTGAGCTTGTGGGGACTTTTGAGCAGGTTTATTTGGATATTTGTGTTTCTCCTGAAGAAGCCTATCAAGGTAAGTGTTAAATTTTGTAGGAAATTGTAAAAAAGTAGTGTAGGATGATCTGGACCTATAAAAACTAAGATAGAGAAATGATAGGGTTAAATAGAGAAAAATTCTGAATTTTAAGTGATTTTACATATTATCTTAAAACCAGAGCTTTATAGCAAGCCTATTAGTTTGATTTTTATTTTGGTTAACATATTAAATACTATTGTATTAAACTGTGTGTCCCAGGATAGGTGTTACAAGAGGACAAATGGACCAAAAATGTATGTATTTTACAACAAAAATTTATGAAAACTGATCGCATGGTCCAAAACTAATAATACAAAATTTTACCTCAATTGGTATTATACAGTATAAGTAAATGATGTAGAGAATTGAATTTTATGTCAAAATTTCAAGAAAGCGGAGGGCTTTACTTTGGTCATTTTTCATATTTTCAGTTATAACTCGCCTTGTATATTACCATTCGGAGTAAAATTTTGTGTTTATCAATTTCAGACCATGGGACCAGTTGTCCCAAAAGGATGTTTAAAAATTTCAAAATTTGTCTTCTTGTAACACCCATCCTGGGACACACTGTATAAAACACTTTCACAGATACTTCCAAAAGGTGATTGTTTTGAAAACCTGTAAATTTATTTATAATTCGGTTGGCTAAGATGAAAAGGTTAAATTCTTTGATTCTTTTCAGCGTCTAAATATAAATATATTCTCAAGGACTTATAGAAATACTTTATCTTGTTAAAAACTAATCAATACTATACCACTTGTATTAATAAGTTTCAAGGTTGACAATTGCTTTAACATAAAGAAAACATTTAATTTGAATAATTTGTTTTTATTTTAAAAATAATTCACAAACTTACACCAGAAAATGACTATTTTTAAATAAGTTTATTAGTTATTTAAATACCTTTTTTGAAATGTTATGATAAAAATAAATCACAGGAAATATAAGCTATGTAAATGTTTTTGAGTAAAGTAAGAACATTTTAAAAGCGCAAATTCGGTACCCTTTGAAAATAATACAAAAACAAAAAAGGCCCCTGAAATCGGAATATTTTACACAAAGGCGCCGCTACCCTTTATAGCCACGCGCCAATACACTATGGGATAGAAACCCATTATTTTGGCCAAAAAGCAACTTTGAAATTTTAATGGCTCATGCTGTGTATTTCAAAGTAGATACTCCAAACTACATGTACGCAAAATTATAAAAGGATATGACGACTTCTATTGGGGTAATAAGAAACTTGAAAATGTATTTTAAGTAAACATAAATATACAACATTTAATCTCTTAGTTTATTATTACCCTTGATTACTAAAAAAGTAAGAGTTTAAATAATAAGCTATTGTTGTGTTTCCGATGCAGTCTCGCTACTTTTGTCAAAGATTTTTTTACCTTTTTCTTTATCAGTTTTTGTACTTACAATTGCCTTCCTACTTTTTGCTACTTCTGAGTGTAAGGACAGATACAAGATTTTTTTATAATTTACATTTTAAAATTTAATATGTTTTGTCCTACACTGTATATCCTAAAAGATAAAAAGCATTCTGATGGTAGATATGGATTCTACAGAATCTACCCAACAAAACAGTGTTATTATTTATTTTATACGTTAAAAAATAAAAAAGTTGGGAAGATGTATCTCTATTACGCTTCTAAGAATAAATTAAAATTATTTTTTAGATTTGGATGGTTATATTTCCGAAACTAATTGAGATAGACACATCAAATGTAGTATTTTTCTAAAGCATTTTAAAAGATTTATTTGGTGGTGATATATTATTCAGGGTATTTCATTTAAAAAAATTGTACCTATTGTCGTACCCTGTATACCATATGAGATAATAATCATCGAATTACTGATTAGAATACTACCGAATTAACCAAACAAGCTGACATTTTAGTTTATTTTGTACAATAAAAAATAATAATGTTAAGTGGGTGTAAATTTATAATAACATATAATAAGTTTTAGGTTTCCAAAAAGCATTTGTAATAATTTATAATATTTTTCCAGTAAAAAGCACCTCATTTTAAGTTAGATTGGTAAGTTATCAGAATTTTGACTTCAAAAAAATTAATTTCCATCCCATAGTGCAATGACCACCTGCATCAACCGGCATATCATAAAAGAAATATAGCAAAGGCGGCCGCGAAGACAAGCATGCCGATTTATTTGCTTTAAACTTTTTGTGATTTTTTTCTTATCAAAGAGCACCGAATTTACATTTTTAAACTGTTCCTTCTATATACATACAATGAAAAAGAATAATAGACTTTAAATAAATAATACAAACACTCTTTAGAACCTTAAGTTTTTAAAACTCCTGTCAGTTGTACTTAATATATTAGGTTTATATTTTTCCTACAAAAATTTGGTAATTTTACAATAAAAAAACATCAATCACAACATTTTTCTCTTTATTTTTTTAAATAATTCACAAATTTACACCAAACAATGACGAATCCTACATTATTTTATTAGCTATTTAAATAATTTTTGGTTGGAAATGTTACACTATAAAATAAATCACAAAAGAGTATAAATTATGTAAATATTTTTGTTAAGTAAACACAATACAAAAGTGTACTATCTCTAAGTATATGAAACAAGTACTTTTCAGGTTTAAGTATTTAAAATTGTTTTCTCGTTTGCACCTAAAGTTAGATATATCTTTTTGTAATAACATTCATAGACGTTTTGCAACATTTTTATCTTAAAAAATTCTATCCAAAAAAATTACGTTCTTTCTAATACTGAATGCAAAAATTGAAAAATCATTTGTATTTCTTTAAAATTAATAACAAAAATTGTTAAAATGCACGTACTACGTCTAAAAAAGTTTATGCTGCAAAGGAATGCCGGAACTTCACCTAATTATTCACAATTTACATCTACAAACGTTAGTTGTCTCCTGCCTCCTTACGAAAAAGGTTTCTACATCTTTGTACACTTCTTCTTCAGGTCTGGTTGCATCCACCTTCCTCACCAAGTTTAGTTTATCATAGTGGTCAATAATGGGCTTTGTTTCATTGTAATAGGTGTTGAATCGCTTCTTTAAACTTTCGAGGTTATCGTCCACACGTCCACTGCTCTCACCTCGTTTAAGAATCCTCTCAGTGCAAATTTCCAGAGGGCAATCAAAGAAGAGTACAAACTGTAGGTTTACTTTACCGGACATCACTTTGTTCCATCCTTGGAGGTTGTCTTCGTTCCGTGGGAAGCCGTCGATCAAGAAGTTTTGGTTTGCCGGACTGAGTCATGGCTCGTTCTAGCAAACCGCAAGTTATTTCCACAGGAACCATCCTGCCTTCTTTAATGTACGTTTCAATGAGTTCTCCGTATTGGGAACCAGGTTTAGCGCGCTCTTCTCGCAAGAGGTCCCCAGCAGAAAGGTGGACATAGCCGAAATTCTCGACGATTTTTAGGCATTGCGTACCTTTGCCAGCACCAGGTCCTCCAAGGACGAAAACTACGTTCGGGACCATTTTATATGCGCTTTTCAGCACGTTTGTAAGTACACTGATACCTGTAAACATCGAGTAAAAGGATAAGCGATGCGGTCGATTTTTATCATGGGGCAAGGTCACATAACCTCACATATCTGGGGGTTTTTATTTTGCTGATCTGGCACCGTTTTCGTGGCAAATTTGAATTATATCATTATCGTTTTTATAAAGAAAATGTTTTAGCGTTTTAAATATATGTTTACAGTCAAGTTTTGCGAATACCTATTAGCGATAACTTAAAATTTTAAATTTGACATTTAAATAGGGAATGTTTGTTTTTATTTGGACATGTTGGTAGGCACTGATAGATTGACGGGCCAACAAAGACAGGACAGGACTTAGCTTACAATAAAAACCCAGGGCCGTATTTAATTTTTAAATTTAACTTCTGTTCAAAAAATACGCGCTAGTTTTAAAATATCAGTGGTATAGATTTATTTAGCGTTCTTGAATACCTACTTCCGGTAATTTTCTAAGAATCCTGCGGCAACTCCGATTTTAACGGTGGTATACGGGGTTTGGGACGCTGATCACGAATCTGAAAGATTTTTTGGCGGAAACGTTTGTTCTCGAGGTATTCATCATCAAAGTTCAAATTTGAACTAAGCCTATTTTCACTATATTCCCCCTTCTTTTTGCAGAATTCTTGATTTAAAGCTAGGTGTCACACAATATTGGATTTTCACCTTTTAAAACCCCGTTTCTACATTTTTATATTATTTTTACATTAAATTGCGTGGCTTTTCTTTGATAATGCGGCAACCATACATACACATAGGGCTTCATGGCACACTGGGATTGAAATGATTTAAAGAGTATAGCTATGCAGTATAATGCAAAAATAATGTAAAATACGTAAATACGGCGTTTTAAAGGGTGAAAATCAAGCATATTGACGTGCCCACTAACTTTAAATCAAGTGTGTGCAAGAAGGAATAATGCTAACAACTGGATTAGTTTAAATTTCAAGTCTGATGATGAATATCTCAAACGAACGTTTCCGCCAAATCAACAATATACCAAATTTCTTCATAATCGGAGTTGCCGCAGGTTTTCTAGAAAATTACCCTACTAACTAACTAAAAAGTCTGAGTGATGTTTAGAAAAAATTAAAACAAATTTTTAGGTGTAACAACTCACATGGAGCTGTCTAAGACGGGCTTTATGTCAAACTTGGCGCAGCTAATTCCAATGCCCGACTGTAACCAATCTCCGAGAAATATGTACCAGTGTCAGATGGGGAAACAAACTATGGGAACCCCCTGCCATAATTGGGATCTACAGTCTGAGACAAAATTATACAGGTTAGTTACAGTTTTTAGCATTATTCTTCAATATATTTTTATTGTATTATTAAAAAAGAAAATAGTGCTTTAAAGGGTTTGGTTTTTGCATTCCCTAATGTTATCTTAATTTTTTAAATAAAAATGTGATATTTCTTTAATTTTTTAAACGTGTAAAACAATAAAATGACACTTTAAGATTACGAACTCCGTAAATAAATGTCATTTGTACTGACATTTGAAGAAAAATTAATTTATTGTAGGTTGCAAACTCCAAGTACTCCACTATTTAGGCCGGTACATCATGACGAAATTGGTCTGGATGATTTTGCAATGGGAACCAATGCTATAGTCGCCGTCATTAGCTATACAGTAAGTAAAATAGGTAATTGTTCAATATAGCAATTTTCGCAATTATAAGAGATTTTTAAAAATTCTTTTAGGGCGTTTCTATAGGTCGATTAGGACACAAATCTGTGTGCGCGTTTTCCAAAATCCATTTCTATAATTTATTATTAATAAAAACATATTTACGGGACGGTGGAGTGAACAGGAGTGCTGGGTGGGAACGAAACAGTAGAAATCCTACATTAAACGCCCAAAAACAGTATTTCACAGTACACACCGCACTTTCTGTTTACAAAAATGTCCAAAAATTTGTTTAAAAAATTTAAAAAATATAATAGTGCAACAATCCAGCCATGGCTGTCACTGCATAATAAAGAAGAGTTTGCAATAGAACTGTAAATGTCTTGCGATGTTGCCAAATAAAGTGAGAAAGTGTCAATAGCTTAAAAAAAAAGGAAGATACAGGACAAAATTCATATGAAAATTAAGTTATTCCTTCTTCCTATTATAATTTGTAGAGAAAAAGGAAAATACCTAAACATAAAGAAAGAGGCATTTCTACAAAAAATACCATTGTTTCTCATGGAAATGGTGGATAATCCCCGAAATAGGCTTGGTGTTAATTCTTCATAAGAATTTTGGCAACGCTGCTTCTATCAATACCGTCATTTTCATAATGACGATCTTCATGTTATCAGCTGACCAAAATGAATTTTCCTTCTTTAATTAATGACGGACGAGATATCTCATATGTGTGGGATAGTTTTTCGAAAAATTTAATACTTTTCAAAATTAATCTACATTTTTCATGTGCCCCGAGTGCAGTATATTAATGTTTTCTTGTGTTTGACGTTGGATTTATACTGTTTTGTCCCCACCCAGCACCCCTGTTCACTCCACCGTCCCGTAAATATGTTTTTATTAATAATAAATTATAGAAATGGATTTTCGAAAACGCGCACACAGATTTGTGTCATAATCGACCTATAGAAACGCCCTGAAAAGAATTTTTCGAAAATCTCTTATAATAGCGAAAACCGCTATATCGAACTATTACCGTAAAATATAGTGTGCATCTTATTTCTATGCCCGGGATATTATTAATTTTATCACTTCCTAACGTCACCCTTTGATTGCCCTGTATAGTCTGATTTCTTTAGGGTTACGACATGGAGGACGCCATGATAATTAACAAGGCATCCGAGGAAAGAGGCTTGGCGCACGGGTCAATTTACAAGTCTGAATTTGTCGAGTTGGAACATGAGTCCTCTTATTTTGCGAGAAATCCTGAACTTCCCAAGCTTGAAGAGACTTTGGGTAAGTAATTGATTACACAGGGTTAAACCCTGTTTAATGATTTAAAAATGTGTTGGTTTCAACAAGAAATGTATACTTTTCATAGCTCTTCTAAAATAACTAGAATACCTACTTTCCATCCAACCCTATAAAATAAAAACAGCATTCATGCCATGCCCTAATATTTAGTAACTTTATTTTTTAACTAGTGACTATGAAAAACTATTGGCAACATTGTCATGAGGATATTTTCCAATATGGCCGACTCATTTAACTTTACTGTTGTGTTGTTGTGTTGTTGTTATGTTGACTCTTTGTTTGACCTCCGGACAGTGCGGACGTGCGTAGAGGACTACAAAGTTCTTCCCGGAGTGGCGGCTAGAGGTGTCGTACGAACATTTTTTACCTTCGGGGATCAAGGAAAGATTCACGCTAAATTGACGGCATCTTTCTTATGGATCTAAGCGCTGTGAGCGAAGATTCCTATAAGCTGGTGGTATCCTGTTTGGTGGTGAACACGAGGTATTTCTCAAATGGCGGGAAATAGATGGGCGTGCCATGGGCGGTCAGTAGTGAAAGTGAAGGTTATATATAATACCAGTAGCAGATCTTGGTTTGACAGCCGACAATTTATGCATTGCATCGATTATTTGTTTCCTTTTTGGAATTTCTGGGAGCTACGAGCTCGATTATCCAGATTTTACGCCGACGAAGCCCTGGAAAGCATAGTCCGGAAGGGGGAGAGTGGTGGATTGGACCTGAAGGGACCAAAACCAAGAAAAAAATAGAGAGAGAGAGTTGTTATGTTGTGTTTATTGGAATTTTTATGTATTTTTATACGATTTTGTGGTTTATTGACAATAGGAACATTTAATTATTAAAAAATGACGCGGTGTTTGGTGCATAGTTGCTTCAAAATGACAATGTTCCCAACATCCCGAAATAAAAGTCACTAAATATTAGTACATACATGAACTACCCTTTTTTGAATGCTGTAGGCAATTCTAGTTACTTTATGAGGGTTGGGGTACTGATTCTTACTAAATATACTTTTTGTACTACCGGGCGTAAAATTTTATTTATATTACGTGTTTATTTGAGGGTGTGGAATTGCACTTTACGCCCTAGGGCAACAAGTAAAAAACGCCCGCATTTATAAATTTATGAAACACTAATAAATTTAAATAATGACAAAAATATTGTTTGCACCTCTGGCCTAGAGCACTTTTACGCCCACAGCTGATTGTTGCCCTCGTGGAGCTCGAACAACAACTTTCAGCCTTGGTATAAAAATAATTATTACCTTTTCTAGATGCTGATGGTCTTCCATACATAGGCAGAAAAATGACAGATGGTGACCCCCTCTGCTGTTACTTTGACGGTGACAGATCCATGTACCAAGTCCGTACTTTTAAAGGAAAAGAGGACTGCTTCTTGCACAGCGTTAAAATGTGTGGAGATTTTAGCGCCAAAGTGAAAAAACAATCTGTATAACGTACCGAGTGCCTGTAAGTTATTTTAAACGATTTTGTTGTTTTTGTTTCTTTTAAAAACTCGTTTTTAGCGTAATCCAAGTGTGGGAGATAAATTTGCGAGTAGAGCGGGGCAAAAAGGTATTTGCTCGCAAAAATGGCCGTCGGAAGATTTACCGTTTACAGAAACAGGTAAATAAACTAACCAGAGATAACTTACAAGTATTTTTTAACAAAATTCAAATATTTTCCATGCAATCGAATTTATGTCTACTCCTCATGTAAGGTGAAATATTGCGGAACTGCGGAGATCCGGAATCACGTGACACTATATCGAAATTTCATTGGGCTGTCGGCAGCCATGTTGAAAAAGTGTGAAAATTTGTGACAGTTCCGGAAAATAACTTTTAACTTTTTAAAAATCCGCCGATGTTCTTGTTTACTTTTGTGTTCTTTTTTTTATCTTCCAAGAAGGCTAAAAGCTTAAATACTAACGTACTGTGGCTTCTCAGGTATTTGCGTTAATATTATTAGTTTGAAAGATAGCCCTATTCAAATTAATAGATTACATGCTAAATATAATTAGTTTTTTAAGTGTTTTAAACAAAATATAGTTATTAATTTTTTTTTTTTTTTGATATTTTAGACAACATATAGGTATAACTTTTAAATACTATAGTTGCCCTAGCATTAATGTGTCTGCAAAACTTATCAGGAACTTTTCTGCCTTATACAAATTTGTTGGTATGGATTTAAAAATTTCAAATTGTTATGATGTTTTCTACCCCGCTTTATGCATTTTTTGCGAACAGACCAATGTAGCTTTTTAAAGTTAACTAAACATTTAATATTTAGAAATACTTGCAATACTTAAAATGAATTGAAAGCATGTGTGTTTAGTTATAAATATAAAAGCCTAAAAATATAGCGTATTACATAAGATGCGCTTTAAAATAACAAACACTTTAAATTAGGTTTTCTACTATATTTACCCTAAAACCGCCTTAGGTAAATAACTTTCAGAATATCTATATAAATAATATTTTTTCTGTGAACTTACCAGGATATTTATGCGCATTAGTTGATATAGTCCTTAGGATATTGCTTGGGGTAAATAATTGTTTTTGGTGCACTATACACACTATTGATATAAAAATAAAACCAATTTTTTAAAAACACACTAAGTTAATTAGTTGCCCGTAAAATATATTTGTCCATTTACCGTATAGGTACTACTTTTATTTTTAATAAAAACACTTATCCGGTCAATAGTGCACAACCGGGCTTTCCTAATTTCATCGTTTATGGGGAAATAAAATGTTGTTTGATAACCCTCTGTTTTAATATAACTTGGGTAATTCGTTTTGCAGCCCGAAACGCAACACGTTCATGCCATAATGTATGCCGTACGCACTAACTATACGCGCACATTTAAACGTAAAAACAACGATTGACATATTGCTACTGGTCCTATTTTTTAAATATAACAATTAATTACTTATTTTTTCTTTATATAATAAATACTACACGCTACGATTTAACTTTTAAAAACAGAAAAACCTTTAAGCATTCGTTTAAACTTGTTTCTGTTTACTTCTAAACATTACTTGATATTCCTACTGTGCTGTGTTGCCAGATTTCTCCTTCACGGCTTAGAATTTAAGAAGGCTGTGCCTCTATAAATAGACGACTTTATGAAAAATGCGCCAATACGCAGTTCCGAATTTACGCAATATTTGTTTACATGAGGACTAGGCATAATTAAGGCAACTCTCTCGGTGATGTCATGTGCGAATCAAACCAATTTTGAACCCGTTGTGTAGGTATCAGTTTCTATTTCTATTTTTCTTGGTTTTTGGTCCCTTCAGGTCCAATCGACCACTCTCCCCTTTCCAGTCAATATACTTTCAGGGTCGTCGGCGGAAAATCTGGATAATCGAGCTCGTAGCTCCCAGAAATTCAAAAGAAAACAAATAATTCAATGTTCGATGCAATGCATAAATTGTCGACTCAAACCAAAGATCT
The DNA here is from genome assembly GCA_014170235.1 of Listronotus bonariensis. Taxonomy (NCBI): domain Eukaryota; kingdom Metazoa; phylum Arthropoda; class Insecta; order Coleoptera; family Curculionidae; genus Listronotus; species Listronotus bonariensis. The sequence goes on from JACEGR010000252.1 coordinate 314,697, forward strand.
GCTACTGGTGTTACAGCCATAACCTTCACTTTCGCTTCTGACAGTTCCCATGGCACGCCCATCTATTTCCGCTATTTACGAGAAATAACTGTGTTCATCCCCAAACAAGGATACCATCAGCTTATAGGAATCTTCATCACAGCGCTTAGATCCAGAAGAAAGATGCCGTCAATTTAGCGTGAATCTTTCCTTGATCCCCGAAGGTAAAAAACGTTCATACAGCACCTCCCAGCCGCCATTCGGGAAGAACTTTGTAGTCCTCTGCACGTCCGCACTGTTCGGAGGTCAAACAAAGAGCTAGGTATAGTTTATTCAAGTTAACATTTTTCAGTTGGCTCACCTGATTCCGGCAATTAAAAGACCACACAAAACAAAAGACTCTAGAATCAGCTGATTGACATTTGTCTCCCAGTGATGGACTTGTAGCTTTTGTGTGGCCTAACAGAAATGATATTTTTCAATAGAATAGTATGGTCAAGCACTAAGCTTTCACAGTTTATGCAAATATAAAACCAGCAAGAAAAAATACTGATAAATTTAGTCGTTAAAATCTAAACAACATATTTTTAAAGATATTTAAAATTTAAAACTTCCGCCAGTACCGTTCAAAATTCTTAAACAACCAACTTAAATCTGAAAAACGAAATTTACCAATGTAGAAATATTCGCGTTGCCAACCTGAACATGTTAGCTTGAAGCATACCATACCTATTAGGTTCTGCCATAGTTCGAATCGCAGTATGTTTGAGGAGGTGAAATACAGCTGATTCATCACTTCTTAGATACCGACTGCTACTGCTGTCAAAGAATAATAATAATAGTAATAATAATAATATGTATATCCTACCTTTTCAAGGTTTGGTACCAGATATAGTATTCAATCCTCACGGGTTTCCCTCTCGAATGACCATTGCTATGATGATAGAAATCATGGCCGGCAAATCAGCAGCTTTACATGGTCTAGTACACGATGCCACGCCCTTTAAGTTTTCCGAAGAAGATACAGCCATAGATTATTTCGGACGACTGTTAGAAATGGGTAAGAAACTGTCTTTAAGATAAAAACGATAGTTTAAAGTACATTTACCTGATAATGCTCGCTTAATCGATATCGAAACGTCGTAAGTTAATTACATTTTGTGTTTAGGTGGGTACAATTATTACGGAACGGAGACTATGTATTCGGGAATAGACGGAAGAGAAATGACAGCCAGGATATTCTTCGGGATAGTCCACTATCAAAGATTGCGACATATGGTGTCGGATAAGTGGCAGGTAAGATGACTAAAGGATATTTAATAAATTATAAAAATTATTTATTAAAAAACACGATATTAACTGCCACAACAACAAGAAAAGCTTGACTATCAGTTGTCATAAACTCTTATACTAGTTCAAAATTATGCCGATGAGGGCTTTTTCACAATTTTGCAAGCTTAATTTTATTTATAGCCGATTGGTTTAACTTGTTTGTGATATATTTTGTATTTCTTGGAATGTTTTATTTAATTTTCTTCGATTTTGTGGTTTTTCGTCAAAAAAAAAAGTAAAATATGGAACAATGAGGCGGTTTTTATGTTTACTTGCTTCAATAATGACGATTTTCCCAACATCTTCAAATAAAAGTCACTAAATATTAGTCCATACCTAAACTGCCATTTTTTGAAAGTGGTTATTCTAATTAGTTCGTGGAGGCTGTGTAATTTGCATGTTTTGTTTTTTTTTTAGGTTAGGTCAACAGGACCCACAGATGTAGTGACTAGACAACCAATTAAAGGTAGAAAGAGAGGAGGTGGAGTGCGTTTTGGCGAGATGGAGAGAGACGCTCTTATTAGTCATGGTACCTCTTTCTTGTTGCAGGATCGTTTGCTGAATTGTTCAGATAAAACGACGGTAATACCATTACTTTATCTTCAAGCATATACCTTTGTAGAGGCAGCTTTGCCGCTCGTCTGTGAGAACAGCGTGCGAGAGAGAAGGAAGAATAGGTCTAGAGTACCTTTCTCTTTTGCTAATGAGGGGAAAGACAGGGACAAGTGCTTCTTCTTTCTCTCACGCAAGCTGTTCACTCGGTCAAGTGGCAAGACTGCGTCTAAAGGCGTTTTTTTGTGTTAATACGGTTCAAAACATTTTAAAAGTATTTGAATACCTATCTCTATCTAACTCTCATATTTATATTCTAAGTGCGGTTTGAACCACTACAATAAATACGGTTAACACGAAAAAATTACTTAAAATAGTATGAATTTAAACAGCAATTTTAGGCGTTCAACCAATTATAACCGCGGTAATAATTGGTGACAACTTTGACGTATAATACATTGTTTAAACGTCAACATAACCGATTGGTAAATACCGTTTGAGAATTGGTTCTTCGCCTAAAATTGATGAAAACAATTTCCTAAGCACGTCATACCCCTTGAGTGACGTAAAATGACGACATGGTTGCCTTCTTGTGATAATAATACAAAAATATTAGGTTGTTATGTTTTTTTTTTTAATTAATGCAAAGTAATCAAAATAGCATTTTGCTAACAATTTACAAATAAAATTAAATAAAACAAGCCAGTGCTTGTTTTCTTTTTTTATTTATTTAGTAATGAAAATGCTAATATTGTTCCAAAACACCTCGTATAAAAATATGGGTCTTTGTTTTTATACCTTTGATTAACAATGAAACGTAACTATGGTTACAACTATGACAAAATGTTTAGTAGTCAGTGTCTCGAAGTGAACACTAGAAAAGTCGAAACTATAATACTACTCCCAGGTCTTCCATCGCCGTTTTATAGTAAAGTGAAAAAATCTAGAAAATTTTTCTTAGTACAGGATAAAATAAAAGTGTTAAGTGGATAACTTGAGTGTTTTCAGAAACCTTCGAAAGGGATGAAAAAACTTGAAGAAACTGAGATAAATGATTCAAATAAACTATCACTAACTAGCCCCAATTTTATAAAATTCTTTAAACTGAACACTTATTTTTTAAGTCCGTAATAAGATCAATACACAAAAACAGTAACAAAGCGACAGAACATTGAGTAGAAAGTAGAACAAAGTAAGGCAACGACTGTTTGACCTCCGGACAGTGCGGACGTGCGTAGAGGACTACAAAGTTCTTCCCGGAGTGGCGGCTAGAGGTGTCGTACGAACGTTTTTTACCTTCGGGGATCAAGGAAAGATTCACGCTAAATTGACGGCATCTTTCTTCTGGATCTAAGCGCTGTAAGCGAAGATTCCTATAAGCTGATGGTATCCTGTTTGGTGGTGAACACGAGGTATTTCTCAAATGGCGGGAAATAGATGGGCGTGCCATGGGAACTGTCAGTAGTGAAAGTGAAGGTTATACGTAACACCAGTAGCAGATCTTGGTTTGACAGCCGACAATTTATGCATTGCATCGATTGTGGAATTATTTGTTTTCTTTTTGGAATTTCTGGGAGCTACGAGCTCGATTTACCAGGATTTTCCGCCGACGAAGCCCTGGAAAGCATAGTCCGGAAGGGGGAGAGTGGTGGATTGGACCTGAAGGGACCAAAACCAAGAAAAAAATAGAGAGAGAATAGAGAAAGTAAGGCAACGTTGCAAGATAAGACGCAATTCGACCATAATAAAATTTGAATTAAATGTTTTTTTTTCGGTGTTAATCGAAGGAAATTTTTTCTGTTATTGGATGCGTTAAATAACGACGTTAATATGTGTTCAGTACAATAATTAAAAGGCCAATTTTTAATAATTTTTGCCGAAATTTGTATTCTGTTAATTTTGTGTAATTGAGCGTCAGGTACAGCTGATTGATGACGTTCGTCGGAAATTGTTTTGAATTCACTATAATTATGTAATTATACAGGGAGTGTTTCCTAACTATTTTTATTTTTAGGCAAATATTTGTACTGCATGCGGGTCACTTCTTGGCCCCATAACGCTGGTAACACGTAAGGCGGACAAGCCTCACATGAACGAATACAAGGACGTTTGCAAACACTGTGGAGACGGAAAAAACATTTCAATTATACAAATTCCGTACATTTTCAAATTTTTCATTACACAATTGGCGTCGTGTAATATAAATGTAAAGATTGGATGTGAAAGTATATAGAATTTTTGAAATAGTTTTTAAGAAATAAATATTTTTTTAGTACTAAAAGTGTTTAATTGTTATTGGCTGTTGGAAGCTGCTAGAGGAGGGACTATACTGGATAATTCGTCAGAGCAGAAGCCGTAAAAGTATCTATAAAAGAGCGATAGATCTCCCACAGCTCGACGATGGGCAAGAGAAGGAAGTCTTTGAGTAAGTAAAGGATCATTAATAAGACAAACAGCTCTTCTTTGAATGGCATCAAGAATGCTGAGGGTTGTATGGGATGCCATTCTCCAGACATGAGAACAATATTCCAGAGAGGGTCGAATTTGGGACACGTACAAAGTGTATAAATTGGAAGGAACGCGTAGAGAACACTAAGAGTAAACTAAGAGGTAGAGATTAGACAAAGAATGCCGGCATGTAAACATGCAGGCGCATCCGTAACGCTTTGTTGTTGCTTTACTTGCCTATGAACTTTTCGATTTGTCTAAATGTGTATAAATGACACTAGTTGTAAGTCTTAAAAAAATAACAAATAAAAAAAACAGTTTATTCATAATAAATAAAATGTTTTATTTATTGATGGTTAACACAACACAAACAATAATGCATATTGTACAGTTTTACCTTAAATTATACAGAAATAACTTATTAAATTTAACACCTATAATTAGAATTGGCTAATTTGTACAAACAATGCAACGTTGACAAAGTGATTCAAGTTGTCTTTATCGTACACACTGAAATACTACTAGTTTCTTTCTGTCATGAGCGAAAAATTTACAATACAAGAAAATGGTATATTGTGCGAATTTTTGATATATTAAAACTATATCATAGAGTTTTCAGTTACTACAGCATACATAGGAAGTAAATAAATTTTAAATAAATATTATATCACAGAACCTAGTTATGAGTTTTCAGTATATGAATGTTCTTATCAAAAATTTTGAAATTATGAATGTTCTTATCAAAAGTTTTGAAATTGTAAATACTCTTATTTTGCATGATCACACAAATAAAAATGCTTTTAAAATTATCCTTATTTAACTCTATCCGAATTTTGTCGTACGACCTTCTTGTATTGTACTTTTCTAAAACGTTTTTTTAGTGACACTCTACTTGGTTGATGCTTCAAGGTAGGCGATGAGGTCGGCACGTTCTTGGGGCTTCTTAAGACCAGCGAACACCATTTTGGTTCCGGGGATGTATTTTTGGGGTTTTCAAGGTATTCAAAAAGTGTGTCTTTGCCCCAGGTGATTCCTGAAAAATAAAATGATAATAACATTAAATGCACATGATAAAAATCATAATTTTTGAATGAACATTTTTTAAAATCCCATTAAAAATGTATTTCCAAAAATAGTGATTTTCTAGACATTTGCAGCAATTTCTATTGCGACGAAATTTGGTATACGGGGATATTTTGGGGCGCTGATCACAAATCTAAAAATTTTTTTTGAGAAAAGGTTTCATTCTCTACATATCCTTCATCAAAGTTGAAAAACGGGGTTTTAAAAGGTGAAAATTAAATATTGTATGTCACTTTAGCTTTAAATCAAGAATTGTGCGCAAAAAGAAGAAAGAATATTGTAAAAATGGGATAAGTTTAGATTTCAACTTTGATGATGGATATCTTGAGAACGAAACGTTTTCGCCAAATTTTTTTTCAGATTCGTGATCAGCACACCAAAAAGAACCCTGTATAAAAATTTTTTCAATATCAGAGTTGCAGCAACAAGTTTCTAGAAAAGCAAAAAAGATTTAGATTTAACAAAATCATTATTTTTATCAACTGACTTAAATTATTCCCTGGTAGAAACTACATACATATTAAATTTTTGAAATGATGTAAAAAATATAATGCAATCTTTAATAAAATAATTATGGTTTAAAAACACATGTATTATAAAAGATTTCTTTAATAATAATCGTTAGGTATTGTTTACAGTAATTGCTAAGGAAAAAGTGTAGCAAATTATCAAAAGAGTAATAGTAGGAACAAAATCTATGGTTAATTTTTCAGTTTGGTGTTTACAGTTGGTCCTCAGTTTCTAGAAATCAAGATGTGAAAGTGTAATACATTTTTAAGTACCTAAAATGTAAAGTTTATATCTAAAATTTGTTGTAATTTTGGAATTAAGCATATAAAACACTTATGATTGATGTTATCATCAATAATAATGGTAGATAAGGAAATATATACTTAATTCCCAGCGGCAAAAAAGATAAAGCGGATTAATATTAAAGGATTATGCCTTTCTAAAGATATTTATACAAGTAACCTTGTATATTTATAAAAAAAACAAGGAAATATAAAAGAAAAACAGTTAAGATTTTTATTTTAATGAAACCCTGAAAAAGTGTGGAATTTTATATAAAAAAAAGTTTATATAAACACAGGTCCGAAAATGCATTGTTTTCAATATACAGGGTTTTTTTTTGTGCGTCACGCTCCAGGGCTTGAAGCTCTTGATCTGCTATAAAAAGTTAGTCACTGGAACGCATCCTTAGACAAGGAAAGAGAGATACTTTAAGAAATTTTAAAATGTCGTTGTTTTTAACCTTTCTTGGCTTTATAATAATAATCTCTTTTAATATCTAATTCCATTTTAAACAAATAATTTCAAAAAAGCATCCTTAACCATAAGAAAACACATTTGAAGCACAAAAACCAAAAGAGGGGCTGGTGCATGAGGGGCAATGGAAAAGAACAACAGTGTAGTTTAGGTGCATAACACTTTCCGTCACTGGATCGCCATAAAGTAGAACAAAATGCTCTTGAGCTACTCGTGTCAATTATTCTTTCCTCACACTTACCTTTTGCTTTGTTAGCATCTGTGTATGAGAATCCAGCTGCTTGACCAGTTTTCCTTCCGAACAGCCCGTGAAGGTTGGGTCCTACTTTGTGCTTGCCGCCAGCTTCAACTGTGTGGCACTGAGCACACCTTTGGACGAACAATTTCTTTCCTTTTTCAACATCACCAGCTGGTACACCCATGGTTTAAGATTGGTTTATTTAATAAATAAAACTGAAACAAAAACCAAAATATTTTAAAAAATATACAAGTAACATTCTTTTTCACAATGTAAAAAGTGTTTTAAGGGATGCAAGGATTCGTTCCTACAAATCTTTAAAGCAGAAAAGTGGCTTCTTTCATCCATTCATTACTACCTTATAGCCATATTAGCATGCTGAGAAATGCTTCTTATTTTTGGTAATTATCTAGAAAGTTTCGTCAACTCACGGGGGTTTTTTGCGGCGCTGATCAGTGAATCGATTTTTTAGAAACATTTCTTCTCAAGATATCCATCATCAAAGTTAAAAATCCATCAAAACTCATTTTTACACCTCTTTTGCACAACTTTTTTATATAACTCTAAGTTGCGCCACAATAATTTATTAACACTTTTAAAAATCTGTTTTTTTATATTTATTTTACATGTTATTTTTTTTCATTAAATTACAAATTGTTTAGGGCCTTAGACACGATACTAAGCATAAGCGGCCAGATCAGAGGATAGGTCCCTTTTATTCTCGCATAAAGATCAAAACGGCGCCTCCTCATTTCCACCAACGCTGGCCCCTGACGCCTAGTATCGGGTCAGAGGCCTTACTCTTAAATGAACTTCTCCATAGGCAATGCATGGAAAGGAGACAGTTTAACACAAATGCCAGCATGTAAACATTTTATATTGGGTGACTAATAGTGCTTGTTTTGTTATTGCATTATTGGCCGACATACTTTTACAAATAGCTGATACGATATGTATTCCTTTAAGCTGACATTAAAATAAAAAAAAAAGCAGCAAAAAGACTTTTTGATGTTAAAGAAAATATTGTATGTCAATTTAGTCTTATATTAAGAATTTAGTGCAAAAAGAAGAAGAAATGTAGAGAAAATAAGGTTAGATTAATTTTCAACAAAACCCTGTATACCAAAATTGGTAAAAATCGGGGTTGCCACAACTTTCTAGACAATTATCTTATTTTTTTTTTTGAACGCAAAAACCAGGCGATCAAATTTGCTCAGAAGTAACAGTGTGTTACAAAGGATAAATGGACCAAAAATTTTTATTTTAAAAACGGCATATATTTAAAAAACTATTTGGCACAGCTAACCAGAACTAACCTGCGGCAACTCCGATTTTGACGAAATATGGTATACTGGGATTTTTGGGGCGCTGATCACGAATCTGAAAAGAATTTTTTGGCTGAAACGTTTTGTTCTTGAGATACTCACCATCAGACTTGAAATTTAAACTAATCCTATTTTTACAATATTCCCCATTCTTTTGCACAGAATTCTTGATTTAAAGCAAAGTGGCACACAATATTTGATTTTCACCTTTAAAACCCCGTTTTTTTCGTATTTTACATTATTTTTGCATTAAATTGCATAGATATACTTTGACTTATTTTAATCCCAGTGGGCCATGAAGCCCTATGTGTATGAAATATTGCCGCATTATCAAAGAAAAGCAACGCAATTTAATACAAAAATAATGTAAAAACGTAGGAAAACAGGGTTTTAAAAGGTGAAAATCAAATATTGTGTGCCACTTTAGCTTTAAATCAAGAATGGTATGCAAAAAGAAGGGGGAATATAGTAAAAATAAGCATAGTTCAAATTTGACTTTGATCATGAATATCTCGAGAACAAAACGTTTCCGCCAAAAAATCTTTCAGATTCGTGATCAGCGTACCAAAAACTCCCGTATACCAAATATCGTCAAAATCGGAGTTGCCGCAGGTTTCTAGAAAATTACCAGTAATTTAAGCTTTTTTAACCACCCTTAAGCATCAGCATCTTATTCTGAAACACCCTGTATATTCTTATAATAATTTTTTTATTTTTGTTTAGTTTATAGAAGTGCAAAAAAATCCCTAATTTTTTTCCTTTCAATTTGTCAAACATTGCATCATATTATCATGAGATTAACCACGTGTTGCGGTGTTGAACAATCTGTTCATTTTAAATAAAAGTGTGAGGTCACAGATCACTAAACACACTTTGTCCTTTATTTTTTTGTCAATGATAATTTCACGGTCGCAAGTGTGTGTAAAATCTGACGTCACAGAAAAGTTATCAGAAAAATTGGGAGGTTGACGTCACTCACGTGCTTCCAGGTCTGTGTCAAAATTGGGTCATCTTTTTTCTTTAATCTGCATTAGACGTACGTTTCACCATGTATGTAAAGACGCAGAAAGAAATAACCAATAAAAGTATGTCGTGACTAAAATTTAAGAGGTGTTATCGAACAGACCTTGGACTTGGAATTTTACAGTGAGTCAAAGTACGGTTAGGAAACCCCTTTAAAATTAACCTAACATTTCACGTTCTACTCCACCATACGGTTTAAAAATTAAAATAAAGATAATTTGAAACTTTAAACAGATGCTTAAGACACCTTTTATATGGAATGTTAATAAAATAAGTAGGTTTTCTTTTAATTAAAAAGACTTTTCGTTACATAACGCTGGACAAATCCTTGGAAAATCGATATTACAATGTTCGAAAACCACCCGAATGAGTATTTTATTTCACTGACTCCCTTTTTCAAAACTTCAGAATATCACAAAAAAATAAACAGCACTATCTTACCTATTATATCACAGAAAAATGGGCACTCGCAAAAATCGCACTGAGCCTCACTGGACGTCGAGCTTTTGACTAATCCTGATCGATTTTTTGGCTCAAAGTTTGAGTAATTTTGCACAAGGTGACTTTTGAACTCAATTCATTAAAAAAATATATAATGCCGGGACAAACACGAACATCATTTTGTCATTATTTATATTAACTGGTTAAACAAAGAGAGTAGTAGTCGGATGCAAGTTCCTATCACAAAAGATAGTTCGCTAGTGCATACTTACAATGAAATAATCCCATTTACCCGAAAAATAGTTCGTCTACTCGTTTCTAGATAGCAGCATAATATTAGATATCTACTTTATTTTTAAATAACACCAACTTAAACTTACAGATTTCGTTCATAGATGACAGCAGCAGTATTAGTTACCTACTTTGTCAAAAGATGGCACGCTAAACGTAATAACATTTATATACTACTATCGGTTTCCGACTAGATTTAAGTTCAAATACCAGCATGAAAGCCAAGTAATTGTACTCGCTTCGGCGGTACATATACTAAAATTGGAACGATACAGAGAAGATTAGCATGGCCCCTGCGCAAGGATGACACGCAAAATCGTGAAGCGTTCCACATTTTTTGCAAGTTTCTTTTTGATTTTGATTATTTTTTCTTTTCCCAATAATTTATTACAGCCTTTCGGGTAAAAACTTTTAGGTATATTTTATATTGAATGTAATTCATATACTTTTATAACTAAAAACGATTTTATTTTTGAAATGGAAATAAATGTCATTTCTTTCTATATTTGCACATCCATTAAAGATAATTGAAATTTAAAACGTACCTCTATTTGCCAGAAATAACCGGCAAAATGGAGATAATTGAGCCTAATGCAAAATATACACCCATTTCCACCCTTTATTAATCAAACTAAAAATAGGTGCTATAAAAACAACGGGTAATTTCGCTAATTACCAAATGGAACTGTAATTTTTAATGGACATTATGGAGAATATTTTTACTGACCTTCCAGTAAAAGCTGGATCTAGTTTGTGATAATCTGTATTGAATATTTACAGTTTTTAATGTGGATTTTGGAGGCTCTTGTGTTTTTTGTTGATTTATTTCGTGGTTTGTTTAAAATATTGTATTTTTGTTACGATATTAAGTGATTAATTTTCGGTCGTTTTACCTTTTAAATAGATACAACTGGTGATTCCATAGTGACGCTTTTTTTTTGGATATTATTTTAAAAGTGAAGGGCTTTTAGTGTAGTGTGAG